>OX638259.1:37500-47500 GCA_951806755.1 Brenthis hecate | reverse complement strand
CCGAGCTCCTCCATCCCCAGTTGCCGGGCCGAGTCGCCCCGCTGCAACTGAGGGAGACACCTGGGCTACGGTGGTAAGGAAGGGAGGGCCGAAGAAAAAGAAGACGGCCCCTCCCGCTTCAGCCTCTGCACCCCCGGCGACGAAAGCTAAGAAGGCCCCCCAGGCTCCGCAAAAGCCTAAGGTCCCCGCTCAGCCGCGTACGGCCGCGGTGATAATAACGGTCCCGCAAGAGGCCGTCGCGAAGGGCGTCACCTATGCTAGGGTCCTGGAAAGGGCCCAGCAGAGCGTGGACCTACGGGAGCTAGGCATCACGGGGGGTCTGTCAGTGAGGGTGGCGGCGACAGGGGCGAGGCTCCTTGAGCTCCCTTCCTCCGTTGCGCCAGAGGTGGCGGATAGGCTGGCGGAGAAGCTCCGCCAGGTCCTGGATGGGCTGGCGACCGTCGCGCGCCCTGCAAAGATGGCCGATCTCCGGGTGGACGGGCTCGATGATTCGGCCACAAAGGAGAAGGTGGCTGCGGCGGTCGCAAGGGCGGCCAACTGCCCCGTGGCCAGCGTAAGGGTCGGGGAGATCCGCACGGGAAGGGGCGGCGTGGGCTCAGTCGTCGTGCGATGCCCCGCCACGGCGGCTAAGGTGGTGGTCGACTCCGGCAGGCTCCTTGTCGGCTGGAGCTCGGCCAAGGTGGAGGTCCTGGAGCAGCGCCCATTGCGCTGCTTCAGGTGCATGGGCATCGGCCACACTTGGCCGGTGTGCCCATCAAGGACGGAGAGGGGCCGCCTCTGTTACCGCTGCGGCGGCGAGGGGCACCAGTCCGCGGACTGCAGCGCGAAGACCGTGCGCTGCGCCGTGTGCGCGGATGCGGGGCGCCCCTCGGGGCACATAATGGGCGGGGGCGACTGCCACCCGCCCGTTACGAAGGGGAAGACGGCCCAACGGACCAGGGCCGCCCCCAGTGTGAGTAGCCGCCAGGCTGGGGAGGAAGCGCGTATGTCCTCATAATGGTTGGACACAAGCGCTTCCTCCAGGCGAATGTGAACCACTCGGCCGGAGCGCAGGACCTTTTGCTGCAGTCCGTGGCCGAGTGGGAGATAGACCTGGCGGTGGCCTGCGAGCCCTATTTTGTCCCTCACCAACCGAACTGGGTGGGGGACCTAGAGGGCTCCGTGGCCATAGTGTCTGGGAGCAGCACCGGCCCCCGTCTCTCGGCAATCGAGAGGGGCCAAGGACTCGTCGTGGCAGGGTGGGGAGAGTACGCCATCGTTGCGGTGTACTTCTCCCCCAACCGCAGTCTGGCGGAGTTCGAGGTCTTCCTTGACTCCGTCCGCGCTGCGGTCTGCAGGCAGTCGCCGAGGCCCACTATCGTCCTCGGTGACTTCAATGCCAAGTCCTTGGCCTGGGGGAATCCCACGTCGGACGCTCGAGGGCGAGCGGTTCAGACGTGGGCCCTACTCTCCGGTCTGTCCCTGCTCAATGTGGGGACGGCGTTCACGTGCGTGCGGCAGCAGGGGGGGTCCGTGGTGGACCTAACGTTCGCCACCCCCGCCGTCGCACGCAACGTGATCAACTGGAGGGTAGAGGAGGAGGTGGAGACTCTGTCGGATCACAATTATATCCGATTTGAGATCTCCACCCGTCCGGTGCCGATGGACCGCCCAAGGGGGCCCTCTCGAGCGTTCCCGAGGTGGGCCCTGGGCCGGCTGGACACAGAGCTGGCCAGGGAGGCGGCCATCGTCGAAGCTTGGAGCTCCCAGGGGAGTGTGGTGGGCGCCAGTTCCGATGTGGAGGAACTGGCTGGCCGTATTCGCGACGCCCTTACGAGGGTGTGCGATACGGCCATGCCGCGTGTGAGGCGGTTTGACCGGCGTCGTCGAAGTGTCTATTGGTGGTCGCCCGAGATCGCACAACTTCGGGCGACCTGCAATAGACACAGGAGGGCATACGTGAGGTGTCGCAGGAGGAATGGCCTGGACCCTGTCCTGGAGAGCGAGCTGCGGGTGACCTATCGGTCAGCAAAAAAGGCCCTGCAGCTCGCCATCAGCCAGGCCAAGGCGGCGGCCCGCCAGGAAATGCTGGCGGGCCTGGATCGGGATCCGTGGGGGCGCCCGTATATCAGCGCGCGGAACAAGCTCCGCGCGCATGGCGCCCCGGTCACGGAGACCACGCCGCCCGACGTCCTCCTGCGACTGGTGGGAGGCCTGTTCCCGGAGCCCTCCGGGCACGTCCCCCCGGTGATGTGTCCTCCCTCACGCCATGAGGGAGTCGACGAATTCCCCCCAATCACCGAGGGGGAGATGGAACTGGCCCGCGATAAACTGCGGGCCAGAAAGACGGCGCCGGGACCGGATGGTATTCCGGGGCGAGTTCTGTGCATCGCCCTGGAATACCTGGGAGGGGATCTTCGGGACCTCTTCAACGCGTGTCTCCGTGTTGGACAGTTCCCGAAGATCTGGAAGGAGGGGATGTTGTGCCTGTTACCCAAGGAGGGTCGTCCTCTGGACTCTCCTTCGGCGTACAGGCCGATCGTGATGCTGAGTGAGATGGGCAAGCTCTTCGAGAGAATTCTCGTTGCCCGTCTTACTCAGCATCTCGAGGAGGTGGGGCCGGGCCTTTCAGAGGCTCAGTTCGGGTTCAGGGCGGGTCGGTCGACCGTGGACGCCCTGAACGCCCTGAAGGTTCGGTCCTTGGCCGCGGTGGAGGAGGGAGACGTGCTGTTAGCCGTCTCGTTGGACGTGGCCAACGCCTTCAACACCCTGCCGTTTGAGACGGTACGAGAGGCGCTTCGATATCATGAGGTGCCTCTCTATCTCCGGCGGGTGTTGGACGCGTACCTCCGCGACAGACAGGTCGTGTGGACGGGGGCAAATGGGGTGGTCGGTCGGCGGCGTGTCGACTGCGGGGTTCCACAAGGGGCCGTTTTGGGCCCGGTACTGTGGAACCTCGGGTATGACTGGCTCCTGCGTTGTCCGCTTCTCCCCGGGCTCGGTGTCATCGCTTATGCTGATGACACCCTCGTCACAGCCCGGGGTCGTTCCTACGAAGAGGCGGCTCGCTTGGCCACAGTCGGCACCAACTTAGTCGTCGACCGAATAGGGATGCTGGGCCTGAGGGTCTCCGTCTCCAAAACGGAGGCCCTCCTCTTCCATGGCCCACGCAAGGGTGCCCCCCGCAACGCCTGTCTGCGGGTCCAGGGTAGGATGGTGGAGGTGCGGGCCCAGATGAAATATTTGGGCCTGACCCTGGACGGACGCTGGACGTTTCGTGTCCATTTCGCCCAGCTCACCCCGAGACTGATCGGCGCCGCCTCGGCCCTCGGCAGACTTCTGCCGAATGTCGGGGGCCCTGGATCTCACTGCCGGCGGCTCTATGCCGGCATCGTGAGGTCCATGGCACTGTACGGTGCCCCCGTGTGGATTGACGCCCTCTCCGCACCGAACAGGGCCCAACTGCGCAAGGCGCAACGGGTCCTGGCGGTGAGGGCGGTGCGGGGATACCGTACGGTGTCCTTCACGGCGGCGACACTTCTGGCGGGCGATCCGCCCTGGGAACTCCAGGCGGAGGTGCTCGCCGAAGTGTATCAGTTTCGGGCGAGTGAGCGGGCTCGAGGGGAACGTCCAGCGCGGGAGGGAGTCGCTCGGATCAGGCGCCTAGCTGACGAGGCACTGATCCGGCGCTGGTGGGAAGACCTGGGGACTCCAGCGGCTGGCTCGGCGACGGTGGGGGCGGTTCGTCCGTTCCTGTCTCGCTGGGTCAGGCGGCCACACGGCGTCCTGACGTTCAGGTTGACGCAGATGCTTACCGGGCACGGGTGCTTTGGTAAGTATCTGTGTCAAGTTGCGCGTCGGGAACCGTTGCCCGTATGCCACGAGTGTGGTGCGTCCGAGGACACCTCGCACCACACCCTCGCGGTATGCGCCGCTTGGGCTCCCCAGCGCCATGCCCTGATGGCGGTAGTGGGTGGAGACCTGTCGTTGCGAAGCGTGGTGGGGGCCATGCTACGCGACGAGAGGTCCTGGTCGGCGATGGTCTCCTTCAGCGAGGCCGTCATCTCACTGAAGGAGACGGCGGAGAGGGAACGCGAGGCTAACGCCTTAGCAGACCCTCTTCGTCGCCGTCGGCTGGGGGAGAGGAGGCGTCGGTACGCCCATCTTCTCCCGCCACCCTAGAGGAGCTACTGCGGGGGGGTCTCTCGTTGACTCCCCTGCACGTCATCGGGGCGGTCGGAATGCTCTGTGAATCGAGGGCATTCCGGTTTAGGCGAGGCAGGCCCGCGGGGTACGGGCCGTCCGCAGGGGTGTTGTAGTGAATGCGCAAGCGATCCTGCACACCCCATTGCACTGCGGCGACGGGTTCCGCTGTGGGTTTTAGTGAGTAGGAGTCTCACAGTACCCTACCCATTGACGGCCGGTAGGGTCCCCATGATGGGTTTCCCCAGCGAAAACAAAAAAAAAAAAAAAAAAAAAAAAAAAAAAAAAAAGGTTAGGTTAGGTTAGGTTAGGTTAGGTTAGGTTAGGTTAGGTTAGGTTAGGTTAGGTTAGGTTAGGTTAGGTTAGGTTAGGTTAGGTTAGGTTAGGTTAGGTTAGGTTAGGTTAGGTTAGGTTGAGGTTGAGGTTGGTTTGGCTTACCTTTCTGCGTTGTTGTTGGATGTTTTGGATATATTTACGATTGTTTATGTTTACTGGACCTGTTTGATGCTTACTTGATTTAATTTTTGGCTTGGATTTACGGATTTTGGATTTTTACTTGTGATTGGGATTTTGTTGATATTGTGTGTGTTTTTGTTTGTTTTGGGGGGTTTTGGAGTGTCTGAGTGATGGACTCGGACACGTCCGAGGGTGCGGAGACCGACTCGTCCGTGGGGCGAAAGCGGGTCCACCCTTTACCGCCTCTGGTTATTCCTCCGGTTCCGACACGAGAACGGAAATGACGGTTGGCGCCAGAGTTGTTAAGGCGCGCAAGGAGGCGTCCCAAAAGGGCGCTGGAAGTGTAGGGGGTTCGGGCGTTGCTCGCGCGCGCCGCGAACTCAAGAAGTTGGAGGAAGAGGACCGCGAACTTGAGTTCGAGAGGCGCTTGGCTCAGCGGACCTATCGGAAGGCGGGTACTTCGGTGCCCAGTGACTCTGAGGCATCGGCAACGGAAGCTCCAGCCCAGAGAGACCCGGCCGAGCAGACGGCCGAGGAGTTGAAGGAGCTCGCCAGCAAGAGCGTGGCGGCAGTGTTGGAAGTGGCCCAAAAATCGGGCAACTTGAAGGGCACGATGCAGAAGCTGCTCAAAGAGTCTGCCGCCACGCTACAAAAGGTAGTGGAGACTTTAGCAGGGCGCACGGTGGCGGAGGAGGTTGCGCACCTCCAGAGGGACAATGCTCGCCTTCGCCGCGAGACGGAGGGGTTGAAGGCGGAGCTAAAGGCCCACCGCCGTGAGTTTTGTGAGCTCAGGAAGGAGCTGTCGGCGACGAAAGCCGGTCCCTCGGATACCTTCGCGGGGGACTGGCTAGAGGAGATCAGGGCCTCCATCGTCGCCTCGGTGGGGACACTTATCGATGCCCGATTCGCCGGGATAGAAGAACGGCTTCTCCCGGCGAAGACGATGCGTCCCCCACTTGCGGCGGATAGGCGCCGTGAGGCGGCTGCGCCAGTGGCTGTCCCGAGCCCCGCTCCAAGGAGGCAAGCGCCAGCGCCGGCTGCGGCTGCGGCAAGCGAGGGTGCCGTGGTGCGCGGCGGCAAAGGAAAAGGAAAAGGGAAGGGAAAAGCTGCGGCTCCTGCGCGGCCGCTTCCACCTGCTCCTGCGGTTGCTGCTCCAGCTCCTCCTCCGCCAGTGGCCGGGCCGAGTCGCCCCGCCGCCCAGCAGGGAGACACCTGGGCCACCGTAGTGAGAAAAGGCAAGGGCAAGGGGAAGAAGACAGCCCCTCCCACTCCAGCTACCGCACCAGTGGCAGCGAGGGCTCCGAAGGCTCCCCCGGCTCAGCAGAAGCCGAAGGTTCCCGCTCAACCGCGCACGGCTGCGGTTATAATCACGGTCCCGCAGGAGGCCGCAGCGAAGGGCATATCCTACGCGAGGGTCCTCGAGAGGGCCCAACAGAGTGTAGACCTGCGGGAGCTGGGAATCACCGGGGGGCTTTCGGTGAGGGTGGCGGCAACAGGGGCTCGGCTCCTGGAGCTCCCTGCTTCTGTAGCGCCGGAGGTGGCAGACAGGCTGGCGGAGAAGCTCCGCCAGGTCTTGGACGGGCTGGCGACCGTGGCGCGCCCCGCGAAGATGGCCGATCTCCGGGTTGATGGCCTGGACGATTCGGCCTCTAAAGAGAAGGTGGCTGCGGCGGTCGCGAGAGCGGCTAACTGCCCTGTGGCCTCCGTTAAGGTCGGAGAGATCCGCACGGGGCGGGGAGGTGTGGGCTCGGTGGTGGTCAGGTGCCCGGCCACGGCGGCCAAGGTGGTGGTGGACTCCGGCAGGCTCCTCGTTGGCTGGAGCTCGGCCAAAGTGCAGGTCCTGGAGCAGCGCCCGTTGCGCTGCTTCAGGTGCATGGGCATCGGCCACACTTGGCCGGTGTGCCCATCAAGGACGGAGAGGGGCCGCCTCTGTTACCGCTGCGGCGGCGAGGGGCACCAGTCCGCGGACTGCAGCGCGAAGACCGTGCGCTGCGCCGTGTGTGCGGATGCGGGGCGCCCCTCGGGGCACATAATGGGCGGGGGTGACTGCCACCCGCCCGTTACGAAGGGGAAGACGGCCCAACGGACCAGGGCCGCCCCAAGAGTGAGTAGCCGCCAGGCTGGGGAGGAAGCGCGCATGTCCTCATAATGGTTGGACACAAGCGCTTCCTCCAGGCGAATGTGAACCACTCGGCCGGAGCGCAGGACCTTTTGCTGCAGTCCGTGGCCGAGTGGGAGATAGACCTGGCGGTGGCCTGCGAGCCCTATTTTGTCCCTCACCAACCGAACTGGGTGGGGGACCTAGAGGGCTCCGTGGCCATAGTGTCTGGGAGCAGCACCGGCCCCCGTCTCTCGGCAATCGAGAGGGGCCAGGGACTCGTCGTGGCAGGGTGGGGAGAGTACGCCATCGTTGCGGTGTACTTCTCCCCCAACCGCAGCCTGGCGGAGTTCGAGGTCTTCCTTGACTCCGTCCGCGCTGCGGTCTGCAGGCAGTCGCCGAGGCACACAATCGTCCTCGGTGACTTCAATGCCAAGTCCTTGGCCTGGGGGAATCCCACGTCGGACGCTCGAGGGCGGGCGGTTCAGACGTGGGCCCTACTCTCCGGTCTGTCCCTACTCAATGTGGGGACGGCGTTCACGTGCGTGCGGCAGCAGGGGGGGTCCGTGGTGGACCTAACGTTCGCCACCCCCGCCGTCGCACGCAACGTGATCAACTGGAGGGTAGAGGAGGAGGTGGAGACTCTGTCGGATCATAATTATATCCGATTTGAGATCTCCACCCGTCCGGTGCCGGTGGACCGCCCAAGAGGGCCCTCTCGAGCGTTCCCGAGATGGGCCCTAGGCCGGCTTGACACAGAGCTGGCCAGGGAGGCGGCCATCGTGGAAGTCTGGAGCTCCCAGGGGAGTGTGGTGGGCGCCAGTTCCGATGTGGAGGAACTGGCTGGCCGCATTCGCGACGCCCTTACGAGGGTGTGCGATGCGGCCATGCCGCGTGTCAGGCGGGCAGACCGGCGTCGCCGGAGTGTCTATTGGTGGTCGCCCGAGATCGCGCAACTTCGGGCGACCTGCAATAGACACAGGAGGGCCTATGTGAGGTGTCGCAGGAGGAATGGCTTGGTCCCGGACTTGGAGAGCGAGCTGCGGGCGGCCTATCGGTCCGCAAAAAAGGCCCTGCAGCTCGCGATCAGCCAAGCCAAGGCGGCGGCCCGCCAGGAATTGCTGGCGGGCCTGGATCGGGATCCGTGGGGGCGCCCGTACATCAGCGCGCGGAACAAGCTCCGCGCGCATGGCGCCCCGGTCACGGAGACCACGCCGCCCGACGTCCTCCTGCGACTGGTGGGAGGCCTGTTCCCGGAGTCCTCCGGGCACGTCCCCCCGGTGATGTGTCCTCCCTCACGCCATGAGGGAGTCGACGGATTCCCCCCAATCACCGAGGGGGAGATGGAATTGGCCCGCGATAAACTGCGGGCCAAGAGGACGGCTCCGGGACCGGATGGTATTCCGGGGCGAGTTCTGTGCATCGCCCTGGAATACCTGGGAGGGGATCTTCGGGACCTCTTCAACGCATGTCTTCGCGTTGGGCAGTTCCCGAAGATCTGGAAGGAGGGTTTGTTGTGCCTGTTGCCCAAGGAGGGTCGTCCTCTGGACTCCCCTTCGGCATACAGGCCAATCGTGATGCTGAGCGAAATGGGCAAGCTCTTCGAGAGAATTCTCGTTGCCCGTCTTACTCAGCATCTCGAGGAGGTGGGGCCGGGCCTTTCAGAGGCTCAGTTCGGGTTCAGGGCGGGTCGGTCGACCGTGGACGCCCTGAACGCCCTGAAGGTTCGGTCCTTGGCCGCGGTGGAGGAGGGAGACGTGCTTTTAGCCGTCTCGTTGGACGTGGCCAACGCCTTCAACACCCTGCCGTTTGAGACGGTACGAGAGGCGCTTCGATATCATGAGGTGCCTCTCTATCTCCGGCGGGTGTTGGACGCGTACCTCCGCGACAGACAGGTCGTGTGGACGGGGGCAAACGGGGTGGTCGGTCGGCGGCGTGTCGACTGCGGGGTTCCACAAGGGGCCGTTTTGGGCCCGATACTGTGGAACCTCGGCTATGACTGGCTCCTGCGTTGTCCGCTCCTGCCCGGGCTCGGTGTCATCGCTTATGCTGATGACACCCTCGTCACAGCCCGGGGTCATTCCTATCAGGAGGCGGCACGCTTGGCCACAGTCGGCACCAACTTGGTCGCCGACCGAATAGGGATGCTGGGCCTGAGGGTCTCCGTCTCCAAAACGGAGGCCCTCCTCTTCCATGGCCCACGCAAGGGTGCCCCCCGCAACGCCTGTCTGCGGGTCCAGGGTAGGATGGTGGAGGTGCGGGCCCAGATGAAATATTTGGGCCTGACCCTGGACGGACGCTGGACGTTTCGTGTCCATTTCGCCCAGCTCACACCGAGACTGATCGGCGCCGCCTCGGCCCTCGGCAGACTTCTGCCGAATGTCGGGGGCCCTGGATCTCCTTGCCGGCGGCTCTACGCCGGCATCGTGAGGTCCATGGCACTGTACGGTGCCCCCGTGTGGATGGACGCCCTCTCCGCACCGAACAGGGCCCAACTGCGCAAGGCGCAACGGGTCCTGGCGGTGAGGGCGGTGCGGGGATACCGTACGGTGTCCTTTACGGCGGCGACACTTCTGGCGGGCGATCCGCCCTGGGAACTCCAGGCGGAGGTGCTCGCCGAAGTCTATCAGTATCGGGCGAGTGAGCGGGCACGAGGGGAACGTCCAGCGCGGGAGGGAGTCGCTCGGATCAGGCGCCTAGCTGACGAGGCACTGATCCGGCGCTGGTGGGAAGATCTGGGGACTCCAGCGGCTGGCTCGGCGACGGTGGGGGCGGTTCGTCCGTTCCTGTCTCGCTGGGTCAGGCGGCCACACGGCGTCCTGACGTTCAGGTTGACGCAGATGCTTACCGGGCACGGGTGCTTTGGTAAGTATCTGTGTCAGGTTGCGCGTCGGGAACCGTTGCCCGTATGCCACGAGTGTGGTGCGTCCGAGGACACCTCGCACCACACCCTCGCGGTATGCGCCGCTTGGGCTCCCCAGCGCCATGCCCTGATGGCGGTAGTGGGTGGAGACCTGTCGTTGCGAAGCGTGGTGGGGGCCATGCTACGCGACGAGAGGTCCTGGTCGGCGATGGTCTCCTTCAGCGAGGCCGTCATCTCACTGAAGGAGACGGCGGAGAGGGAACGCGAGGCTAACGCCTTAGCAGACCCTCTTCGTCGCCGTCGGCTGGGGGAGAGGAGGCGTCGGTACGCCCATCTTCTCCCGCCACCCTAGAGGAGCTACTGCGGGGGGGTCTCTCGTTGACTCCCCTGCACGTCATCGG
>OX638259.1:0-32500 GCA_951806755.1 Brenthis hecate | reverse complement strand
TCATCCAGGACGAGATTCCACAAAGTGGGCCCGATTACAGACCCTTGGATGCAACCCCTAGTCATGATTTTTCTGACCCTAGTGTCAGCGAAGTTAATTTGGATTACTCGGTCTTCGATATAGCTCAGAAGGAGCCGATAAAGGTTACCGGGGCAATTACTGTCTCTTAGCCTTTTGAAAATCGCCGGCCACCAGGCGCGGTCGAAGGCGGATTTGATGTCTAGAGAGACAGCAATCACCTGTTCACCTGCGGACTTGGCAGAGTTAACAAGTTCGAGTGCGTTGTTTATAGCCATTACAGTAGAAATTTGAGTTTTGAATCCATACTGGTTGGAGGAGGAGGTGTTATTTTTCTGCATGTGATATGTGAGCCTATTATTAATCAGTCGTTCGAGGAGCTTAGCGAACACGTTGAGGAGGCCGATCGGTCGAAAACTAGAGAGAGAGCTGTATTCGGGTTTTCCAGGTTTCGGTATTATTTTTGCGGTTGCAACTTTCCAACAATTTGGAAAATGTTCGAGTCGGAGGCAACAATTGAGAATTCCTGAGATCTCCTGCGGAAACCACCTGGCGACCCAATAGCAGATGTCAGGCGTAAGGTGATCAACGCCGGGTGCTCTCTTGGAATTCATACTCTGAAGGCTATCCAGTATCTCGTCCAGAGTAAACGGAGGTTCTGAAGGCGAGTTAATGGACTTATACATATCGTTGCGAAGAGCGATTTGTGTATCCGTATCAATGGTGTCGTCAGGGTAGAACCTATCGAGAAGGGCACGAGCGGTGTCGTTAGAGTCCTTAGTGTAAGTGCCGTCGTCCAAGCGCAGAGTGGCTGGAGCTTGTGCGAGTGGCCGTGTTTTGATAATGCGATTTGTAACCGACCAGACGTCCTCCTTCTTTTGTCTACCGCAGAATTCCCTGAAGTCTTCAGTGGACGCGGCACAAAAGGCATCAGAGTATTCACGTCTGAGCCGATTACGTTCTTCGATCAGTTGTTCGAGTGGTCGTTTACGACGGACAGCTTTAGACAATTTGTGATGGATTCTGATGACTGATTTTTTGAGTTGCTCAAGGTTGTCGTTCCACCATGGAGCACGCTGTGGGGGACCGCGGGACTTCGGAAGCAGTTTGTCGCAGGTGAGCTGGACAGAGGAGACGAAGTTGTTGACGTATTCATTTAAATTGATGGTGTTCATGTCGTCAAAGTTGGGACACGAAGGTAAGTGCAGACTCATCTCTGCTTCAAAACGCTCCCGAAGTAACTCCCATTTTACTGTGCCAGTGTTGTATTTGTAGGTGGAAAGTTTTAGACTTTTAACTGGTTTCTCGATGCCGAGAGATACACAGAAGCGAATGGCGCTATGGTCAGACGATGGACAGATGCTCGCATCTACCGTCCAGTCCCCAACGTTAATGACGGAGTTGCTCACGAGAGTAAGATCAACGATGGAGTCCCGTGGGACACCATGTGTCACAGTGTGAAAGGTGGGAGCGTCACCGACGTTGCAGACTGTGAGGTCTCGGGCGACCACCAAATTGGCAATGTCCTGGCCTCTGCTGTTGTCAGATCGGGAGCCCCAGAACGCATGCCAGCCGTTGAAATCCCCGCAAATAACGTGCTTGGAGTCGGAAGTTTGCATTAAAAATTGCTCCAGTTTATCGATGGTGTTATGTTCATCATTGCGGGGCTCAACGTAAACGGATGTGAGATAGACGTTGTTGCCGGTGCGGTCTCTTATGCGGACTATGCAGAGGTTGGAGTTTGAGTGTTCGGAGATCCCAAGAGTCGATGCGAGATTTTCGCGAACAAGGATAGCGGCCTTGACAGCGTGACCGGTGTGGAACTGATAGGTCTTGAAGCCGGGCATAGGTCCGAGACGTTCAGTATTGGACGTATAAGGTTCCATAACGAATGCCACGTGGCACTCGGAGTTGGAGAGATGAACGGAAAGTTCGTGAGTTGCGTTGCGGCTGCGTGCAAGATTGATCTGTGTGCATATAAGTTTGACAGAGGATGGATGAAAGTGAGAATTATTAGACCTAATAACCATAGTTAGTACGGGAACGAATTGTTTGGAGCATGAAGGAGATTCGAGGACATTCTTGGGAAGTGGCACTGTGATCAGTCTTGCATTTGGTGTTATTATTCTTGGAGTGTTCGACGCAATTGTGACATTGTGCCTTGTCAGTATTGTCCTTTTCCGGACAACTGCGGAATTCGTGTCCAGGGAGAGAGCAGTGAGAGCATACTGTAACTTGACGGTCACACCTCGCTTTGGTGTGCCCGAATTGGAGGCACTTGTAGCATTGGAGTAAAGGCACATAGTCCTCCGCGTGTACTCGATGGTGGTCAAGGTTGAGTTTGACCCGCGAAGTGATAGCCTTCCAGACGGGGGGTGAGGTCATAAAGACCGCATTGTATAAACGCTTGTTGCGGTTTGCCCTCTTAAAGCGGAAAATAAGGTCACCGTCAGACACAATGGCACTCTTGACTTCCGGGTTTTGGTTCCTTAGGATACCTACGAGTTCGTCAGCTGGAATGTCTTGGGGTACCCCTTTGAGCACTACCATAGGACTGAGCATCTTGGATGCCTCAGCCGCTACAGAGCACTCTGGGCGTTTAAGTTTCTCTAGGGTCTCATCTCGGTGCACTTCACTATCGAATTCGACTCGGATTTTATTTTTGGAAATATACTTGACGTTGGCCGGAGCAAAAGTCGTGTCTCGGAAGGAGACCGAGGCCTTAAAGTTTTTATAAGTCTCTGCTGAGCTAAGAACACTTTTCTTAGAGGAGACAATAAGGGCTGGTTTGGTTTTGGGTGTCACTTGAGGAGTGGGATGCATCTCCCTTGGCCGTGCCGCCACTGCGGCCGCCTGTGCATAGGTAAGGGAGGGGCCCGTCTTTTCCTTAACTTCTTCTATGGTGGAACTGACTTGATTAATCTTGACTTTGACGTCTTCGATATGGGATATAATGGCAGCATTGGAATCGGTATTGTTGTTGATGTTGAGTTGGGCTTTCCTGATTTCTTCTAGTATAGTTGTATTTTCCTTAATGTGTGCTTGAATTTGTCTCTGTACTTCTTTAATATCTGCCAAGGTCACACCGTTGGCAACACCGGAGTCGAGGCTTACGGTTGCAGGCACGGAATCAGTGGAAGCGGCGGAAGCCGACTGATTCTTACACCTCTCTCTCTCCAATTCAGCCTCCGCCTCCTTAGTGAGACGGTAAAGATTGTCTATGGCGTTCGTTACACCAATCTTAATATCGGTGCGAAGATTACGAGAGAGGGCCATGTGCGACTTGGCGCTACTATTCCACATCCTCGCCTGCTGTGACCTGGGCTTTTCTGTAATGTCGGCCGGGATGGGTATAACGTCTAAAGTTTCAATCGGTGCTTTAGCTTTTACTTTTTTAGTTGCAAGTGCAGTCTGTGACGGCGGCCTGGGGGTGGAGAGCTCAATCATCGCTTCTCCCAAGCTTCGCCGAGTTGGCTTATCCGTTTTTGTATCTGAAGGCATCTTAGGGGGTGGGTTTATTCCCTCTGCCGATTTTGTAGGTGTTCTAATCATTTTATATTGACAATTTATTTATAATTAATGTGTATAACTACTAGACAAACCGAACTTCTTGTTAAAATCTAGAAAAAACTTAAAGAAACTAACTTTTAGAAAAAAAAATTTTGCCCAAGGTCACCAAAACCTATATGGTAAGAGAAAAAAGGGAGGGTGGGGGGGCTTTTTTTTCCGATTTCCCGCTTGAAAATCGGGAAAATATCTATGGATCGGTGTTGCTGGTATATAAACAAGTAATTTAAGGCCAAATTTGACACAGAAATTTCAAATAAAAAATATTTTTACGAAATAAAATTCTTAAAATGAAAATCTTAACTTATAAAGAAAATTAATTTTAAATAATGCAGATATGCTTGAATATAACTAAAAACAACTATACTAATAGAAAACAAGTGAAAAGAACCGAGTAATAGACATTTAGAGAAAATTTTATATTACAATAAAGTATGGAAGAAATGTATCGCTTAGGTAACCTCGGTTTAGGTATGAAGTGATTTTTCCGATTTCCCGCTTGAAAATCGGGAAAATATCTATGGATCGGTGTTGCTGGTATATAAACAAGTAATTTAAGGCCAAATTTGACACAGAAATTTCAAAATAAAAAATATTTTTACGAAATAAAATTCTTAAAATGAAAATCTTAACTTATAAAGAAAATTAATTTTAAATAATGCAGATATGCTTGAATATAACTAAAAACAACTATACTAATAGAAAACAAGTGAAAAGAACCGAGTAATAGACATTTAGAGAAAATTTTATATTACAATAAAGTATGGAAGAAATGTATCGCTTAGGTAACCTCGGTTTAGGTATGAAGTGATTTTTCCGATTTCCCGCTTGAAAATCGGGAAAATATCTATGGATCGGTGTTGCTGGTATATAAACAAGTAATTTAAGGCCAAATTTGACACAGAAATTTCAAATAAAAAATATTTTTACGAAATAAAATTCTTAAAAATGAAAATCTTAACTTATAAAGAAAATTAATTTTAAATAATGCAGATATGCTTGAATATAACTAAAAACAACTATACTAATAGAAAACAAGTGAAAAGAACCGAGTAATAGACATTTAGAGAAAATTTTATATTACAATAAAGTATGGAAGAAATGTATCGCTTAGGTAACCTCGGTTTAGGTATGAAGTGATTTTTCCGATTTCCCGCTTGAAAATCGGGAAAATATCTATGGATCGGTGTTGCTGGTATATAAACAAGTAATTTAAGGCCAAATTTGACACAGAAATTTCAAATAAAAAATATTTTTACGAAATAAAATTCTTAAAATGAAAATCTTAACTTATAAAGAAAATTAATTTTAAATAATGCAGATATGCTTGAATATAACTAAAAACAACTATACTAATAGAAAACAAGTGAAAAGAACCGAGTAATAGACATTTAGAGAAAATTTTATATTACAATAAAGTATGGAAGAAATGTATCGCTTAGGTAACCTCGGTTTAGGTATGAAGTGATTTTTCCGATTTCCCGCTTGAAAATCGGGAAAATATCTATGGATCGGTGTTGCTGGTATATAAACAAGTAATTTAAGGCCAAATTTGACACAGAAATTTCAAATAAAAAATATTTTTACGAAATAAAATTCTTAAAATGAAAATCTTAACTTATAAAGAAAATTAATTTTAAATAATGCAGATATGCTTGAATATAACTAAAAACAACTATACTAATAGAAAACAAGTGAAAAGAACCGAGTAATAGACATTTAGAGAAAATTTTATATTACAATAAAGTATGGAAGAAATGTATCGCTTAGGTAACCTCGGTTTAGGTATGAAGTGATTTTTCCGATTTCCCGCTTGAAAATCGGGAAAATATCTATGGATCGGTGTTGCTGGTATATAAACAAGTAATTTAAGGCCAAATTTGACACAGAAATTTCAAATAAAAAATTTTTTACGAAATAAATTCTTAAAATGAAAATCTTAACTTATAAAGAAAATTAATTTTAAATAATGCAGATATGCTTGAATATAACTAAAAACAACTATACTAATAGAAAAACAAGTGAAAAGAACCGAGTAATAGACATTTAGAGAAAATTTTATATTACAATAAAGTATGGAAGAAATGTATCGCTTAGGTAACCTCGGTTTAGGTATGAAGTGATTTTTCCGATTTCCCGCTTGAAAATCGGGAAAATATCTATGGATCGGTGTTGCTGGTATATAAACAAGTAATTTAAGGCCAAATTTGACACAGAAATTTCAAATAAAAAATATTTTTACGAAATAAAATTCTTAAAATGAAAATCTTAACTTATAAAGAAAATTAATTTTAAATAATGCAGATATGCTTGAATATAACTAAAAACAACTATACTAATAGAAAACAAGTGAAAAGAACCGAGTAATAGACATTTAGAGAAAATTTTATATTACAATAAAGTATGGAAGAAATGTATCGCTTAGGTAACCTCGGTTTAGGTATGAAGTGATTTTTCCGATTTCCCGCTTGAAAATCGGGAAAATATCTATGGATCGGTGTTGCTGGTATATAAACAAGTAATTTAAGGCCAAATTTGACACAGAAATTTCAAATAAAAAATATTTTTACGAAATAAAATTCTTAAAATGAAAATCTTAACTTATAAAGAAAATTAATTTTAAATAATGCAGATATGCTTGAATATAACTAAAAACAACTATACTAATAGAAAACAAGTGAAAAGAACCGAGTAATAGACATTTAGAGAAAATTTTATATTACAATAAAGTATGGAAGAAATGTATCGCTTAGGTAACCTCGGTTTAGGTATGAAGTGATTTTTCCGATTTCCCGCTTGAAAATCGGGAAAATATCTATGGATCGGTGTTGCTGGTATATAAACAAGTAATTTAAGGCCAAATTTGACACAGAAATTTCAAATAAAAAATATTTTTACGAAATAAAATTCTTAAAATGAAAATCTTAACTTATAAAGAAAATTAATTTTAAATAATGCAGATATGCTTGAATATAACTAAAAACAACTATACTAATAGAAAACAGTGAAAAGAACCGAGTAATAGACATTTAGAGAAAATTTTATATTACAATAAAGTATGGAAGAAATGTATCGCTTAGGTAACCTCGGTTTAGGTATGAAGTGATTTTTCCGATTTCCCGCTTGAAAATCGGGAAAATATCTATGGATCGGTGTTGCTGGTATATAAACAAGTAATTTAAGGCCAAATTTGACACAGAAATTTCAAATAAAAAATATTTTTACGAAATAAAATTCTTAAAATGAAAATCTTAACTTATAAAGAAAATTAATTTTAAATAATGCAGATATGCTTGAATATAACTAAAAACAACTATACTAATAGAAAACAAGTGAAAAGAACCGAGTAATAGACATTTAGAGAAAATTTTATATTACAATAAAGTATGGAAGAAATGTATCGCTTAGGTAACCTCGGTTTAGGTATGAAGTGATTTTTCCGATTTCCCGCTTGAAAATCGGGAAAATATCTATGGATCGGTGTTGCTGGTATATAAACAAGTAATTTAAGGCCAAATTTGACACAGAAATTTCAAATAAAAAATATTTTTACGAAATAAAATTCTTAAAATGAAAATCTTAACTTATAAAGAAAATTAATTTTAAATAATGCAGATATGCTTGAATATAACTAAAAACAACTATACTAATAGAAAACAAGTGAAAAGAACCGAGTAATAGACATTTAGAGAAAATTTTATATTACAATAAAGTATGGAAGAAATGTATCGCTTAGGTAACCTCGGTTTAGGTATGAAGTGATTTTTCCGATTTCCCGCTTGAAAATCGGGAAAATATCTATGGATCGGTGTTGCTGGTATATAAACAAGTAATTTAAGGCCAAATTTGACACAGAAATTTCAAATAAAAAATATTTTTACGAAATAAAATTCTTAAAATGAAAATCTTAACTTATAAAGAAAATTAATTTTAAATAATGCAGATATGCTTGAATATAACTAAAAACAACTATACTAATAGAAAACAAGTGAAAAGAACCGAGTAATAGACATTTAGAGAAAATTTTATATTACAATAAAGTATGGAAGAAATGTATCGCTTAGGTAACCTCGGTTTAGGTATGAAGTGATTTTTTCCGATTTCCCGCTTGAAAATCGGGAAAATATCTATGGATCGGTGTTGCTGGTATATAAACAAGTAATTTAAGGCCAAATTTGACACAGAAATTTCAAATAAAAAATATTTTTACGAAATAAAATTCTTAAAATGAAAATCTTAACTTATAAAGAAAATTAATTTTAAATAATGCAGATATGCTTGAATATAACTAAAAACAACTATACTAATAGAAAACAAGTGAAAAGAACCGAGTAATAGACATTTAGAGAAAATTTTATATTACAATAAAGTATGGAAGAAATGTATCGCTTAGGTAACCTCGGTTTAGGTATGAAGTGATTTTTCCGATTTCCCGCTTGAAAATCGGGAAAATATCTATGGATCGGTGTTGCTGGTATATAAACAAGTAATTTAAGGCCAAATTTGACACAGAAATTTCAAATAAAAAATATTTTTACGAAATAAATTCTTAAAATGAAAATCTTAACTTATAAAGAAAATTAATTTTAAATAATGCAGATATGCTTGAATATAACTAAAAACAACTATACTAATAGAAACAAGTGAAAAGAACCGAGTAATAGACATTTAGAGAAAATTTTATATTACAATCGGTTAGGTTAGGTTAGGTTAGGTTAGGTTAGGTTAGGTTAGGTTAGGTTAGGTTAGGTTAGGTTGGTTTGGCTTACCTTTCTGCGATTGTTGTTGGATGTTTTGGATATTGTTACGACTGTTTATGCTTACCGGATTTGTTTGATGCTCACGTGATTGGAACTTTTGCTTGTATTTATGGTTTTTTGATTTTTGCTTTCGGATTGGATTTTGTTGATAAATTGTGTGTTCTTGTGTGTGTTTTGGGGTGTTTGTGTGTCTGAGCGATGGACTCGGACACGTCCGAGGGTGCGGACACCGATTCGTCCATTGGGCGAAAGCGGACCCACCCTTTGCCGCCTATAACGGTATCCTCCGGATCAGATACTGAGACGGAGATGACCGTTGGCGCAAGGGTGGTGAAAGCGCGTAGGGAGGCGTCCCAGAGGGGCGCGAAGAGTGCAGGGGGTTCGGGCGTTGCTCGCGCGCGCCGCGAACTAAAAGATTTGGAGGAGGAGGCCCGCGAGGTGGAATTCGAGCGAAGGCTGAATCAGCGGACCTATCGGAAGGCGGGCACTTCGGTGCCAAGTGACTCTGAGGCCTCGGCAACTGAAGCCCCAGCCCAGAGAGACCCGGCCGAGCAGTCGGCCGAGGAGTTGAAGGAGCTCGCCGGCAAGAGCGTGGCGGCAGTGTTGGAAGTGGCCCAAAAATCGGGCAATTTGAAGGGCACGTTCCAGAAGCTGCTTAAGGAGTCTGCCGCCACGCTACAAAAGGTAGTGGAGACTCTGGCAGGGCGTACGGTGGCGGAAGAGGTTGCGCACCTCCAGAGGGACAATGCTCGCCTGCGCCGCGAGACGGAGGGGTTGAAGGCGGAGCTAAAGGCCCATCGCCGGGAGTTTTGTGAGATCCGGAAGGAGCTCTCGGCGACCAAGGCCGGTCCCTCGGATACCTTCGCGGGGGACTGGCTGGAGGAGATACGGGCCTCCATCGTCGCCTCAGTGGGGACGCTAATTGACGCCAGATTTGCCGGGATAGAAGAACGTCTTCTCCCGGCGAAGACCATGCGTCCCCCGCTTGCGGCAGATAGGCGCCGCGAGGCGGCTGTGCCGGTGGCCGTCCTGAGCCCCGGCCCGAGCCCCGCCCCAAGGAGGCAAACGCCAGCGCCGGCTGCGGCTGTGGCAGAGGCAGGTTCTGCGGTGCGCAGCACCAAGGGCAAGGGGAAGGGAAAGGGCAAGGCTGTAGCTCCTGTGCGGCCGCCTCCACCTGCACCTGCGGTTGCTGCTCCAGCTCCTCCTCCGCCGGTGGCCGGGCCGAGTCGCCCCGCTGCCCCGCAGGGAGACACCTGGGCCACCGTAGTGAAGAAGGGGAAGGGCAAGGGGAAGAAGGCGGCCCCTTCCACTGCAGCCCCAGCACCAGTGGCAGTGAGGGCTCCGAGGGCTCCCCAGGCTCAGCAGAAGCCGAAGGTCCCCGCTCAGCCGCGCACGGCCGCGGTGATAATCACGGTCCCGCAGGAGGCTGCGGCAAAGGGAGTTTCCTACGCGAGGGTCCTAGAGAGGGCCCAACAAAGCGTGGACCTGCGGGAGCTGGGGATCACCGGGGGGCTCTCGGTGAGGGTGGCGGCGACAGGGGCGAGGCTCCTTGAGCTCCCCTCCTCCGCTGCGCCGGAGGTGGCGGACAGGTTGGCGGAGAAGCTCCGCCAAGTCCTGGACGGGCTGGCGACCGTCGCGCGCCCAGCGAAGATGGCCGATCTCCGTGTGGACGGCCTAGATGATTCGTCCACAAAGGAGAAGGTGGCTGCGGCGGTCGCAAGGGCGGCCAACTGCCCCGTGGCCAACATCAAGGTTGGGGAGATCCGCACGGGGCGGGGCGGCGTGGGCTCGGTCGTGGTACGATGCCCCGCCACGGCCGCCAAAGTCGTGGTGGACGCCGGTAGGCTCCTCGTCGGCTGGAGTTCGGCCAAGGTGGAGGTCCTGGAGCAGCGCCCATTGCGCTGCTTCAGGTGCATGGGGATCGGCCACACTTGGCCGGTGTGCCCGTCCAGGACGGAGAGGGGCCGCCTGTGCTACCGCTGCGGTGGCGAGGGGCACCAGTCCGCGGACTGCAGCGCAAAGACCGTGCGCTGCGCCGTGTGCGCGGATGCGGGGCGCCCCTCGGGGCACATAATGGGCGGGGGCGACTGCCACCCGCCCGTTACGAAGGGGAAGACGGCCCAACGGACCAGGGCCGCCCCCAGTGTGAGTAGCCGCCAGGCTGGGGAGGAAGCGCGTATGTCCTCATAATGGTTGGACACAAGCGCTTCCTCCAAGCGAATTTGAACCACTCGGCCGGAGCGCAGGACCTTTTGCTGCAGTCCGTGGCCGAGTGGGAGATAGACCTGGCGGTGGCCTGCGAGCCCTATTTTGTCCCTCACCAACCGAACTGGGTGGGGGACCTAGAGGGCTCCGTGGCCATAGTGTCTGGGAGCAGCACCGGCCCCCCGTCTCTCGGCAATCGAGAGGGGCCAAGGACTCGTCGTGGCAGGGTGGGGAGAGTACGCCATCGTTGCGGTGTACTTCTCCCCCAACCGCAGTCTGGCGGAGTTCGAGGTCTTCCTTGACTCCGTCCGCGCTGCGGTCTGCAGGCAGTCGCCGAGGCCCACTATCGTCCTCGGTGACTTCAATGCCAAGTCCTTGGCCTGGGGGAATCCCACGTCGGACGCTCGAGGGCGAGCGGTTCAGACGTGGGCCCTACTCTCCGGTCTGTCCCTGCTCAATGTGGGGACGGCGTTCACGTGCGTGCGGCAGCAGGGGGGGTCCGTGGTGGACCTAACGTTCGCCACCCCCGCCGTCGCACGCAACGTGATCAACTGGAGGGTAGAGGAGGAGGTGGAGACTCTGTCGGATCACAATTATATCCGATTTGAGATCTCCACCCGTCCGGTGCCGATGGACCGCCCAAGGGGGCCCTCTCGAGCGTTCCCGAGGTGGGCCCTGGGCCGGCTGGACACAGAGCTGGCCAGGGAGGCGGCCATCGTCGAAGCTTGGAGCTCCCAGGGGAGTGTGGTGGGCGCCAGTTCCGATGTGGAGGAACTGGCTGGACGTATTCGCGACGCCCTTACGAGGGTGTGCGATACGGCCATGCCGCGTGTGAGGCGGCTTGACCGGCGTCGTCGAAGTGTCTATTGGTGGTCGCCTGAGATCGCACAACTTCGGGCGACCTGCAATAGACACAGGAGGGCATACGTGAGGTGTCGCAGGAGGAATGGCCTGGACCCTGTCCTGGAGAGCGAGCTGCGGGTGACCTATCGGTCAGCAAAAAAGGCCCTGCAGCTTGCCATCAGCCAGGCCAAGGCGGCGGCCCGCCAGGAAATGCTGGCGGGCCTGGATCGGGATCCGTGGGGGCGCCCGTATATCAGCGCGCGGAATAAGCTCCGCGCGCATGGCGCCCCGGTCACGGAGACCACGCCGCCCGACGTCCTCCTGCGACTGGTGGGAGGCCTGTTCCCGGAGCCCTCCGGGCACGTCCCCCCGGTGATGTGTCCTCCCTCACGCCATGAGGGAGTCGACGAATTCCCCCCAATCACCGAGGGGGAGATGGAACTGGCCCGCGATAAACTGCGGGCCAGAAAGACGGCGCCGGGACCGGATGGTATTCCGGGGCGAGTTCTGTGCATCGCCCTGGAATACCTGGGAGGGGATCTTCGGGACCTCTTCAACGCGTGTCTCCGTGTTGGACAGTTCCCGAAGATCTGGAAGGAGGGGATGTTGTGCCTGTTACCCAAGGAGGGTCGTCCTCTGGACTCTCCTTCGGCGTACAGGCCGATCGTGATGCTGAGTGAGATGGGCAAGCTCTTCGAGAGAATTCTCGTTGCCCGTCTTACTCAGCATCTCGAGGAGGTGGGGCCGGGCCTTTCAGAGGCTCAGTTCGGGTTCAGGGCGGGTCGGTCGACCGTGGACGCCCTGAACGCCCTGAAGGTTCGGTCCTTGGCCGCGGTGGAGGAGGGAGACGTGCTGTTAGCCGTCTCGTTGGATGTGGCCAACGCCTTCAACACCCTGCCGTTTGAGACGCTACGAGAGGCACTTCGGTACCATGAGGTGCCTCTCTATCTCCGGCGGGTGTTGGACGCGTACCTCCGCGACAGGCAGGTCGTGTGGACGGGGGCAGATGGGGTGGTCGGTCGGCGACGTGTCGACTGCGGGGTTCCACAAGGGGCCGTTTTGGGCCCGGTACTGTGGAACCTCGGGTATGACTGGCTCCTGCGTTGTCCGCTTCTCCCCGGGCTCGGTGTCATCGCTTATGCTGATGACACCCTCGTCACAGCCCGGGGGCGCTCTTACGAGGAAGCGGCACGCTTGGCCACAGTCGGCACCAACTTGGTCGTCGACCGTATAGGGTTGCTGGGCCTGAGGGTCTCCGTCTCCAAAACGGAGGCCCTCCTCTTCCATGGCCCACGCAAGGGTGCCCCCCGCAACGCCTGTCTGCGGGTCCAGGGTAGGATGGTGGAGGTACGGGCCCAGATGAAATATCTGGGCCTGACCCTGGACGGACGCTGGACGTTTCGTGTCCATTTCGCCCAGCTCACCCCGAGACTGATCGGCGCCGCCTCGGCCCTCGGCAGACTCCTGCCGAATGTCGGGGGCCCTGGATCTCACTGCCGGCGGCTCTATGCCGGCATCGTGAGGTCCATGGCACTGTACGGTGCCCCCGTGTGGATTGACGCCCTCTCCGCACCGAACAGGGCCCAACTGCGCAAGGCGCAACGGGTCCTGGCGGTGAGGGCAGTGCGGGGATACCGTACGGTGTCCTTCACGGCGGCGACACTTCTGGCGGGCGATCCGCCCTGGGAACTCCAGGCGGAGGTGCTCGCCGAGGTGTATCAGTTTCGGGCGAGTGAGCGGGCTCGAGGGGAACGTCCAGCGCGGGAGGGAGTCGCTCGGATCAGGCGCCTAGCTGACGAGGCACTGATCCGGCGCTGGTGGGAAGACCTGGGGACTCCAGCGGCTGGCTCGGCGACGGTGGGGGCGGTTCGTCCGTTCCTGTCTCGCTGGGTCAGGCGGCCACACGGCGTCCTGACGTTCAGGTTGACGCAGATGCTTACCGGGCACGGGTGCTTTGGTAAGTATCTGTGTCAAGTTGCGCGTCGGGAACCGTTGCCCGTATGCCACGAGTGTGGTGCGTCCGAGGACACCTCGCACCACACCCTCGCGGTATGCGCCGCTTGGGCTCCCCAGCGCCATGCCCTGATGGCGGTAGTGGGTGGAGACCTGTCGTTGCGAAGCGTGGTGGGGGCCATGCTACGCGACGAGAGGTCCTGGTCGGCGATGGTCTCCTTCAGCGAGGCCGTCATCTCACTGAAGGAGACGGCGGAGAGGGAAACGCGAGGCTAACGCCCTTAGCAGACCCTCTTCGTCGCCGTCGGCTGGGGGAGAGGAGGCGCGTCGGTACGCCCATCTTCTCCCGCCACCCTAGAGGAGCTACTGCGGGGGGGTCTCTCGTTGACTCCCCTGCACGTCATCGGGGCGGTCGGAATGCTCTGTGAATCGAGGGCATTCCGGTTTAGGCGAGGCAGGCCCGCGGGGTACGGGCCGTCCGCAGGGGTGTTGTAGTGAATGCGCAAGCGATCCTGCACACCCCATTGCACTGCGGCGACGGGTTTCCGCTGTGGGTTTTAGTGAGTAGGAGTCTCACAGTACCCTACCCATTGACGGCCGGTAGGGTCCCCATGATGGGTTTCCCCAGCGAAAACAAAAAAAAAAAAAAAAAAAAGGTTAGGTTAGGTTAGGTTAGGTTAGGTTAGGTTAGGTTAGGTTAGGTTAGGTTTGTAGGTTAGCTTAGTTTTAGCGTTGTTCTTGGTTGTTAGGTTAGGTTATAGGTTATTTAGGTTAGGTTATGCTTACCGGACTTGTTTGAGGTTACGGTTTAATTTAGGTTAGGTTTTTAGGTGGTTTTTTGATTTTTCTTAGGTGATTTGGATATTAGGTTGTTGATATTGTGTGTGTTTTTGTTTGTGTTTGGGGGTCTTGGAGTGTCTGAGTGATGGACTCGGACACGTCCGAAGGGGCGGAGACCGATTCGTCCGTGGGGCGTAAGCGGACCCACCCTTTGCCGCCACTCGTGATATCCTCCGGATCCGAAACGGAAACGGAGATGACCGTTGGCGCCAGGGTTGTAAAAGCGCGCAAGGGGACGTCCCAGAAGGGGGCTGGAAGTTCTGGAGGCTCTGGTGTTGCTCGCGCGCGCCGCGAGCTTAAGGAATTGGAGGAAGAGGACCGCGAACTTGAGTTCGAGAGACGCTTGAGTCAGCGGACCTATCGAAAGGCTGGCACGGCAGTGCCAACTGACTCTGAGGCGTCGGCGTCTGAGGCCCCGGCTCAGAGAGACCCGGCTGAGCAGACAGCCGACGAGTTACGAGAGCTCGCCAGCAAGAGCGTGGCGGCAGTGATGGAAGTGGCCCAGAAGTCGGCCAACCTGAAAGGGACAATGGTTAAAATGTTGAAGGAGTCTGCCGCCACGCTGCAAAAGGTGGTAGACGCACTGGCAGGGCGTACGGTGGCGGACGAGGTCCAAAACCTAAAAAAGGACAATGCGCGTCTCCGTCGCGAGACGGAGGGATTGAAGGCCGAGCTGAAAGCTCACCGCCGCGAGTTTTGCGAGCTGCGGAAAGAGCTTTCGGCGACCAAAGCCGGTCCCTCGGACACCTTCGCGGGGGACTGGTTAGAAGAGATTAGGGCCTCCGATCGTCGCGTCAGTGGGGACACTGATTGACGCCAGATTTGCCGGGATAGAAGAGCGTCTTCTCCCGGCAAAGACAATGCGTCCCCCACTCGCGTCGGACAGGCGTCGCGAGGCGGCTGCGCCAGTGGCGACCCTGAGCTCTGCCCCGAACCCTGCCCCCGCGAGGCAAGCGCCAGTGCCGGTTGCGGCTGTGGCGGACGGGGGTTCTGCGGCGCGCGGAGGCAAGGGTAAGGGAAAAGGGAAGGGGAAGGCAGCGGCTCCTGCGCGACCGCTTCCACCTGCACCTGCGGTTGCTGCGTCAGCTCCTCTTCCACCGGTGGCCGGGCCGAGTCGCCCCGCTGCCGCGCAGGATGACACCTGGGCCACCGTAGTGAGGAAGGGGAAGGGGAAGGCGAAGAAGACGGCCCCTCCCACTTCAGCCTCCGCGCCTGCAGCGGCGAAGGCTCAGAAGGCCCCCCAGGCTTCGCAGAAGCCTAAGGTCCCCACTCAGCCGCGCACGGCCGCGGTGATAATCACGGTCCCGCAGGAGGCTGCGGCAAAGGGCATCACCTATGCGAGGGTCCTTGAGAGGGCCCAGCAGAGTGTGGACCTGAGGGAGATTGGAGTTACGGGGGGGCTTTCGGTGAGGGTGGCGGCGACGGGGGCTCGGCTCCTTGAGCTCCCGGCTTCTGTTGAGCCAGAGGTGGCAGACAGGCTGGCGGAAAAACTCCGCCAGGTCTTGGACGGGCTGGCGACCGTGGCGCGCCCCGCGAAGATGGCCGATCTCCGGGTGGACGGCCTGGATGATTCGGCCTCTAAGGAGAAGGTGGCTGCGGCGGTCGCAAGGGCGGCCAACTGCCCCGTGGTCAGCGTAAGGGTCGGGGAGATCCGCACGGGGCGTGGTGGCGTGGGCTCTGTCGTGGTGAGATGCCCAGCCACGGCCGCCAAGGTTGTGGTGGACGCCGGCAAGCTTCTGGTCGGCTGGAGTGCGGCGAAAGTGCAGGTCCTGGAGCAGCGCCCATTGCGCTGCTTCAGGTGTATGGGTATTGGCCACACCTGGCCAGTGTGCCCGTCCAGGGTTGAGAGGGGTCGCCTCTGTTACCGCTGCGGCGGTGAGGGGCACCAGTCCGCGGACTGCAGCGCGAAGACCGTGCGCTGCGCCGTGTGCGCGGATGCGGGGCGCCCCTCGGGGCACAGAATGGGCGGGGGTGATTGCAACCCGCCCGTTACGAAGGGGAAGACGGCCCAACGGACCAGGGCCGCCCCCAGTGTGAGTAGCCGCCAGGCTGGGGAGGAAGCGCACATGTCCTCATAATGGTAGGACACAAGCGCTTCCTCCAAGCGAATGTGAACCACTCGGCCGGAGCGCAGGACCTTTTGCTGCAGTCCGTGGCCGAGTGGGAGATAGACCTGGCGGTGGCCTGCGAGCCCTATTTTGTCCCTCACCAACCGAACTGGGTGGGGGACTTAGAGGGCTCCGTGGCCATAGTGTCTGGGAGCAGCACCGGCCCCCGTCTCTCGGCAATCGAGAGGGGCCAAGGACTCGTCGTGGCAGGGTGGGGAGAGTACGCCATCGTTGCGGTGTACTTCTCCCCCAACCGCAGTCTGGCGGAGTTCGAGGTTTTCCTTGACTCCGTCCGCGCTGCGGTCTGCAGGCAGTCGCCGAGGCCCACTATCGTCCTCGGTGACTTCAATGCCAAGTCCTTGGCCTGGGGGAATCCCACGTCGGACGCTCGAGGGCGAGCGGTTCAGACGTGGGCCCTACTCTCCGGTCTGTCCCTGCTCAATGTGGGGACGGCGTTCACGTGCGTGCGGCAGCAGGGGGGGTCCGTGGTGGACCTAACGTTCGCCACCCCCGCCGTCGCACGCAACGTGATCAACTGGAGGGTAGAGGAGGAGGTGGAGACCCTGTCGGACCACAACTACGTCCGATTTGAGGTCTCCACCAGTCCGGTGCCGATGGACCGCCCAAGGGGGCCCTCTCGAGCGTTCCCGAGGTGGGCCCTAGGCCGGCTGGACACAGAGCTGGCCAGGGAGGCGGCCATCGTCGAAGCGTGGAGCTCCCAGGGGAGTGTGGTGGGCGCCAGTTCCGATGTGGAGGAACTGGCTGGCCGCATTCGCGACGCCCTTACGAGGGTGTGCGATGCGGCCATGCCGCGTGTGAGGCGGAGTGACCGGCGTCGCCGGAGTGTCTATTGGTGGTCGCCCGAGATCGCACAACTTCGGGCGACCTGCAATAGACACAGGAGGGCCTATGTAAGGTGTCGCAGGAGGCATGGCCTGGACCCTGTCCTGGAGAGCGAGCTGCGGGTGGCCTATCGGTCCGCAAAAAAGGCCCTGCAGCTCGCTATCAGCCAGGCCAAGGCGGCGGCCCGCCAGGAATTGCTGGCGGGCTTGGATCGGGATCCGTGGGGGCGCCCGTACATCAGCGCGCGGAACAAGCTCCGCGCGCATGGCGCCCCGGTCACGGAGACCACGCCGCCCGACGTCCTCCTGCGACTGGTGGGAGGCCTGTTCCCGGAGTCCTCCGGGCACGTCCCCCCGGTGATGTGTCCTCCCTCACGCCATGAGGGAGTCGACGGATTCCCCCCAATCACCGAGGGGGAGATGGAATTGGCCCGCGATAAACTGCGGGCCAAGAGGACGGCTCCGGGACCGGATGGTATTCCGGGGCGAGTTCTGTGCATCGCCCTGGAATACCTGGGAGGGGATCTTCGGGACCTCTTCAACGCATGTCTTCGCGTTGGGCAGTTCCCGAAGATCTGGAAGGAGGGTTTGTTGTGCCTGTTGCCCAAGGAGGGTCGTCCTCTGGACTCCCCTTCGGCATACAGGCCAATCGTGATGCTGAGCGAAATGGGCAAGCTCTTCGAGAGAATTCTCGTTGCCCGTCTTACTCAGCATCTCGAGGAGGTGGGGCCGGGCCTTTCAGAGGCTCAGTTCGGGTTCAGGGCGGGTCGGTCGACCGTGGACGCCCTGAACGCCCTGAAGGTTCGGTCCTTGGCCGCGGTGGAGGAGGGAGACGTGCTTTTAGCCGTCTCGTTGGACGTGGCCAACGCCTTCAACACCCTGCCGTTTGAGACGGTACGAGAGGCGCTTCGATATCATGAGGTGCCTCTCTATCTCCGGCGGGTGTTGGACGCGTACCTCCGCGACAGACAGGTCGTGTGGACGGGGGCAAACGGGGTGGTCGGTCGGCGGCGTGTCGACTGCGGGGTTCCACAAGGGGCCGTTTTGGGCCCGATACTGTGGAACCTCGGCTATGACTGGCTCCTGCGTTGTCCGCTCCTGCCCGGGCTCGGTGTCATCGCTTATGCTGATGACACCCTCGTCACAGCCCGGGGTCA
Source organism: Brenthis hecate (assembly GCA_951806755.1). Lineage (NCBI taxonomy): Eukaryota > Metazoa > Arthropoda > Insecta > Lepidoptera > Nymphalidae > Brenthis > Brenthis hecate. The sequence goes on along the minus strand of OX638259.1, from coordinate 14,207 downwards.
TTCCTATCAGGAGGCGGCACGCTTGGCCACAGTCGGCACCAACTTGGTCGCCGACCGAATAGGGATGCTGGGCCTGAGGGTCTCCGTCTCCAAAACGGAGGCCCTCCTCTTCCATGGCCCACGCAAGGGTGCCCCCCGCAACGCCTGTCTGCGGGTCCAGGGTAGGATGGTGGAGGTGCGGGCCCAGATGAAGTATTTGGGCCTGACCCTGGACGGACGCTGGACGTTTCGTGTCCATTTCGCCCAGCTCACACCGAGACTGATCGGCGCCGCCTCGGCCCTCGGCAGACTTCTGCCGAATGTCGGGGGCCCTGGATCTCCTTGCCGGCGGCTCTACGCCGGCATCGTGAGGTCCATGGCACTGTACGGTGCCCCCGTGTGGATGGACGCCCTCTCCGCACCGAACAGGGCCCAACTGCGCAAGGCGCAACGGGTCCTGGCGGTGAGGGCGGTGCGGGGATACCGTACGGTGTCCTTTACGGCGGCGACACTTCTGGCGGGCGATCCGCCCTGGGAACTCCAGGCGGAGGTGCTCGCCGAAGTCTATCAGTATCGGGCGAGTGAGCGGGCACGAGGGGAACGTCCAGCGCGGGAGGGAGTCGCTCGGATCAGGCGCCTAGCTGACGAGGCACTGATCCGGCGCTGGTGGGAAGATCTGGGGACTCCAGCGGCTGGCTCGGCGACGGTGGGGGCGGTTCGTCCGTTCCTGTCTCGCTGGGTCAGGCGGCCACACGGCGTCCTGACGTTCAGGTTGACGCAGATGCTTACCGGGCACGGGTGCTTTGGTAGGTATCTGTGTCAGGTTGCGCGTCGGGAACCGTTGCCCGTATGCCACGAGTGTGGTGCGTCCGAGGACACCTCGCACCACACCCTCGCGGTATGCGCCGCTTGGGCTCCCCAGCGCCATGCCCTGATGGCGGTAGTGGGTGGAGACCTGTCGTTGCGAAGCGTGGTGGGGGCCATGCTACGCGACGAGAGGTCCTGGTCGGCGATGGTCTCCTTCAGCGAGGCCGTCATCTCACTGAAGGAGACGGCGGAGAGGGAACGCGAGGCTAACGCCTTAGCAGACCCTCTTCGTCGCCGTCGGCTGGGGGAGAGGAGGCGTCGGTACGCCCATCTTCTCCCGCCACCCTAGAGGAGCTACTGCGGGGGGTCTCTCGTTGACTCCCCTGCACGTCATCGGGGCGGTCGGGATGCCCTGCGAACCGAGGGCATCCTGATTTAGGCGAGGCTGGCCCGCGGGGTACGGGCCGTCCGCAGGGGTGTTGCAGTGAATGCGCAAAGCGATCCTGCACACCCCATTGCACTGCGGCGACGGGTTTCCGGCTGTGGGTTTTAGTGAGTAGGAGTCTCACAGTACCCTACCCTTGACGGCCGGTAGGGTCCCCATGATGGGTTTTCCCCAGCGAAAACAAAAAAAAAAAAAAAAAAAAAAAAAAAAAAAAAAAAAAAAAAAAAAAAAAAAAAAAAAAAAAAAAAGGTTAGGTTAGGTTAGGTTAGGTTAGGTTAGGTTAGGTTAGGTTAGGTTAGGTTAGGTTAGGTTCCCCCGGCCCTGATGGTGTCCCAGGGAAAGTGTGGGTTCTGGCCATGGAGTCTTTGGAGCAACGAGTTCGAGGACTATTCACTGCCTGTCTGGCTCAAGCCATAATTCCACAGCGGTGGAAGACAGGCAGGTTAGTCCTCCTCAAAAAGGAGGGGCGGCCCGCGGAATCTCCGTCCGCGTATCGCCCCATCGTTCTCCTCGACGAAGTGGCCAAGCTCTTTGAGCGGGTGGTGGCCGAGCGCCTATTGGCGCACCTCGAGCAGGTGGGACCCAACCTCTCCGACGTCCAGTTTGGCTTTCGCGGTGGCCGTTCCACCGTGGATGCCATTCTGCGCGTCCGGTCCCAGGCGCAGGAAGCAGTCTCCCGGGGCGATGTCGTTATCGCGGTGTCGCTCGACATCGCGAACGCGTTTAACGCGTTGCCCTGGAGCTGCATAAGGGAGGCGCTCCGCTATCATGGGGTGCCGACCTACCTCCGTCGCGTCGTGGAGGCCTACCTGTCGGAGAGGTGGGTGACGTTCCCTGGACAAGGAGGGTGGGAAAGTCGAGAGGTGGTGTGCGGTGTTCCACAGGGGTCGGTACTTGGACCACTCCTGTGGAATATTGGATACGATTGGGTCCTGAGGGGCGCCGGTCTGCGAGGTGTGGAGGTCACCTGCTACGCAGATGACACGCTGGTGACGGCGAGCCAATCGACCTACCGAGAGACGGCGATCTTGGCAACAGCGGGGGTGGCGCACGTTGTGGGGAGAATACGGCGGCTGGGTCTTCAAGTGGCCCTGGAGAAGTCAGAGGCCGTGTGCTTCCACGGTCCTCGGAGGGCGCCGCCTGCGGATGCGCACATCGTTGTGGGGGGGGGTCCGCATCGGCGTAAAAAGCACGATGAAATATCTCGGGCTTGTGCTCGATAGCCGGTGGGACTTCCGGGCGCATTTCTGCGCTCTTGTGCCGCGACTACTGAAGGAGTCGGCGGGACTGTGCAGGCTCCTACCGAACGTGGGAGGACCGAGCGTCACAACTCGGAAGCTCTACGCAGGGGTCGTTCGCTCGATGGCGATGTACGGTGCCCCAGTGTGGGCGGATGGCTTGTCGCGTGACAACATCGCCCTGCTGCGGAGGGTGCAGAGGGTGATGGCGATCAGGGCCATCAGGGGGTACCGTACGATCTCGGGGGAGGCGGCGTGCTTGCTGGCTGGCCTTTTGCCTTGGGACCTGGATGCGCGTTCCTTGGCGTCGATTTATTGTCGGCGTCGAGGTCTAGCGTCCGGGGACCCCAGCACAGCGCCACTTGAGCAGGAGGACGAGCGGGTTGCCGCGGTGCAAGAGTGGAGGTCCAGGCTGGAGCGTCCTTGCGCTGGCCGACGGACCGTCGAGGCAGTTCGCCCCGTTCTCGCGCAGTGGTTGGGTAGGCGGCATGGCGTCTTAACCTTCCGCGCCACGCAGATCCTCTCGGGGCATGGTTGCTTCGGGGGGTACCTGTGTCGGGTCGCTGGGAGGGAGCCCTCTCCTCGCTGCCACCACTGCGACGACTGCCCGGACGAGTCGGCCCAGCATACGCTGGAGGAGTGCCCAGCATGGACGGAGGAGCGCGAGGCGCTCCAGAGTGTTGTGGGGGCGGACCTGACGTTGCCGGCTGTGATCTCAGCCTGGCCGGTAGCGAAAGGTCCTGGGATGCCGTCCTGTCCTTCTGCGAGGTCGTGATGTCGCAGAAGGAGGCGGCGGAGAGGGCGAGAGAGGCCAACGCCGAGCTCGCCATCCGCCGCAGAAGGACCGGGCGCCGGAGAGCGGCGCACGATCGCCGCCTCCCCCCCTAGCACTAGCCAGAGGGTGGTCGGCTTGGGGAAGTCGGCCGCCCACTAATCTGGCCCGAGTAGGCGTGCGCGGAGACGTCCGCGCGCCACTCGAAGAAGGCCATCGGGGGTTAGCCCCCTGATACGGGACGGGCCGTAAGAGGCTCTCGCCGCTGGGGTCTACAGAGGAATACGGATACCTGTGACCCCAGCTTTGTGGCGACAAGGTGGCCTTTCGTCAGGTTTTTAGTGGGTAGGCTGCCGCGCGTTTTCCATCTTTGCGCGGCAGGAGCCCCACATAACCCGTTCCGCCTATCCCCAGGCGGACGGGTACCCGGGAACAGGGTTTTCCTGACGTTAAAAAAAAAAAAAAAAAAAAAAAAAAAAAAAAAAAAAAAAAAAAAAAAAAAAAAGGTTAGGTTAGGTTAGGTTCTCAGGGCAGTTGCTGGACTGCTACTGGGCGCGTCCCCCGGGTGGCGGATAGGGGAATGCCACCACATTGGTGGTACCGGTTCAACCGGCGCGGACCAAAACCAGCAGGCATGGGCGTGCCTTTAGGGGTTTGTTAACCCCACGGCCTAAGGGAGCACACCCTGACAGAAAAGCGCGAGGTGGGGCGGGTCCGGCGGGTGCTTAATTGCGCAGCCGGACAAGCACTAGGGTGCACCCCCCCCTCAACTCGTAATCCCGGTTCCTGGTGTCGTTGATCACGTCTAGCGGCCGGGACTGGGACCGAGGGCCTTGGCTTAACCGCCCGGGCTGCGAGGAAGAAAACCTCTCTAAAAAAATCACCCCAATCCCAAGTGGAGAAGCAGCGCGAGGGGATGCATGGCCGATGGGAAGATCGGTCCCTACTGCTTCCCCCGCAGGAGTACCAGCCGACACTCTTTGCGGGTTACGTGAAGGCTTATCCGGGTTGCAAGGGGGCACCGCCCGGATTGGACGGGTTTATTTTTTTTTTTTTTTTTTTTTGTTTTTCCCCCCCCCCCCATACTCGTGGGATTAAGTATGGAATCCGTTATTAACCAAAACCCAAATATTGACGATGTGGAGACAGACCTGTGATGGGCGGAAGAAGAAAATTTGAGGTTGGGCCTATTGTGATGGGCGGAGTTGTGGCGGGGGGGCCCCGTGAAGGAAGGCAGAGATGAAGCGGATGCCCGTGAAGGGTGGAGTAAAAGGAGAAGGCCTGTAACAGGCGGAACTAGGGAAATTCAGGACTGCGAAGGGCGTAGAAAGCATTGCCCGTCTAAGGGATTCCACGGCCCAAGGGCCGACGAAGTCAGTCTTGCTCACCGGAGGATAATATGACTGGTGCGAAAAATAACCAATTACTCGTGCCAGAGGTCGGCGCCGCAAACAAACAGGGCAATATGTAGGGACTTGCTGAAGCTCAAACGAGGCCCTCAATGAGGCTAGAAGGGAGGAGCTCAGGATCAAGGCCCAAAAGGAGGGTGATGGACAGGGCGGCGGCACTTAAGACCAGAGTGGAGGCCCCACGCCAAACCTGCTAGATCAAGTTTGTCAGGCTTAATACGGCTGGAGTGGACCAGGAGACGGATTCTTGTGACGGGAGGCTGCAGGGAAAGAGTTAAAAAGGCGGCCTGGGAATGGTTCATACCGATGGTGGGTGGCCGCCAAATCGGGCAATCTAAAGGGTGGATTTGTTGGAGAGCCGGGGGGAGATAGAGGCAGGGGGAGGGAAGGAGGGTACAAGGTACGGGGAGGAGTGAGGAGGTGCAGCTCGCGGGTGGGAAAAAGTGCCAGGGGAGGGGGGGAGGAGATGGGCGCTGGGGAGTGAGGGAGCTAAGTAGTTCAAGGGATAAAAGAGGTGAAGGAGAGCACTAGAGGGAAGGGGGGTAAGCAGCACTACGCATGCTAGAGATAACTCAAGGGAGGAAAAAAGGGTAAAAAGGCAAATAAGGGTGCCAAAAAGCAAGGAGGGCCCCGAGTGATGGGGTCAGAGATTGGGTCGAGGACGCAAGAATGGGAAAAATGGGAGGAGACTGGGTGACTTCTGGGTAGCGTGGATTGAGGGAAGGGGCGGCTGAGAGCGACAGCATGTGTTGCGGATAGCAGAAAGAGGGGGGCAAAAAAACAGGAGAACAGCGGCCGTGGGCTGACGAGACGAAGGTGAGTAGAGCGTTACATCGAGGGCTGTGTCAGAGGGAACGCTCTGGGCAGAATGCGAAGAGGGGCGAATCTGGGGGGGAAGGGGGGGGGGGGGGTCGGGGAGGGTTGCTGGAGGGCAAGGTGGGGAGAGCCCAAGGAAGAGGAGAGATTGGAGTCAGGCTAGGGAAGGGGGGGAAGTAGTCGTGGTGATGGAACGGCCGGGGAGGATGGCCAGGCGGCCGAGTGGGGACCGTAGGGATGGGGAAGGGGGCCCTAAAAGATGCTGCGAGTACAATCGTGGTGCAGTGGAAGGCTGCTCAACGTAACACATCTGAGGAGGTGACACAGCTCCGGGCCCAAAAAACACCAGGGGATTCAGGTAGAGATGGATTGCCCTGAGAAAAGAGATGGGGCAGCGATGAGGTCGGAGATGGACCGGAAAGGGGGAGTCCGAACAGCGCCCACTCCCGCAACCGCCTCCTACGAATGTGGAGCGGAGCACGGACAGAGCAGAGCTAAGGAGGGAAGCTAGCGGTGCTTAAAGAGAAACAGGAGAGGTCCGGTCCGGCGCCGTTTAGTGCCGAGGAAATTGGTGCGCTCCATAATGGGGCAAGTGTGGTACCATGGTTGAGTGCCCATTTCGAGGGCCTTGGAGGAAGGCTGCTGCCAGAACAACGAGTTCAATCGCTGGTGACTGCAGATGCAGCTCGTGGGTCGGGGAGTACTTGCTAGTACACTCAATGGCTTCCGCTAATTTCCTGTGAACGAAGGGGCAACAAAAAGAAGAGCAAGAAGGACGTTTCCCTAAAATGAGCACAGGACAGATGCTCCAAAGGATGTTGAGCCGCCTTTTTCCAACCTGCTCCTCCCAGTTCAGAGGGGTGGAACCTGGTGGCCCAAGGCGGGGCGCAGGAGAAAGGAAAGGCGCCAGGATAAGAAAAGTGTCCAAAAGCCTAAGCCACCAAAAACTGCGCCCACCAAGATCCCGCGGCGGTGGTCATTAAACTACAGCCAGAAGCAGCAGAAGCGCCTTACCTACAGCGATGTGTTCGCACGGGTGAAGCGCGAAGTTCGCCTGGAGGGAACTGGGGATCGTGGATCTCCCGGTTCAAAGTTAGCGGACCACAGGGGCCAGGAAGCTGAAGGTGCCCGGCACAATAGCGACGGACCAAGGCGGACGCTCTGGCACAAAAAATCCAGGAGGGTGCTGGGACGAGAATGACGAGTAGTTTCCAGGCCGACTAAGTGCGCCGGAACAAAAAAAACAACCAAAATTCGTGTCATCGGCCCCTGGATGACTCCGTGACGGCCAGGTCCGAAACTGGCAGAGGCTGTCGGTGGAGTTGGGGGCTGTTTGCCTGCAGCAGGGGATGTAGGAGGGATACGCAGGGACCATACCGGGCTGGGATCAGAGTGGGTACCGTTGCCAGTTGCCGCGGCCAAGAAAGGAAGTTAGAGGGTAGGGCCGCCCGTTTGTTGGGCCTGGTATCTGCGCAGGGTCAAAACCTGCTTGCAGCCTAAGGTCGCCAGCGGTGCTACGAGATGTCACGAGGAAGGCCACATGTTGCGGAGCAATTAGGGGGGAAAAATAGGACGTAGGTAGCCAGTGCTACAGGTGCGGTCAGCCTGGCCCACATCCGCAACCAATGCACTAATGCACCACACTGTGCAGTCTGTGAGGCGGCTAAGAAGGCCTGCGGAGCATGTGGTGGGGAAGTGCCGCCTGCACCAAAGCCCAAAATCGGAAGCCTGGGAGGGAAAAAGGCAGGAAAGCAGCATTCGGAGGCCCCACTGGCCCAAAAGGCAGCAGCCCAACCCAAAATAGGGATGGAGGAGGGATAAGGACCCACGGTAAACAATGACTCATTTTTTAAAATTTCGGCAAGCGAATCTGAAACCCCACTGTGCCCATGGCCCAGGAACCTGTTTTGGTCCAAAAGCCTGGTGCAGTGGGGTCGGGTGTCGATCGCCGTTGTTTGCGGAAGCCATACTCGGTTCCTCCGGCGAGATAATGGGGTAGGGGATAACGAGGATGACAGGTCGCGATCGTGGCCCAGGTCGCCGCTGGTTGCACCACCTTTTCACACGTGTTGTGAAGTGTTCGGGATGCGTCGCGGGCACTGCTGGATCAGCTCGCGTGGTTCGGGTGCTTACTTCTCCCCCAATAAAACACTCTAGCTGGAAGTTGAAGCGTTCTGGGACAGGATGGGGGATCTCATTGCCAGATTCCAGCCTGCGGAAGTCCTTCTCGCGGGGGACCTAAACTCAAAAAGTCCAGCTTGTGGGGCTCGGCAGTCGAGGACGGCCCGGGGAAGGGCCCTTGCGGAGTGGGTAGTTGCCACCAACTTTTGACGGTCCTTAACCGGGGAGCGGGCGAACACGTGCTGTGCGAGGCCAGGGCGGGTCCATCGTGGATGTAACGTTCGCGAAAGGCCGGCCTTAGCGCCGCTCCGTGTCCAGGGCTTGCCGAGTGCTGGAAGATGTGGAGAGGACGCTCTCGGACCATCTGTACATCCAATTTGAGGTCTCAACCCATCCGGCGGTTGGGCCGGCCAGGCCTAGAAGAAAAACCTCGGGAGAGGATAGTCCTAGGTTGGCAGCTAAAGGCGGGCCTCAATGTGAGGTGTTGATGAAGGAGGCTGTGCTAAAGTAGACTCATGGCTGCCCATGACCACCGGGGGAATTCGAGAGGACTCAGTGGAAAGGGCTGAACGGAGTTGGTGCCACGCAAGCCGTGATAGGTCCATGCCTCAGTCAGGGCGCTGCGCATTCTAGGCGCCAGGTGTATTGGTGGTCAGCGGCGATGTTGCGCCAAAAAAAAACTGCGCGAGGAGTGTGTGGCCATCAGACGCCAGTACACACCGCTGTCCCGCAGGCGGCGATTCAGGAGCCGCAACGCAAGAAGATCGAAACAGGCCACAGGGCCGAGTGGAGGACGTTCTGACGCTGAGTATGTCGCCATAAAAACCAGCCAAAGGTGGCGATCGCTAGTTCGCAGACCACGGCCAGGGGGGCGGATTGCTGGGATGAGCTCAACCGCGATTCCTGGGGGACGCCCTACAGGATGGTGCGTAACAAGCTCCGTCCTTGGGCCCCCACACTTACGCAGGTCTCTCCAGCCCAGCGTAGTCCGGGAAGTGGTTTCGAGGCTCTGTTTCCCCACGGTGCGCAGGCAGAAAACATTCAGCCCGCACACCGATGGCCCCACGGGAAATGAGGGAGGAGGAGGAGAGAAGTCCCGGAAAGTTTGACCGAGGAGGAAGCTGGAAAGTGCCGTTAGCACGTCTCCGGGAGAAAGAGAGTGGCCCTTGGCCTCGGAATGGTTATACCAGGGCGAGTATGGGTGTTGGCCATGGAGTCTCTGGAGTTGCGAGTTCGAGGGACTATTTACATGCCTGTCTGGATCAAGCCATTAATCCACAGCGGTGGAAGACAGGCAGACTAGTCCCTCCCAAAAAAGGTAGGGGCGGCCCACGGAATACTCCGTCTGATACCGCCCCATTGTCCTCCTTGGACGAAGTGGGCCAAGCTCTTTGATGCGCGTAGTAGCCGGGCGGCTTGGGGGGCCCATCTAGAGAGGGTGGGGACCTAACCTCTCCGGACGGTCCCAGTTTGGTTTTCTCGGTTGGGCCGTTCCACCGTGGAACGCCATTCTGCGGCGTCCGGTCCCAGGCGCAGGAAAGCGGTATACCCGGGGCGACGTAGTTATCGCGGTGTCGCTTACATCGCGAACGCGTTCAACACGTTGCCTTGGAACTTGCATAAGGGAGGCCACTCCGCGATCATTTTTTTTTTTTTGGGGGGGCCGACCTACCTCCGTCGCGTTCATTGGGGCCTACCTGTCGGGGAGGTGGGTGAGTTCCCTGGTTCAAGATGGCTGGGAAAGCCGGTGACGGTGGTATGCGGTGTCCCACAGGGGTCGGTGGCTGGGGGCCACTCCTGTGGAACATCGGGGGATATGATTGGGTGCTTCGGCGGAACGGTTCCGAGAGGAGTAGAGATGACGTGCCGCTGACCGATACGTTGGTAACAGCTCGGCACGGAACCTATAGAGAGGCCAAGACATATTGGCCCACAGCGGGGGTTAAGCTTCGTTCGGTTGGGAGGAATCCGGCGTTTAGGTCTGAGGGTCGCCCTCGGAAACTTCGGAGGCGGTATCTTTCCATTGGTCCTCGTAGGGCGCCTCCTGTCGGACGCGCATATCGTTGTGGGGGATGTCCGCATCGGCGTTACGAGCACGATGAAGTACCTGGGGACTCGTTGGCTCGACAGCCGGTGGGACTTTCCGGGCGCACTTTGACGCCCTGGTTGCCGCGACTGTTGAAGGAGGACGGCGGCATTATCCAGGCTTCTGCCAAATGAGGGAGGACCGAGCGCCCTGGGGTAACAGACGGCTCTACAACTGGTTGTCGTGAGGCGATGGCGATGTACGGTGCCCCAGTGTGGGCCGGATTGCCCTGTTGCGCGAAAAAAATCGCTCTGCTGCGGAGGGCGCAGAAAGAGTGGATGGCGATCAGGGTCAATCAGGGGGTACCTTACCATCTTTCAGCGGAGGGAGTGGCCAGTGTGGTTGGCGGGAGTGCTGCCCGTGGGATTTTAGACGACGCTTTCCCTGGCGTTCAGATATACCGTCGGCGTCGAGGCCTATCATCTAGGGATCCGAACACGACGCCAAGTACGAATCCGATAGAAGAATGAGCAAGAGCGGGTAGCCGCAGTAGAAAGGAGTGGGCGGTCCAGGCTGGAGCACCCTTGCGCTGGAAGATGGACTATCGAGGCAGTCATCGCCCCACTCTCGCGCAGTGGGCTGGGCATGCGGCATGGCGTCCTAAACCTTCCGCACCACGCAGTATTTCCTCTCGGGGCACGGTTGCTTCGGGGGATATTCTGTGTCGGGTCGCCGGGAGGGAGCCCTCTCCTCGCTGCCACCACTGCGACGACTGTCCCGATGAGTTCGGGCCCAGCATTACGCTGGAGGATTGTGCCCAGCATGGGCGACGGAGCGCGAGGGCGCTCCAAAGTGTCGTGGGGCCGGACCTCGACGCTGGATGGCCGTTGATCTCTGCCATGGCCGGGAAGCGAGAGAGTCCTGGGGTTGGCCCGTCCTATCCTTCTGCGAGGACCTTGATGTCGCCAGAAGGAGGCGGCGGAGAGGGTGAGGAGAGGCCAAAACGCCGAGCTCGCCATCCGCCGTTTTAAAAAGGACCGGGCGCCGGAGAGCGGCGCACGACCGCCGCCTCCCCCCCTAGCACGAGCCAGAGGGCGGTCGGCTTGGGGAAGCCGATCGTCCACTGATCTGGCCCGAGTAGGCGCGCGCGGAGTCGTCCGCGCGCCACTCGAAGAGGCCGTCCGGGGTTAATCCCCCCGTGATATTGAGGTGGGCCTTCAGAGGCTCTCGCCGCTGGGGTTTACAGAGGAATACTGGATGCCTGTGACCCCAGCCTTTGTGGCGACAAAGCGGCCTTCGTCAGGTTTTTAGTGGGTAGGCTGTCGCGCGCTTCCATCTTTGCGCGGCAGGAGCCCCACATAACCCGTTCCGCTTATCCCCAGGCGGACGGGTACCCGGGAACAGGGTTTTCCTGACGTTAAAAAAAAAAAAAAAAAAAAAAAAAAAAAAAAAAAAAAAAAAAAAAAAAAAAAAAAAAAAAAAAAAAAAAAAAAGGTTAGGTTAGGTTAGGTTAGGTTAGGTTAGGTTAGGTTAGGTTAGGTTGTTTAGGTTGGTTAGGGTTAGGTTTAGGTTAGAGGTTATATTTATTTAGGTTATAGGTTAGGTTTGAGGTTAGGTTAGGTTAGGTTAGGTAGGTTTAGGTTAGGTTAGGTTAGGTTAGGTTAGGTTAGGTTAGGTTAGGTTAGCGTTAGGTTAGGTTAGGTTAGGTTAGGTAGGTTAGGTTAAGGTTAGGTTAGGTTAGGGGGTAGGTTAGGTTAGGTTAGGTTAGTTAGGTTAGGTTAGGTTAGGTTAGGTTAGGTTAGGTTAGGTTAGGTTAGGTTAGGTTAGGGAAGTTAGGTTAGGTTAGGTTAGGTTAGGTTAGGTTAGGTTAGGTTAGGTTAGGTTAGGTTAGGTTAGGTTAGGTTAGGGTTAGGTTAGGTTAGGTTAGGTTAGGTTAGGTTAGGTTAGGTTTAGGTTAGGTTAGGTTAGGTTAGGTTAGGTTAGGTTAGGTTAGGTTAGTGTTAGGAGGTTAGGTTAGGTTAGGTTAGGTTAGGTTAGGTTAGGTTTAGGTTAGGTTAGGTTAGGTTAGGTTAGGTTAGGTTAGGTTAGGTTAGGTTAGGTTAGGTTAGGTTAGGTTAGGTTAGGTTAGGTTAGGTTAGGTCGTAGGTTAGGTTAGGTTAGGTTAGGTTAGGTTAGGTTAGGTTAGGTTAGGTTAGGTTAGGTTAGGTTAGGTTAGGTTAGGTTAGGTTAGGTTAGGTTAGGTTAGGTTAGGTTAGGTTAGGTTAGGTTAGGTTAGGTTAGGGTTAGGTTAGGTTAGGTTAGGTTAGGTTAGGTTAGGTTAGGTTAGGTTAGGTTAGGTTAGGTTAGGTTAGGTTAGGTTAGGGAAGGTTAGGTTAGGTTAGGTTAGGTAGAGGAGTTAGGTTAGGTTAGGTTAGGTTAGGTTAGCGTAGGTTAGGTTAGGTTAGGTTAGGTTAGGTTAGGTTAGGTTAGGTTAGGTTAGGTTAGGTTAGGTTAGGTTAGGTTAGGTTAGGTTAGGTTAGGTTAGGTTAGGTTAGGTTAGGTAGGTTAGGTTAGGTTAGGTTAGGTTAGGTTAGGTTAGGTAGGTTAGGTTAGGTTAGGTTAGGTTAGGTTAGGTTAGGTTAGGTTAGGTTAGGTTAGGAGGTTAGGTTAGGTTAGGTTAGGTTAGGTTAGTTAGGTTAGGTTAGGTTAGGTTAGGTAGGTTAGGTTAGGTTAGGTTAGGTTAGGTTAGGTTAGGTTAGGTTAGGTTAGGTTAGGTTAGGTAGGTTAGGTTAGGTTAGGTAGGTAGGTAGGTTAGGTAGGTTAGGTTAGGTTAGGTTTAGGTTAGGTTAGGTAGGTTAGGGTTAGTAGGTAGGTTAGGTTAGGTTAGGTAGGTTAGGTGTTAGGGGTAGGTTAGGGGGGTCAGGTTAGGTTAGGTTAGGTTAGGTTACGGTTAGGTTAGGTAGGTTAGGTTGTTAGTTAGTTGGTTAGGAGTGGAGGTTAGGTTAGTTAGGTTAGGTTAGGTTAGGTTAGGTTAGGTTGGAGGATAGGTTAGGTTGGTATGGGTGGTTCCCCCCAACGTGCCGTCACCTTCTGGGGGGGCAGAGGAGGCGCGAAGCCAAGAAACGCAGGGAGCTGGCCCGTCGGTGGGCGGCGTGGAGGCGGCCTTCTTCGGAGGGCGGTAGACATGGGGGTCTCCGGTACCTGCCGATAGCAGAGTGGACGTGGAGCAACCCCTGGTGTTGTGGTCTGCTTGGCAGACCTGCCGTGGGGGCGTAGTTTGCGAAGCGATCCTGGACGCCCCATTAAGGCGGGGGAAGCCGTTGGGTTTTAGTGGGTAGTAGGCTTCGCCGGGCAGCCCACACTTCAGGCGTAAATGCTTTCCGACGTTAAAAAAAAAAAAAAAAAAAAAAAAAAAAAAAAAAAAAAAAAAAAAAAAAAAAAAAAAAAAAAAAAAAGGTTAGGTTAGGTTAGGTTAGGTTAGGTTAGGTTAGGTTAGGTTAGGTTAGGTTAGGTTAGGTTAGGTTAGGTTAGGTTAGGTTAGGTTAGGTTAGGTTCTCAGGGCAGTTGCTGGACTGCTACTGGGCGCGTCCCCCGGGTGGCGGATAGGGGAATGCCACCACATTGGTGGTACCGGTTTCGACCGGCGCGGACCAAAACCAGCAGGCATGGGCGTGCCTTTAGGGGTTTGTTAACCCCACGGCCTAAGGGAGCACACCCTGACAGAAAAGCGCGGAGGTGGGGCGAGCCCGGCGGGCGCTTAACTGCGCAGCCCGGCTAGCACTTCGTGCAACGCCCCTCTCACATCGTAATCCCGGGACCCGGTGTCGTTGCCATGTCTAGCGGCCGGTAACTGGGACCGATAGCCTCGGCTTAACCGCCCGGGCTGCGAGGAAGAAAACCTCTATAAAAAATCACCCCAATCCCAAGTGGCGGAGCAGCGCGAGGGGATGCGTGGCCGATGGGTAGATCGGTCACTACTGCTACCCCCGCTAGAGTACCGGCCGAAACTCTATGCGGGTTACGCTAGGCTTATCCGCAGACAGGGGGCACTGTGCGGACGGACCCACCCTTCCCCCATACTCGTGGGATTTACTATGGAAATTTCTAAATCAAAATCAAAAAGCCAAGACGTTGTGCCTGTGATGGGCGGAGAAGACGTTGTGCCTGCGATGGGCGGAGAAGATGTTGTGCCAGCGACTGGCGGTGCTGGCAGTCGGCCTAAGAGAGGTGTTGTGCCGAGTGTTTCGGCTGCGGAAAAAGCTGAGGAGGTTGCGGCAAGACAGCCGCAAGTGGTGCTGACCCGGGTAGAGCTGGGGGAAAGCGCACTTAGTAGGCTAAGTCCTACGTCCTCTTCTGGACGATTCTGGGCGGGTTCTGGGAAGGACTCCGACGGGGAAAGCTTCATCTCCGTAAGCTCGATTGGGAGCTCGAATAGGTCCAAATTCAAAAAGGAGGCGCGGAAGAGACCGCACAAGAACAGCGGCCAGTCAGGGTCCTCTGATGAGGACATAGGGCGACCTAAAACCAAGACGGCTGCGAGCAGAGGGAGAGGTAGACCTTCCACCACGGGAGAGTACGTCGGTCTGGCAGAGGCGAAGAGGGCCCTTAACGAAGC
>OX638258.1:12393124-12785427 GCA_951806755.1 Brenthis hecate | reverse complement strand
CCACCACTTTTTTAGCTGCCACTATAGGGCAACTGACCCCACGCTGTCCCGAAGCCTGATGTCCCACGGCGGGATTTCCCCCACTTTGACAGCGTCGGTAGTGCAAACCGCCCGTCCGGCTTATGACCTCCGCGGAGTTCTTATTTGGACACTGAGTCGTCTAGGCCTGTGACCACTCATCTCGGCGTCATTTGGTAGGCCTGGAGATTTGGACCTCTTCCCCATCCAGGACTCCCCTGATCGCTTGGGCCAGATGTGTCCGCCTTTTCAGCGCTGCCGGGCACCTGGGATTTCAAGCAGCCTAGACCCCGTGGAAGCAACCTTTGAATCGGATGTCCTTTATGCCCAGTGTCATTTAGGTCACGTATTGTTTTTGACCTGGGCGAATACTTCCTTGTAGGTGATGGTTCTCGCTCGACAAGCTCTAGGCTGCAGTTTTCAAAAACCACTGGATAGCCGAGCGAGGGAGGTCCGGAGCTTTCCACCTTTCTTCCTCTTCTGCTGAACGGCCTGCTTTCTGTGGCTGCTTCTTGGCAGGCGCCTGCCCTTTTCGCCCCTACGTCGAACCACTAGATTCCAGCCTTCCGTAGTGGAAGGGCTTGACGTGGACGCGGACAGGGTCCGCTTGTGTATCTTGCGGCACCGGTTGCTTTTTAGGCTGACCTGCCGCTTTCTTGCTTTTGCCTTGTTTAGGCTTCTTCTTGGATGGCCCTGGCGCCGGGTTGGCGGGGGCCATGAGGGTGTCGTTACCCTGCTGTCACCTGCTGCAGCCCTTGGAGTAGGCCATTTTCTCCGGCCCCATCGGATGCTAGAGGAGGACGCACCCGATGTTCCGGCAGAAGCCTGCCCTCTAACGCCTCAAACCGCGCATTTATCATGGTTCACCACCTAGGGACCATGATCGTACGGGCCAGCTCATCCACGCCCGCCGGATGTTGTTGGCGTGGGATTCGCCAGGGACCATGCGACTGGAAATGGTGAAGGGCCGCACTTCGGCTCGGGAAGCTGCCACTTGCGCCCTCAACGCCGCGACACTCTCTGCGCCATATCATCGAGCTCGGACTGCAGGCGGAGGTTACTTGCCCTTAGTTGGGCTGCCTCATCCGCGGCCGTTTAGTTCTAGCAAGGGAATCTCCAGCTGAGGCTATTGCGTCCTAGTTGCCTCATTAAGGGCCTTTACGGGAAAACCCCTTTTAGGTTGCCCGGACTTACTGGCTACATTCTCAAAATTATTGTCTCAGCTAGCCGCCACACGCTTCTGCAGGTCCGATAGGCCAAAACTGTCTCGGTCTTCTCCTCCAAACACGTCACTGACGAACGCGTCGGACAGGGCGCGAGCTCGCCCTAGTGCTCACAGCCAACGCCATCTCCTGCTACCTCTTCCTCAGCCCGCAGCCTCAACTCCTCCTCTCTGGTGCTCGGTTGAGGGCTCTATTCGCCTCTGCCAAACCGACATACTCTCCCGTCGGTAGAAGGTCTGCCCCATCCTCTGCTCGCAGCCGTCTTTGTTTTAAGGTCCGCCCGACTATCCTCGTCAGAGGGACCCTGGACTGGCCGCTGTTCTTGGTGCGGTCCTCTTCGCGGCCTTTGTTGAATATTGGATCCCTATTGCCTTCCAATCGAGCTTACAGAGATGGAAGCTTTTCCCCGTCGGGAAGTCCTTCCCGCGAACCAGGCTCCCAGAGAGAATCGTCACTCGGAATAAGAGGACGTAGGACTTAGTCTACTTAAGTGCGGGGCTTTCCCCCAAACTCGTACCCAGACGAGAGTGGTCAGCACAACTTGCGGCTGTATTTCGCCGCGGAACCTCCTCTTTTCTATATCCGCCTTGAGTCGCAACACGAGCGAGCACAAACACCCTCCTTTAGGCCAGACTGCCCAGCACCCGCCAGTCGCTCGGCACAACATCAATCTCCGCCCGTCGCAGGCACAACGTTCTCACCGCCACCATCGCAGGCACTATCGTCTTGCGGTTTTTGATTTGATTAAAAGCGAGTTTTCCATTTTAAATCCCACGAGTATGGGGGAGAAGGGTGGTGTTCCGTCCGCAACAGTGCCCCCTGCTACTGCGGATAAGCCTAACGTAAACCCGCATAGAGTTTCGGTCCCGGTACTCTAGCGGGTGGTTAGCAGGTGCAGTAGTGGACCGATCTCCCATCGGACATCGCATCCCCTCGCGCTGCTCCGCCACTTGGGATTGGGGGTGATTTTTTATAGAGGTTTTCTTCTCTCGCAGCCCGGGTCGGTTAAAGCCGAGGCTATCTGGTCCCAGTTTGGACCGGCCGCTAGACATGGCAACGACACCGGGTCCCGGGAATTAACGATGTTGAGAGGGGCGTTTGCCACAGAGTGCTAGCCGGCCTGCCGCAGTTAAGCGCCCGCGGGCTCGCCCCACCTCCGCGGCTTTTCTGTCAGGGTGTGCTCCCTTAGGCCGTGGGGTTAACAAACCCCTAAAGGCACGCCCATGCCTGCTGGTTTTGGTCCGCGCCGGTCGAAACCGGTACCACCAATGTGGTGGCATTCCCCTATCCGCCACCCGGGGGACGCGCCCAGTAGCAGTCCAGCAACTGCCCTGAGAACCTTTTTTTTTTTTTTTTTTTTTTTTTTTTTTTTTTTTTTTTTGTTTTTTTTTTTTTTTTTTTTTTTTTTTTTTTTTTTTTTTTTTTTTTTTTTTTTTTCGGGAAATGCATTTACGCATACCACCTGATCCCCCAGGTGGTTATGTGGGGCTCACCGGCTAGAAGAGCCGGTACTACCCACTAAAACCCGACATCCCTTCCCCCCGCCTTAGTGGGACGCCGCAGGATCGCTTGCGCATAACTACTACGGCGCCCCGGCGGCAGGTCTGCCTAAACGCTAGGCAGACCACTAAACCAATGGGGCTGCTCCACAGTCAACTCTGCTACACCAGAGAGGTACCCGGAGCAGTCTCCACCCCCACCGAAGTGGGCCACCTCCAATCGGCTGCAGAGGACAGGGAGAGCGGCAAACGCAACACCGACACTCCTCTCCCCTGCAGCCCCAACCGCGTCCGCCATCAAGCGGTGGCGGCCCCGCTAGGCCGCGGGAGATAGGGACGAGCGGCGCATCGCCATACCGACACTCCTCTTCCCCCGCGGCCCCCCTACCGTCGGCCCACTCCGGACCAAGATGGCTGCCGACACCCCACGCCAGACGCAGGACCAGAACGGCCCCGCTCCAGCCGCCCGCACCGACGGGCTAGCCCCGGCAGCGCGGCCCGCGCAGCGCCTCCTACCGCGAAACGGCCGGAGACACCGCGCTACCTCCAAGAAGGAGACGGCGCCCTCCTGACGCCGCTCCCCCCTCCCCTCTGGCTGTTGGTCCGCGCCGGATTGCTCCGGTACCACAAGCTCCTGTCGGTCCAGACAGTCCGCGAGTGGTGTTCCCCTATCCGCCACCCGGGGGACGCGTCCGGTCAGCAGTCAGCCTCTGCCCCGAAACTAACCTAACCTAACCTAACACCTAACTAACTAACCTAACCTAACCTAACCTAACCTCCTAACCTAACCACCTAACCTAACCTAACCTAACCTAAACTAACCAAACCAAACCTAACCTAAACCTAACCTAACCTCCCTAACCTAACCTAACCTAACCTAACCTAACCTAACCTAACCTAAACCTAACCTAACTAACCTTAACACCTAACCTAACTAACCTCAACCCTACATAACCTAACCTAACCTAACCTAACCTACCCCCTAACCTAACCTAACCTAACCTACCTAACCTAACCTAACCTAACCTAACCTAACCTAACCTAACCTAACCTAACCTAACCTAACCTAACGTAACCTAACCTAACCTAACCTAACCTAACCTAACCTAACCTAACCTAACCTAACCTAACCTAACCTAACCTAACCTAACCTAACCTAACCTAACCTAACCTAACCTAACCTAACCTAACCTAACCTTTTTTTTTTTTTTTTTTTTTTTTTTTTTTTTTTTTTTTTTTTTTTTTGTTATCGCTGGGGAAACCCATCATGGGGACCCTGCCGCCCGTCATGGGCAGGGTACTGTGAGACTCCTACTCACTAAAACCCACAGCGGAACCCTTCGCCGCAGTGCAATGGGGCGTGCAGGATCGCTTTCGCACTCACTGCAACACCCCTGCGGACGGCCCGTACCACGCGGGCCAGCCTCGCCTAAATCAGGATGCCTTCGGTTCGCAAGGCATCCCGACCGCCCCGATGACGTGCAGGGGAGTCAACGAGAGACCCCCCCGCAGTAGCTCCTCTAGGATGGCGGGAGAAGATGCGCATACCGGCGCCTCCTCTCCCCCAGCCGACGGCGACGAAGAGGGTCTGCTGAGGCGTTAGCCTCGCGTTCCCTCTCCGCCGTCTCCTTCAGTGAGATGACGGTCTCACTGAAGGAGACCATCGCCGACCAGGACCTCGCGTCGCGTAGCATGGCCCCCACCCACGCTTCGCAACGAAAGGTCTCCACCCACTACCGCCATCAGGGCAATGGCGCTGGGTGAGCCCAAGCGGCGGCATACCGCGAGGGTGTGGTGCGAGGTGTCCTCGGACGCACCACACTCGTGGCATACGGGCGACGGTTCCCGACGTGCAATCTGACACAGATACTTACCGAAGCACCCGTGCCCGGTAAAGCATCTGTGTCAGCCTGAACGTCAGGACGCCGTGTGGCCTCCTGACCCAGCGAGACAGGTACGGACGAATCGCACCCACCGTCGCCAGGCCAGCCGCCGGAGTCCCCAGAATCTTCCCTCCAGCGCCGGATCAGGGCCTCGTCAGCTAGCGCCTGATCCGAGCGACTCCCTCCCACGCCGGACGTTCCCCGCGCCCGCGCTCACTTCGCCCGAAATTGGTACACTTCGGCGAGCACCCTCCGCCTGGAGTTCCCAGGGCGGATCGCTCGCCAGAAGCGTCGCCGCCTCAAAGGACACCGTTACGGTACCCCGTATCGCCCTCACCGCCAGGACCCGCTGCGCCTTGCGCAATTGGGCCCTGTTCTCAGCGGCGAGGGCGTCGATCCAAACAGGAGCACCGTACAGTGCCATGGACCTCACGATGCCGGCATAGAGCCGCCGGCAAGGAGATCCAGGGCCCCCGACATTCGGCAGAAGTCTGCCGAGGGCCGAGGCGGCGCTCATCAACTTCGGGGTGAGCTGGGCGAAGTGGACACGGAACGTCCAGCGAGCGTCCAGGGTCAGGCCCAAATATTTCATTTGGGCCTTTACCTCCACCATCCTCCCCTGGACGCGCAGGCAGGCATTTCGGGGGGCACCCTTGCGTGGGCCATGGAAAAGGAGGGCCTCCGTTTTGGTTATGGAGACCCTCAGGCCCAGCATCCCAATCCGGTCGACGACCAGATTTGTGCCGACTGTGGCCAAGCGTGCCGCTTCCTCATATGAACGACCCCGGGCCGTCACGAGGGTGTCATCTGCGTAGGCGATGACACCCAGCCCGGGAAGGAGCGGACACCGCAGGAGCCCATCGTAGCCGAGGTTCCACAGTACCGGGCCCAAAACGGCCCCTTGTGGAACCCCGCAGTCGACACGTCGCCGACCGACCACCCCATTTGCCCCCATCCACATGACCTGCCTGTCATGGAGGTACGCGTCCAAACACCCGCCGGAGATAGAGAGGCACCTCATGGTACCGAAGTGCCTCTCGTAGCGTCTCAAACGGCAGGGTGTTGAAGGCGTTGGCCACATCCACCGAGACGGCTAGGAGCACGTCTCCCTCCTCCACTGCGGCCAAGGACCGGACCTTCAGGGCGTTCAGGGCGTCCACGGTCTCGACCGACCCGCCCTGAACCCGAACTGAGCCTCTGAAAGGCCCGGCCCCACCTCCTCCAGATGCCGAGTGATACGGGCAGCGAGAATTCTCTCGAAGAGCTTGCCCGTCTCACTCAGCATCACGATTGGCCTGTTACGCCGAAGGAGAGTCCAGAGGACGACCCTCCTTGGGCAGTAGGCACAATCTCCCCTCCTTCCAGACCTTCGGGAACTGCCCAACACGAAGACATGCGTTTGAACAGCGCCCGAAGGTCCCCTCCCAGGTATTCCAGGGCGATGGTTAGAATTCGCCCCGGAATACCGTCCGGTCCCGGAGCCGTCCGCCTGGCCCGTAGTTTGTCGAGGGCCAGGCTAATTCCCCCTCAGTGATCGGGGGGATTTCCTCAAACTCCCTCGTGGAATGAGGGAGGAGCCATCACTGGGGGGTTGTGACCAGACGACTCCGGAAAACAACCCTCCCACCAGCCGAAGGAGAACGTCGGGCGGCGTGGTCTCCGTGACCGGGGCGCCGTGCGCGCGGAGCTTGTTCCGCGCGCTGATGTAAGGGCGCCCCCACGGATCCCTGTCGAGGCCCGCCAACAATTCTTGGCGGGCCGCCGCCTTGGCCTGGCTTATGGCGAGCTGCAGGGCCTTTTTGGCTGACTTATAGGCCTGCCGCAGCTCGCTCTCCAATTCAGGGTCCAGGGCCGTTTCTCCCTTCGGCACCGCACATACGACCTCCTGGCCCTGCTGCTGGCCGCCCGGAGCCTTGCAATTTCGGGCGACCACCAGTAGACACACCGGCGACGCCCGGTCGTGCCGCCCTAACACGCGGCATGGCCGCATCGCAAGACCCTTGTGAGGGCGTCGCGCATGCGGTCCAGCCAGCTCCTCCACTTCGGAGCTGGCGCCCACCACACTCCCCTGGGAGCACCAAGCTTCCACAATGGCCGCCTCCCGGGCCAGCTCAGGATCGAGCCGGCCAAGGGCCCACCTCGGGAACGCACGAGAGGGCCCCGTTGGGCGGGTCCATTGGCACCGGACGGGTGGAGACCTCAAATCGGACGTAGTTGTGGTCCGACAGGGTCTCCACCTCCTACCTCTACCCTCCAGTTTAAACACGTTGCGCGCGACGTCGGGGGTGGCGAACGTTAGGTCCACCACAGACCCCCCCTGCTAGCCGCACGCAAGTGAAAGCCGTCCCCACATTGAGGAGGGACAGCCCGGAGAGTAGGCCCCACACCTGGACGGCTCGACCACGAGCGTCCGTAGTGGGGTTCCCCCAAGCCAGGGACTTGGCATTGAAGTCGCCGAGGACGATTGTGGGCCTCGGCGACACCCTGCAAACCGCCAGCGCGGACGGAGTCTAGAAAAAACCTCGAACTCCGCCAGACTGCGGTTGGGGGAGAAAGTACACGCCAACGATCGCGTACTCTCCCCATCCTGCCACGACTAGTCCCTGGCCCCTCTCGATTGCCGAGAGACGGGGGCCGGTGCTGCCTCCCCAGACACTACGGCCACGGAGCCCTCTAAGTCCCCCACCCATTGTGATTGGGTAGGGACAAAGTAGGGCTCGCAGGCCAACCGCCAGGTCAATTTCCCACTCGGCCATGGACTGCAGCAACAGGTCCTGCGCTCCAGCCGAGTGGTTGGACGTTCGCCTGGAGGAAGCGCTTAAGATGTCTGGGCATTACGATGACATCTGCGCCTCCTCCTCAGCCTGGCGGCTTCCAACACTAGGGGCGGCTCTGGTCTGTTGAGCCGCCCTGCCATTTCGTGACGGGTGGCTTGCAGTCACGGCCACCCATCACGTGCCCGGAGGGGCGCCCAGCGTCTGCACAAACCGCACAACGCAGCTTCTTGGCGGTGCAGCCAGCAGAAATAATGCGTCTCTCGCTGCCGCACCGGAAGCAGAGGCGCCCTCTCTCCACCTTCGATGTGCACATGGGGACGGTATGGCCCATCCCCATGCAACCTGTAGCAGCGCATGGGCCGCTGCTCCAGTGCCTCGACAGAGGCCGACGACCAACCAACTAGAAGCCGTCGTGCGTCCACGACACGCTTGGCTGCTGGGACCGTGACACCTCACCACAGCCGAGCCCATTCCCCTCTTCCCAGTACGGACTTGGCTGGCTTTCACCGACTGCACGGACGCAGCCGCCCACGCAGCGCGACTGCTGCGACCAACATGTCCACAGTGACCGCGTCGTCCAGTCCGCTAACCCTTAGGTCTGCCATCTTGGTGGGCCGCACTACTCTCGCTAGCCCGTCCAGAACCCGACTGAGGCCTTCTGCCAACTTGTCCGCAACTTCTGGAGCCACCGAGGTTGGCAACTCCAGAAGACGGGCACCTGTCGCCGCCCGCCGCACAGTCAGCCCCCCCGTTATGCCCAGTTGCGGTGAGGTCCACGCCTCTCCTGAGCCTTCTGCAGCACCTGGGCATAGGTAACGCCCTTAGCGGCCGCCGTCCGGACTCAGCGTCACCACTATCGCCGCAGTGCGCGGGGCAGTGGCCACTTTTGACTTAGGCGAGGGCTTGCTAACCTTCGGCCGCGGTATCGGATGTGGGGGACTCGCACCAACAGCCGGCAGGGGAGGATTTCTTCTTCCCCTTCCCCTTCCCTTACGCACCACTGTGGCCCACGTCTCAGTGTCCCCAGACACAGCCTCAGCACGGCTTGACCCAAGCCCTCTCCTGAGTCGGCCCAGCCACTTCAGGACTCGGCCCAGCCACCGGAGGAGGAGGAGCCGAGGGCAGTCGTTGCAGGTGCAGATGGTCGCACCAAAGTGGAAGCCGCCTTCTTCTTCGACTTTTTGGCTTTGCGGGGCTTTTCCACCACAGCCACCGCCGGCGCCGGCACCCTTCTGTCCGGGACCTCGACAGAGACCGGCGAAGCCGCCTCTCGTCGCTTGTCCGCTGCCAAAGGCGGACGGACCGATCTTGCGGGCAGGAGTCTATCTTCAATGCCCGCAAAGCGAGCATTCAAAATTGAGCCGACAGACGCAACCACCGAGGCCCGAATCTCCTCGAGCCAATCGCCACTGACGGGCATGCGAATTTGACGGGCCAGCCCTAGCCGCTGACAACTCAGCCCTCAGCTCCGAAAATTCGCGGCGGTAGGACTTCACCTCCGCTTTCAGGGCCTCAGTTTCGCGACGCAGGCGGTTGTTGTCCGCCTGCAAATTACGGACCTCCTCCATGGCCGTCCTATCCGCCAGAGCTTCCACAACTTGCCTAAGAGTGGCAGCCGAATCCTTTAGTGTACGCACCATAGTGCCCTTCAGGTTTCCGGATTTCTTGGCCACATCGATTATGGCCTCCACACTCTTGCCGGCAGCCTCCTTTAGCTCCTGAGCTGATTGTTCTGCAGGGTCCCGCTGAACCACAGACTCTGATGCCGACGGCTCGCCATCAACGGACTTACTCGGGCCAGATTTCTTAAACGCCCGTCGAGCCAGTGCCATTTCGAACTCGTCCTCACGAGCCTCCTCCTCCATACTCTTCAGCTGTGCCCGCGCGCGAGTTACTCCGCTGCTCGTTACACCCTGAAGGGGCCTTCCTCTACGCGCTTTTGCCGTCCTGGCACTCACCGTCGCCTCCGTCTCCGTCTCTGACCCGGAGGACGACGCCAAAAGCAGCACACCATGGGGCCTCTTCCGCCCCACCGATGTATCCGTACAGGACCCATCTGACTCATCGCCCAACTCGGGCCTTCCATCTACTACGCCAGTCACTGGCACCATCATGCCTCCGCCCATCACGGGCTCCACATCTAAATTTGGGTTTTGTTTTGGTTTTAATTGGTATCATAGTTGTTCCCACGAGTATGGGGGATATAACCCGTCCATCCGGGCGGTGCCCCCTGCACCCGGATAAGCCTTCACGTAACCCGCAAAGAGTGTCGGCCGGTACTCTTGCGGGGGAAGCAGTAGGGACCGATCTTCCCATCGGCCATGCATCCCCTCGCGCTGCTTCTCCGCTTGGGATTGGGGTAATTTTTTAGAGAGGTTTTCTTCCTCGCAGCCCGGGCGGTTAAGCCAGGACCCTCGGTCCCAGTCCCGGCCGCTAGACGTGATCAACGACACCAGGAACCGGGATTACGAGTTGAGGGGGGGGTGCACCCTAGTGCTTGTCCGGCTGCGCAATTAAGCACCCGCCGGACCCGCCCCACCTCGCGCTTTTCTGTCAGGGTGTGCTCCCTTAGGCCGTGGGGTTAACAAACCCCTAAAGGCACGCCCATGCCTGCTGGTTTTGGTCCGCGCCGGTCGAAACCGGTACCACCAATGTGGTGGCATTCCCCTATCCGCCACCCGGGGGACGCGCCCAGTAGCAGGTCCCAGCAACCTGAGAACCTAACTAAACCTAACCTAACCTAACCTAACCTAACCTAACCTAACCTAACCTAACCTAACCTAACCTAACCTAACCTAACCTAACCTAACCTAACCTAACCTAACCCAGTCTCGCTCGAGCGCTGAGAGCGAACGCACGCGCCTCTCGCGTCGAGAACGACGCTCCGCGAGTTGAAACAGTGCGAAATCAGTTTAAAATTCGTTTAAAATAGGAAAAAGACCTAATAACTAGTGGAAAACTATATAATACAGTGCAATTAGTGACAGTGTACGCTAGGACAAAAATTGGGAAAAATCGCTTTCGTTTTTCCTTCGATTTTCGGTGGAAAACGTTAAAATTATAAACTTTAAAACAGTTATTGGCGTGCGGCGCTCGATAGTGATCGATAACCTATAAATTAAAATAGGTATATATATAGTGTGTGAAAAGACCTTTCCAAAGACACCATTCCCGGATTTTTTGGAATCCGGGAAGAGACTCAAAAGTGCAATAAACCAGTTTTACACATTTCCCTCTTTTCTATACGGAGAGAGATGGAGAGTTGGAATTAACATCGATAAGAAGAGGACCCCGAGACGTAACCAAAAAGGTACCTCACATCTCAAAATCTCGAACCGTCTGAAAGTTACAGCAGTTTTAAAATTCACGGAAAACAACACCAACTTTGGGAAGAGATAGCTCGGAATCTAAAGTGACGACCCCCCCCAAAATTTATTACATCTTAAAGAGCATTTCATCAGCTGCAGGAAGCAAAAAACCGGAAGAAAATCCATTCATAAATAAAGAAGTTATAGCCTAATTTATAATATAAGGTAAATCTAGTTTTTAAAAATACTGATATCTAAAAATAGAATTAAAATTACATATTGTTTTGCACATGATACATTGTATGGTTTTACTTTCAATTAAAATTTAAAATATTTAGTATAAATTTAAGTTTTTTGGTGCATAATCTAATTAGTTCATTATTCAAATTAATCTTCAGTTCATAGTAATTAGAAATATAAATTTAAAAGTTAAGGATATTGCTTGTTTGTACTGATAAAAGTTCAAAGAATAGTTTTACGAACAAAAATTGTCCAATTTTTCTTCTATATACGGAGCCGGGCGGGGCCAAAAGTACGGAAATATATAGAGTGTTTGCCTCCCGGTGTTACTTACCAATTAAAATATTTTAAAAGTTAATTTTATTGAAATTCTTTAGAGTTTATAATTAGTTATGGAATTAAATATTGGTTTAATCTAGAGTCAAAATCGGTAATTTTATTAAATAATTTTTTGGACATTCCATTTCATATATAATTATTCAATTAACACATTAGTTGGACGATTTTTGTTTAGTATATATAGAAGGAGGCGCCAAAAAGTGTGGATTCCAAGCGCGAGCGGGATTTAGGTTAAGGATTATTTTTTATTGGTCGATGATTTATTTTAGATGCATTTTACGTCGACCAATCACACATCAGCATAGACATTGAACAATTTCGACCTTAGAGTGTTAGAGTTAAGAGTGCGAATATTTTTCTTTTTAATTAATAGATTTTGGTAAATTCGCCCCATAAATTGAACCTTACTCAAAGGGAATAGGGCAGTCAACAAATTATTTTTATCAAAACTTACTACTACCAGGACCTTGTACTACTGCGCCATGTGGGTAAGGACTTAGAATTTTTTGTCTTAGTAACAGTCTTCCCCTTGCCCCTTAGAACTATACCCCATACCCCTTATTTAAAATATTAAAACTTTTGAGAAATCACCCTCTCCCGCGTGTTATACTGCCCCTCACCCTTCACTGGCCTTATTTTATTTTTCATACTAAATATTGGAGATATTCCCCCTTTGCCATTACCCTCACCCCTGATTACCTGTTCACCATTACTGTTACATAGAACCTTGTAATAATTTAATAATCGAACGTAACAATATTAAGACTTTTAACCACTGTACCATAGGTGACTATTACATAGAACTTTATAATACTTTAAAATTTTGTTATTGAAATAGAATTCATTACTACTAATCACTAACCACTGCACTATAGGGACAGGGACTTAGTAAAATATTTTGTCTTTTTAAATTCTCCCCGACCCCCCCTTAGTTTAGGACTTTTACAACTTTTAACCTGTCCACCCCAGCTTGCCCACTCTTGGGTATTCAGTATCACCCCCCACCCCCCGAAAGACCCCCAACACCCCCAACACCCCCAAGTGCTACCCACGAGACCTCCCCCCCCTCGCCCACGCCCACCACCCCCCCTCTACTTAAAATTCAAATATCTCTAAAACTATAAGACTGATTTTGATGAAATAGGTGTCGGGCGATAGGTATTGGAAAGACCCTTCCAGGACCCCCGGAATAAAAATTTTTATCTACCCCCAATTTTTAATAAAACCCAAAAAACCCCTCTTAAAAAAATCCCACTCCTACGATTTCGGACTAAAAAATATATACAAACAGACTGACCCGTGACAGACCCTAATCAGAATTAAAATTTCCAAATTTCTCCCAAACAACCCCATTAAACCCCAGAAACCAACTTTCTTGCCCAACTTGGTCAAATTTTGACTTAAAGACCCCGAGTTTGGGCTTATCTTAAAGGTCTTGGGTAGCCCTAAAACCCTCTATCATTAGATCCCTGATACCTCCCCCCCTTCCCCCCCCACTTTTCGAAAACTAAATTTTTTCACGGAAAATTTCAAAATTGTTAGAATATTGTGTCAGTGTCTATCAAGATTAATTCCATATTAGAACCCACTTAGATTTAGTAAGCAATTTAGACTGGTAAACGAGCCATCTACACTCGAATACATATATTATTTTATATTATATTTTATACTTTATAAGTCAAATCAATCAAGATGCATAGAACGCCCCCCCCGTCGAGAAGTCAGTCAGCGGATATGATGTCAGACCCTTCTCTAGCTGACGAGACGGCGCCCGAGGTTGATGAACTGACCGCAGCTCAGACACTTGATGCTCCGTATTAAAACAAATTTAAATGCATCAGGCAACATTAGGAAAACCATAAAAGACAACATTTTAGAACTCTCACAAAAGCTTGCAGACATCATAAACAAATTATACAAGTACAAACTAGAAGGATCACGGGCAGAGGAGGCAGAAAAACTAGATGATATTGAGAAAAAAGCGGATGCGATAATTGATGGGCTAAATGTATAATCATCGAGAGTAATAGAAAAGTGTTACTTAAACTTGCGGAAACGATACAGCAACAGAACAACATAGGTGAAAATACTCAGCAGGTTATTCAGTTCCTGACTGAGGAAATTTCTGAAGTAAAGAAGAACCTGGCAAAAGTAAGACCGAATAATGAAGAAAAACTGTTGGAGGCTCTCCAAAGCCAAAACATTATTAATGAAAAAACCCAACAAAAAATAGAAGAACTGAAGGAAGAAATAAAAGAAACGCAAAAGCAGCTCAATTCAACAGGAGCTCAAACACAGGCACAGGAAACCTATGCCCAAGTTTTGCAACAACAAGTAGAAGTAAAACCTAGGACCCACCCACTGCCTCTTAGTAGGTACGGAAGATGCAATTGATACTAGCGAGGATGTTGTTGCCAAAAATAAGGGATGTATTAAAGGCCAAAGAAACAGGATTGCAGATCTCAAAAATGAGGAAAGTAAAAGACCAAAGGGTTCTTATAGGTAGTGAAAGCAAGCAAAGACTTCGAAAAAATAAAAGAGACACTTCAAAAAAGTAAATTCAAAATTGAAACTAAAGCAAATAAAGACCCATTAGTAATAATAAGAAACGTTAAATAAATGCAACACGGACGAGGACATCTTAGGAGCAATTAAAAGGCAAAATAGTCACCTGATTCAGGACATACCAGAGGAGCAATATAGAGCAACAGTACGGCACAGAAGGAAGGCGAGAAAACCCCATGGAGACCCACATAGTCCTGCAGGTCTCCCCGATGGTCTGGAAAAATCTAACCTCGGAGGGCAGGATCTATGTGGATTTAACAACGAGTACCAGTCTTCGACTTGTCCCCGCTAGTGCAGTGCTCGAGGTGTTTGGGTTTCGGACATGGTAAGAAAGGGTGCACAGAGACCACCGACCTGTGCAGCCATTGCTCTGGGCCGCACATGAGGGAGGAGTGTCCCAGCCGATTGGCAGGAGAAGAGCCAAACTGCAAAAAAACTGTCAAATAGGCAAAACATCTTAATACGAGCCACAATGCCTTCGACATTGCATGCCCGGTTAGACTGAAGTGGGATTGCACTAGCAAGATCCAGTGTAGCTTACTGTTGAGCAAAAACCACATCGCATCCGATAAGTGCAAGGTATCACAATACCCAGCAACAAAATTACTACTATAATTAAGTATAATTATAAGTATATTATAAGGTATATTATAAGGGTATATTATAAGTACAAAATAAAAAGATTAAAAGTAAAAAAGAAAGTACTGGACAAAAAAAAAAAAAAAAAAAAAAAAAAAAAAAAAAAAAAAAAAAAAAAACAAAAAAAAAAAAAAAAAAAAAAAAAAAAAAAAAAAAAAAAAAAAAAAAAAAAAAAAAAAAAAAAAAAAAAAAAAAAAATACAACCAGTACCACTAATGATTAATAATTAAAGTAAGAAAATTGTATAATCTAGAATAAGCTTGTAATAATCGGATCAAGAAATAAAAATGTACAATTTTGTGCAGACTTAGTCCGTATTAAAACTGTGTAACGTAAAACCAAGAAAATTAATGTAAATATACAATTAAAAGGAACAAAATGTGTAAAAATAAATATTTGTAACGATACAAAACTACATAATAAAACAAAGTTACATACAAATGTGAAACATAGCTATGGAACAATTATGTATTAGTAATAAAAACATAGCCATATGTATGGATATAGATAATTTATAAGCAACAAGATGTATAGCAAATTCGGCAATAAGATGTACATGCAAATGCAAACATAGTAATGGAAAAATTATGTAAAAGAATATTAGCAATGAAACATAGACATATGAAAATGGATATAGATTAATTACAGGAAATAAAAAGGTAGAGATGCAAATGCAAACAAAGCAATATAGCAATTATGTAAAAAGAATACTTGTAATTAAAACATTGCCACTTACAAATGTAATCATATAAATAGAGTGATTAATCTTGCATAAATAAATTAAATCCATAACCTAAAATATTACACAGCTGCTAATTGAATAATTGTGCCTCGCGGTTGTAATTACTTCAGCGCCGCGAGAAGTTGATTAACAAATTAAGTCTTTTAAAATCAAAAATCAGCCAGACCCCTCAGGTATGTGATACCAGCCTTTAGATTAACCATGTCGAGTCTTGCGGAGTAATCTAATAGCACCGTGAGAAACACAATCAGTCAAATTAAGTCTGTTAGACCTCAAAATTGTAAACAAATCCAAATTGTAAAAAAGGTTTCTGACCGCCATGTCAGAAGAGTTCAGTTATTTCAAGAAAAAAAAAAAAAAAAAAAAAAAAAAAAAAAAAAAAAACCTAACCTAACCTAACCTAACCTAACCTAACCTAACCTAACCTAACCTAACCTAACCTAACCTAACCTAACCTAACCTAACCCCCCCCCGTCGAGAAGTCAGTCAGCGGATATGATGTCAGACCCTTCTCTAGCTGACGAGACGGCGCCCGAGGTTGATGAACTGACCGCAGCTCAGAACTTGATGCTCCGTATTAAAACAAATTTAGATGCATCAGGCAAACATTAGGAAAACCATAAAAGACAACATTTTAGAACTCTCAACAAAAGCTTGCAGACATCATAAACAAATTATACAAGTACACAACTAGAAGGATCACGGGGCAGAGGAGGCAGAAAAACTAGATGATATTGAGAAAAAAGCGGGATGCGATAATTGATGGGCTAAATTATAATCATGAGAGTAATAGAAAAGTGTTACTTAAACTTGCGGAAACGATACATCAACAGAACAACATAGGTGAAAATACTCAGCAGGTTATTCGGTTCCTGACTGAGGAAATTTCTGAAGTAAAGAAGAACCTGGCAAAAGTAAGACCGAGTAATGAAGAAAAACTGTTGGAGGCTCTCCAAAGCCAAAACATTATTAATGAAAAAACCCAACAAAAAATAGAAGAACTGAAGGAAGAAATAAAAGAAACGCAAAAGCAGCTCAATTCAGCAGGAGCTCTAACACAGGCACAGGAAACCTATGCCCAAGTTTTGCAACAACAAGTAGTAGTAAAACCTAGACCCACCCACTGCCTCTTAGTAGGTACGGAAGATGCAATTGATACTAGCGAGGATGTTGTTGCCAAAATAAGGGATGTATTAAAGGCCAAAGAAACAGGATTGCAGATCTCAAAAATGAGGATAGTAAAAGACCAAAGGGTTCTTATAGGTAGTGAAAGCAAGCAAGACTTCGAAAAAATAAAAGAGGACACTTCAAAAAAGTAAATTCAAAATTGAAACTAAAGCAAATAAAGACCCATTAGTAATAATAAGAAACGTAAATAAATGCAACACGGATGAGGACATCTTAGGAGCAATTAAAGGCAAAATAGTCACCTGATTCAGGACATACCAGAAGAAGAATATAGAGCGACAGTACGGCACAGAAGGAAGGCGAGAAACCCCATGGAGACCCACATAGTCCTGCAGGTCTCCCCGATGGTCTGGAAGTTTAACCTCGGAGGGCAGGATCTATGTGGATTTACAACGGAGTACCAGTCTTCGACTTGTCTCCGCTAGTGCAGTGTTCGAGGTGTTTGGGTTTCGGACATGGTAAAAAATGGTGTACGGAAACCACCGACCTGTGTAGCCATTGCACTGGGCCACACATGAGGGAGGAGTGCCCAGCCTGTTGGCAGGAAAGGAGCCAAATTGTAAAAACTGTCAAATAGCAAAACATCCTAATACGAGCCACAATGCCTTCGACATCGCATGCCCGGTTAGACTAAGTGGGATGCACTAGCAAGATCCAGTGTAGATTACGGTTGAGCAAAACCACATCGCATCAACCGATAAGTGCAAGGTATCACGATACCCAGCAACAAAATTACTATTTTAAGTTAGTATATTGTAAGTATAATTAAGGTATATTATAAGGTATTATAAGTACAAAATTAAAAGATTAAAAGAAAAAGAAAGTACTGGACAAAAAAAAAAAAAAAAAAAAAAAAAAAAAAAAAAAAAAAAAAAAAAAAAAAAAAAAAAAAAAAAAAAAAAAAAAAAAAAAAAAAAAAAAAAAAAAAAAACCAGTACCACTAATGAATAATAATTAAAGTAAGAAATTGTATATCTAGAATAAGTTGAAATATTGGATAAGAAATAAAAATGTAAAATTTTGTGCAGAACTTAGTCCGTACTAAACTCACGTAAAACCAAGAAAAATAATGAAATATACAATTACAAGAAACAAAACGTGTAAAATTAAATATTTGTAACGATACAAAACTACATAATAAAACAAAGTGTATACAATAAATGTGATAAGAAATAAAAATGGAACAATTTTGTAGTAATGAAAAAAGATAGCCATATGTATGGATATAGATAATTTATAAGCATAAAGACTGAGAAAAATAAGATGTAAATGCAAACAATTATAAGAAAATGTGTAAAAGAATATAGCAATGAAAACATAGACATATGAATGGATATAGATTAATTACAGGAAATAAAAACTAGTTCGGTAGATGCAAATGCCAACAAACAGGGCAATTGAACAAATTATGTAAAAAGAATACTTGTAATTAAAAACATTGCCATTACTAGGTAATCATAGAAATAGGAGAGATTAATCTTGCATAAATAAATAAATCCATACCCTAAAATATATTACAAGCTGCTAATTGAATAATTGTGCCTCGCGGTGTAATTACTTCAGCGCCGCGAGAAGTTCAACAACTGATTAAGTCTTTTAAACTCAAAATCAGCCAGACCCCTCAGGTATGTTGATACAGCCTCTAGATTAACCATGTTGTGTCTTGCGGAGTAAACCGATAGCACCGTGAGAACACAATCAGTCAAACCTAAGTCTGTTATGACCTAAAGATTGTAAAACAAATCCAAACCTAAAAACCTAACCTAACCTAACCATAACCTAACCTAACCTAACCTAACCTAAAAAAAAAAAAAAAAAAAAAACCTAAACCTAAACCTAACCTAACCTAACCTAACCTAACCTTTTTTTTTTTTTTTTTTTTTTTTTTTGTTATCGCTGGGGAAACCCATCATGGGGACCCTGCCGCCGTCATGGGCAGGGTACTGTGAGACTCCTACTCACTAAAACCCACAGCGGAACCCTTCGCCGCAGTGCAATGGGGCGTGCAGGATCGCTTTCGCACTCACTGCAACACCCCTGCGGACGGCCCGTACCACGCGGGCCAGCCTCGCCTAAATCAGGATGCCCTCGTTTCGCAGGGCATCCCGACCGCCCCGATGACGTGCAGGGGAGTCAACGAGAGACCCCCCCGCGGTAGCTCCTCTAGGATGGCGGGAGAAGATGCGCATACCGGCGCCTCCTCTCCCCCAGCCGACGGCGACGAAGAGGGTCTGCTGAGGCGTTAGCCTCGCGTTCCCTCTCCGCCGTCTCCTTCAGTGAGATGACGGTCTCACTGAAGGAGACCATCGCCGACCAGGACCTCGCGTCGCGTAGCATGGCCCCCACCACGCTTCGCAACGAAAGGTCTCCACCCACTACCGCCATCAGGGCATGGCGCTGGGGAGCCCAAGCGGCGCATACCGCGAGGGTGTGGTGCGAGGTGTCCTCGGACGCACCACACTCGTGGCATACGGGCGACGGTTCCCGACGTGCAATCTGACACAGATACTTACCGAAGCACCCGTGCCCGGTAAGCATCTGTGTCAGCCTGAACGTCAGGACGCCGTGTGGCCTCCTGACCCAGCGAGACAGGTACGGACGAACCGCACCCACCGTCGCCAGGCCAGCCGCCGGAGTCCCCAGATCTTCCCTCCAGCGCCGGATCAGGGCCTCGTCAGCTAGGCGCCTGATCCGAGCGACTCCCTCCCACGCCGGACGTTCCCCGCGCCCGCGCTCACTCGCCCGAAATTGGAACACTTCGGCGAGCACCTCCGCCTGGAGTTCCCAGGGCGGATCGCTCGCCAGAAGCGTCGCCGCCTCAAAGGACACCGTACGGTACCCCCGTATCGCCCTCACCGCCAGGACCCGCTGCGCCTTGCGCAATTGGGCCCTGTTCTCAGCGGCGAGGGCGTCGATCCAAACAGGAGCACCGTACAGTGCCATGGACCTCACGATGCCGGCATAGAGCCGCCGGCAAGGAGATCCAGGGCCCCCGACGTTCGGCAGAAGTCTGCCGAGGGCCGAGGCGGCGCTCATCAATTTCGGGGTGAGCTGGGCGAAGTGGACACGGAACGTCCAGCGAGCGTCCAGGGTCAGGCCCAAATATTTCATTTGGGCCTTTACCTCCACCATCCTCCCCTGGACGCGCAGGCAGGCATTTCGGGGGGCACCCTTGCGTGGGCCATGGAAAAGGAGGGCCTCCGTTTTGGTTATGGAGACCCTCAGGCCCAGCATCCCAATCCGGTCGACGACCAGATTTGTGCCGACTGTGGCCAAGCGTGCCGCTTCCTCATATGAACGACCCCGGGCCGTCACGAGGGTGTCATCCGCATAGGCGATGACACCCAGCCCGGGAAGGAGCGGACACCGCAGGAGCCAATCGTAGCCGAGGTTCCACAGTACCGGGCCCAAAACGGCCCCTTGTGGAACCCCGCAGTCGACACGTCGCCGACCGACCACCCCATTTGCCCCCATCCACATGACCTGCCTGTCATGGAGGTACGCGTCCAACACCCGCCGGAGATAGAGAGGCACCTCATGGTACCGAAGTGCCTCTCGTAGCGTCTCAAACGGCAGGGTGTTGAAGGCGTTGGCCACATCCACCGAGACGGCTAGGAGCACGTCTCCCTCCTCCACTGCGGCCAAGGACCGGACCTTCAGGGCGTTCAGGGCGTCCACGGTCGACCGACCCGCCCTGAACCCGAACTGAGCCTCTGAAAGGCCCGGCCCCACCTCCTCCAGATGCCGAGTGATACGGGCAGCGAGAATTCTCTCGAACAGCTTGCCCGTCTCACTCAGCATCACGATTGGCCTGTACGCCGAAGGAGAGTCCAGAGGTCGACCCTCCTTGGGCAGTAGGCACAATCTTCCCTCCTTCCAGACCTTCGGGAACTGCCCAACACGAAGACATGCGTTGAACAGCGCCCGAAGGTCCCCTCCCAGGTATTCCAGGGCGATGGTTAGAATTCGCCCCGGAATACCGTCCGGTCCCGGAGCCGTCCGCCTGGCCCGTAGTTTGTCGAGGGCCAGGCTGAAATTCCCCCTCAGTGATCGGGGGGATTTCCTCAACTCCCTCGTGGAATGAGGGAGGAGCCATCACTGGGGGGACGTGACCAGACGACTCCGGAAACAACCCTCCCACCAGCCGAAGGAGAACGTCGGGCGGCGTGGTCTCCGTGACCGGGGCGCCGTGCGCGCGGAGCTTGTTCCGCGCGCTGATGTAAGGGCGCCCCCACGGATCCCGATCGAGGCCCGCCAACAATTCTTGACGGGCCGCCGCCTTGGCCTGGCTTATTGGCGAGCTGCAGGGCCTTTTTGCTGACTTATAGGCCTGCCGCAGCTCGCTCTCCAATTCGGGGTCCAGGCCGTTTCTCCTTCGGCACCGGACATATGCCCTTCTGGCCCTGCTGCTGGCCGCCCGGAGCCTCGCAATTTCGGGCGACCACCAATACACGCACCGGCGACGCCGGTCGTGCCGCCTAACTCGCGGCATGGCCGCATCGCAGACCCTTGTGAGGGCGTCGCGCATGCGGCCAGCCAGCTCCTCCACTTCGGAGCCGGCGCCCACCACACTCCCCTGGGAGCACCAAGCTTCCACAATGGCCGCCTCCCGGGCCAGCTCAGGATCGAGCCGGCCAAGGGCCCACCTCGGGAACGCACGAGAGGGCCCCGTTGGGCGGTCCATTGGCACCGGACGGGTGGAGACCTCAAATCGGACGTAGTTGTGGTCCGACAGGGTCTCCACCTCCTCCTCTACCCTCCAGTTTAACACATTGCGCGCGACGTCGGGGGTGGCGAACGTTAGGTCCACCACAGACCCCCCCTGCTGCCGCACGCAAGTGAAAGCCGTCCCCACATTGAGGAGGGACAGCCCGGAGAGTAGAGCCCACACCTGGACGGCTCGTCCACGAGCGTCCGTAGTGGGGTTCCCCCAAGCCAGGGACTTGGCATTGAAGTCGCCGAGGACGATTGTGGGCCTCGGCGACACCCTGCAAACCGCAGCGCGGACGGAGTCGAGAAAAACCTCGAACTCCGCCAGACTGCGGTTGGGGGAGAAGTACACGCCGACGATCGCGTACTCTCCCCACCCTGCCACGACTAGTCCCTGGCCCCTCTCGATTGCCGAGAGACGGGGGCCGGTGCTGCTCCCAGACACTATGGCCACGGAGCCCTCTAAGTCCCCCACCCATTGCGACTGGGTAGGGACAAAGTAGGGCTCGCAGGCCACCGCCAGGTCAATTTCCCACTCGGCCATGGACTGCAGCAACAGGTCCTGCGCTCCAGCCGAGTGGTTGACGTTCGCCTGGAGGAAGCGCTTAAGATGTCTGGGCATTACGACGACATCTGCGCTTCCTCCCCAGCCTGGCGGCTTCCATCACTAGGGGCGGCTCTGGTCTGTTGAGCCGCCCTGCCTTTCGTGACGGGTGGCTTACAGTCACGGCCACCCATCACATGCCCGGAGGGGCGCCCGGCATCAGCGCAAACGGCGCAGCGCGGGGTCTTCGCCTTGCACGCCGCGGACAGATGGTCCTCGCTGCCGCAGCGGTAGCAAAGGCGCCCCCTTTCCACCTTCGATGGGCACAGGGGTAAAGTGTGCCCTATGCCCAAGCACCTAAAGCAGCGCAATGGTCGCTGCTCTAGGACCTCGATTTTGGCCGACGACCATCCGACCAGCAGTCGGCGCGCATCGGCCATCATCTTGGCCGCCGTGACCGGGCACCTGACTACAGCCGTGCCCATCCCTCCCTTCCCTTTGTGGATCTCACTGACCCAGACGGAATTCACAGGGCACTTCCCCACAAGTGCAACTGCATCGGCCACCTTTTGTTTGGTGACCGAATCGTCCAGGCCAGTTACCCTCACCTCCCCAGTTTTCGTTGGGCGCACCACTGTCGCCAGACCGTCCACCACCTGACGAAGTTTTTCCGCCAAGCGGTCTGCCACCTCCGCAGAGACAGAGGAAGGGAGCTCCAGAAGGCGAGCTCCCGTTACGGCCCTTCGGACCGAGAGACCCCCCGTGATCCCGAGTTCAGGGAGATTAACTCCCTGCTGCGCCATTTCCAGCACCCTTGCGTACGTGACCCCCTTTGCCTCCGCCTCACGCTGCAGCGTTAAAATTATTGCCGCCGTACGCGCCGGAGCAGCCACCTTTGGCTTCGATGACCCTGGGGGAGCCCTCTTTGCTGGGGGAGCCCTCTTCGCTGGGGGTGCCGCTCGAGCAGCAGCACTGGGAGGGGACGACTTCTTGCCCTTCCCCTTCCCCTTCCCCTTCCGAACTACCGTTGCCCAAGTTTCTTGGTCCGCCGTTCCCGGGTTACTTGGCCCAGCGACTGGAGGAGGAGGAGGAGCCGAGACAGACGGTGTCTGCACTGGCGGACTTGGGGGCGCAGGAGCAGCCGCCCTTTTCTTAGCAGGCTTACGTTTGCCCGACGCCGAACCTTCTTTCGCCGCTGTGACACTCGGCGCAGGCACCCCGCTAGAGGGAGCCGAGACCGGGACAGTGGCCCTAGCAGCAGCCTCGCGCCGTCTATCCGCTGCCAATGGGGGTCGAATCCTCTTCTCTGGGAGAAGGCGCTCCTCGATGCCGGCAAATCGGCCATCGATTAGAGTGCCCACAGAGGCGACTATGGAGGCCCTTAGCTCCTCCAGCCAATCCCCGCCAACTGCATCTGATGGGCCCGACTTCGCCGCAGACATTTCAGCCCGCATGTCGGAGAACTCTCGGCGGTAGGCCTTGAGCTCCGACTTGAGGTTCTCAACCTCCCTCCTGAGCCTGGCGTTATCCGTGTTCAGGTGCGCCATCTCCTCAGCCGCCGTGCGCCCAGCAAGTGCCTCTACAACTTGCTGCAGAGAAGCCGCCGACTCTTTGAGCTTCTTCACAAAGACGCCCTTCAAATTGCCCGACTTAAGGGCCACCTCCAATATCGCCGCCACGCTTGCTCCAGCGACCGTCTTCAACTCCTCAGCCGGCATCCCGGCCACATCTATGGGAGCGGGGGCAACAAAGGCCGACAACCCCTTCTCCACAGGTTGAGAGGGACTCTCCTTGCGGAAGGCCCTCTTCTTCAACTTCTCCTCAAAGGCCTTCTCTTTGGCCTCATCCTCGAGCTTCTTCAGGTCTGCACGCGCACGCACCAGACCAGAACCACCCGGACCCTTGAAGGTCTTCCCCCTGCGTGCATCCGTCGCCCTGGCGTTGATAGTCGACTCCGTCTCGGTCTCAGACCCGGAGGACGACGCCAAAAGCAGCGGCTCAGCACGAGGCCTTTTGCGGCCCAAAATCGAGGAAACGGACGAGTACATAGACCCATCCGAGTCATAAACCACGCCCATCTCGGGCTCAACAACAACTCCGCCAGTCGCAGGCACCGTCAATTCACCGCCCATCACGGGCTCCACATCAAAGGTTTGGGTTTTTTGTTTGTTAATAGATTGCATATTTGAATCCCACGAGCATGGGGGAAATAGCCCGTCCATCCGTGTGGTGCCCCCTGCACCCGGATAAGCCTTCTGTGTAACCCACTCGAGTGTCGGCCGGTACTCGAGTGGGGGAAGCGGTAGGAACCGAACAACCTATCGGCCACGCATCCCCTCGCGCCGCTACGCCGCTTGGGATTAGGGTAATTTTTTAGAGAGGTTTTCTTCCTCGCAGCCCGGGCGGTTAAGCCAAGGCTCTCGGTCCCAGTCCCGGCCGCTAGACGTGATCAACGACACCAGGAACCGGGATTACGAGTTGAGGGGGGGGTGCACCCTGGTGCTTGTCCGGCTGCGCAATAAAGCACCCGCCGGACCCGCCCCACCTCGTGCTTTTCTGTCAGGGTGTGCTCCCTTAGGCCGTGGGGTTAACAAACCCCTAAAGGCACGCCCATGCCTGCTGGTTTTGGTCCGCGCCGGTCGAAACCGGTACCACCAATGTGGTGGCATTCCCCTATCCGCCACCCGGGGGACGCGCCCAGTAGCAGTCCAGCAACTGCCCTGAGAACCTAACCTAACCTAACCTAACCTAACCTAACCTAACCTAACCTAACCTAACCTAACCTAACCTAACCTAACCTAACCTAACCTAACCTAACCTAACCTAACCTAACCTAACCTAACCTAACCTAACCTAACCTAACCTAACCTAACCTAACCTTTTTTTTTTTTTTTTTTTTTTTTTTTTTTTTTTTTTTTTTTTTTTTTTTTTTTTTTTTTTTTTTTTTTTTTTTTTTGTTTTCGCTGGGGAAACCCATCATGGGGACCCTACCGGCCGTCAATGGGTAGGGTACTGTGAGACTCCTACTCACTAAAACCCACAGCGGAACCCGTCGCCGCAGTGCAATGGGGTGTGCAGGATCGCTTGCGCATTCACTACAACACCCCTGCGGACGGCCCGTACCCCGCGGGCCTGCCTCGCCTAAACCGGAATGCCCTCGATTCACAGAGCATTCCGACCGCCCCGATGACGTGCAGGGGAGTCAACGAGAGACCCCCCCGCAGTAGCTCCTCTAGGGTGGCGGGAGAAGATGGGCGTACCGACGCCTCCTCTCCCCCAGCCGACGGCGACGAAGAGGGTCTGCTAAGGCGTTAGCCTCGCGTTCCCTCTCCGCCGTCTCCTTCAGTGAGATGACGGCCTCGCTGAAGGAGACCATCGCCGACCAGGACCTCTCGTCGCGTAGCATGGCCCCCACCACGCTTCGCAACGACAGGTCTCCACCCACTACCGCCATCAGGGCATGGCGCTGGGGAGCCCAAGCGGCGCATACCGCGAGGGTGTGGTGCGAGGTGTCCTCGGACGCACCACACTCGTGGCATACGGGCAACGGTTCCCGACGCGCAACTTGACACAGATACTTACCAAAGCACCCGTGCCCGGTAAGCATCTGCGTCAACCTGAACGTCAGGACGCCGTGTGGCCGCCTGACCCAGCGAGACAGGAACGGACGAACCGCCCCCACCGTCGCCGAGCCAGCCGCTGGAGTCCCCAGGTCTTCCCACCAGCGCCGGATCAGTGCCTCGTCAGCTAGGCGCCTGATCCGAGCGACTCCCTCCCGCGCTGGACGTTCCCCTCGAGCCCGCTCACTCGCCCGAAACTGATAGACTTCGGCGAGCACCTCCGCCTGGAGTTCCCAGGGCGGATCGCCCGCCAGAAGTGTCGCCGCCGTGAAGGACACCGTACGGTATCCCCGCACCGCCCTCACCGCCAGGACCCGTTGCGCCTTGCGCAGTTGGGCCCTGTTCGGTGCGGAGAGGGCGTCAATCCACACGGGGGCACCGTACAGTGCCATGGACCTCACGATGCCGGCATAGAGCCGCCGGCAGTGAGATCCAGGGCCCCCGACATTCGGCAGAAGTCTGCCGAGGGCCGAGGCGGCGCCGATCAGTCTCGGGGTGAGCTGGGCGAAATGGACACGAAACGTCCAGCGTCCGTCCAGGGTCAGGCCCAAATATTTCATCTGGGCCCGCACCTCCACCATCCTACCCTGGACCCGCAGACAGGCGTTGCGGGGGGCACCCTTGCGTGGGCCATGAAAGAGGAGGGCCTCCGTTTTGGAGACGGAGACCCTCAGGCCCAGCATCCCTATTCGGTCGACGACTAAGTTGGTGCCGACTGTGGCCAAGCGAGCCGCCTCTTCGTAGGAACGACCCCGGGCTGTGACGAGGGTGTCATCAGCATAAGCGATGACACCGAGCCCGGGGAGAAGCGGACAACGCAGGAGCCAGTCATACCCGAGGTTCCACAGTATCGGGCCCAAAACGGCCCCTTGTGGAACCCCGCAGTCGACACGCCGCCGACCGACCACCCCGTTTGCCCCCGTCCACACGACCTGTCTGTCGCGGAGGTACGCGTCCAACACCCGCCGGAGATAGAGAGGCACCTCGTGATATCGAAGCGCCTCTCGTACCGTCTCGAACGGCAGGGTGTTGAAGGCGTTGGCCACGTCCAACGAGACGGCTAACAGCACGTCTCCCTCCTCCACCGCGGCCAAGGACCGAACCTTCAGGGCGTTCAGGGCGTCCACGGTCGACCGACCCGCCCTGAACCCGAACTGAGCCTCTGAAAGGCCCGGCCCCACCTCCTCGAGATGCTGAGTAAGACGGGCAACGAGAATTCTCTCGAAGAGCTTGCCCATCTCACTCA
Organism: Brenthis hecate; assembly: GCA_951806755.1. Taxonomy (NCBI): domain Eukaryota; kingdom Metazoa; phylum Arthropoda; class Insecta; order Lepidoptera; family Nymphalidae; genus Brenthis; species Brenthis hecate. The sequence goes on along the minus strand of OX638258.1, from coordinate 12,758,886 downwards.
GCATCACGATCGGCCTGTACGCCGAAGGAGAGTCCAGAGGACGACCCTCCTTGGGTAACAGGCACAACATCCCCTCCTTCCAGATCTTCGGGAACTGTCCAACACGGAGACACGCGTTGAAGAGGTCCCGAAGATCCCCTCCCAGGTATTCCAGGGCGATGCACAGAACTCGCCCCGGAATACCATCCGGTCCCGGAGCCGTCCTCTTGGCCCGCAGTTTATCGCGGGCCAGTTCCATCTCCCCCTCGGTGATTGGGGGGAATTCGTCGACTCCCTCATGGCGTGAGGGAGGACACATCACCGGGGGGACGTGCCCGGAGGGCTCCGGGAACAGGCCTCCCACCAGTCGCAGGAGGACGTCGGGCGGCGTGGTCTCCGTGACCGGGGCGCCATGCGCGCGGAGCTTGTTCCGCGCGCTGATGTACGGGCGCCCCCACGGATCCCGATCCAGGCCCGCCAGCATTTCCTGGCGAGCCGCCGCCTTGGCTTGGCTGATCGCGAGCTGCAGGGCCTTTTTTGCGGACCGATAGGCCGCCCGCAGCTCGCTCTCCAGGTCCGGGTCCAGGCCATTCCTCCTGCGACACCTCACATAGGCCCTCCTGTGTCTATTGCAGGTCGCCCGAAGTTGTGCGATCTCGGGCGACCACCAATAGACACTTCGACGACGCCGGTCAAACCGCCTCACACGCGGCATGGCCGTATCGCACACCCTCGTAAGGGCGTCGCGAATACGGCCAGCCAGTTCCTCCACATCGGAACTGGCGCCCACCACACTCCCCTGGGAGCTCCAGACTTCTACGATGGCCGCCTCCCTGGCCAGCTCTGTGTCAAGCCGGCCCAGGGCCCACCTCGGGAACGCTCGAGAGGGCCCCCTTGGGCGGTCCATCGGCACCGGACGGGTGGAGATCTCAAATCGGATATAATTGTGATCCGACAGAGTCTCCACCTCCTCCTCTACCCTCCAGTTGATCACGTTGCGTGCGACGGCGGGGGTGGCGAACGTTAGGTCCACCACGGACCCCCCCTGCTGCCGCACGCACGTGAACGCCGTCCCCACATTGAGCAGGGACAGACCGGAGAGTAGGGCCCACGTCTGAACCGCTCGCCCTCGAGCGTCCGACGTGGGATTCCCCCAGGCCAAGGACTTGGCATTGAAGTCGCCGAGGACGATAGTGTGCCTCGGCGACTGCCTGCAGACCGCAGCGCGGACGGAGTCAAGGAAGACCTCGAACTCCGCCAGACTGCGGTTGGGGGAGAAGTACACCGCAACGATGGCGTACTCTCCCCACCCTGCCACGACGAGTCCTTGGCCCCTCTCGATTGCCGAGAGACGGGGGCCGGTGCTGCTCCCAGACACTATGGCCACGGAGCCCTCTAGGTCCCCCACCCAGTTCGGTTGGTGAGGGACAAAATAGGGCTCGCAGGCCACCGCCAGGTCTATCTCCCACTCGGCCACGGACTGCAGCAAAAGGTCCTGCGCTCCGGCCGAGTGGTTCAAATTCGCTTGGAGGAAGCGCTTGTGTCCAACCATTATGAGGACATATGCGCTTCCTCCCCAGCCTGGCGGCTACTCACACCGGGGGCGGCCCTGGTCCGTTGGGCCGTCTTCCCCTTCGTAACGGGCGGATGGCAATCGCCCCCGCCCATTATGTGCCCCGAGGGGCGCCCCGCATCCGCGCACACGGCGCAGCGCACAGTTTTTGCGCTGCAGTCCGCGGACTGGTGCCCCTCGCCACCGCAGCGGTAGCACAGGCGGCCCCTCTCCGTCCTGGACGGGCACACCGGCCAAGTGTGGCCGATCCCCATGCACCTGAAGCAGCGCAATGGGCGCTGCTCCAGGACCTGCACTTTGGCCGAGCTCCATCCGACGAGGAGCCTGCCGGAGTCCACCACCACCTTGGCCGCCGTGGCCGGGCACCTGACCACGACCGACCCCACACCACCTCGCCCCGTGCGGATCTCCCCGACCTTGATCGAGGCTACGGGGCAATTGGCCGCCCTCGCGACCGCCGCTGCCACCTTCTCCTTGGAGGCCGAATCGTCCAGGCCGTCCACCCGGAGATCGGCCATCTTTGCGGGGCGCGCGACGGTCGCCAGCCCGTCCAAGACCTGACGGAGCTTCTCCGCCAGTCTGTCCGCCACCTCCGGCGCTGCCGTAGCCGGGAGCTCTAGGAGTCGAGCCCCCGTCGCCGCCACCCTTACGGAAAGACCCCCCGTAATACCCAGCTCCCGCAGGTCTACGCTTTGCTGGGCCCTTTCCAGCACCTTCGCGTAGGAAATGCCCTTCGCGACATTCTCCTGCGGGACCGTGATTATAACCGCGGCAGTGCGCGGTTGTGCCGGGACCTTAGGCTTTTGCGGAGCCTGGGGGGTCTTCTGTGCCTTCGCTGGCGCAGGGGCTGGAGCGGGAGGGGCCGTCTTCTTCCCCTTGCCCTTCCCCTTCCTCACTACCGTTGCCCAAGTATCTTCTTGCGGGGCAGCGGGGCGACTCGGCCCGGCCACCGGCGGAGGAGGAGCTGGTGCAGCCACTTGTGCAGGCGGAAGCGGCCGCGCAGGTGCCGCGGCCTTGCCCTTGCCTTTCCCCTTGCCCTTGGCGCTGCGCGCCGCAGAACCCTCTCCTGCCACAGCCGCAGCCGGCGCTGGCATTTGCCTCCTTGGGGCGGGGCTCGGGCCGGGGCTCAGGACGGCCACTGGCGCAGCCGCCTCGCGGCGCCTGTCTGCCGCAAGTGGGGGACGCACATTCTTCTCCGGGAGGAGGCGCTCTTCTATCCCGGCAAACCGGGCATCAATTAGCGTCCCCACCGAGGCGACAATGGAGGCCCTTATCTCCTCCAGCCAGTCCCCCGCGAAGGAATCCGAGGGACCGGCCTTGGTCGCCGAGAGCTCCTTCCGGATCTCGCAGAACTCACGGCGATGGGCCTTCAGCTCTGCCTTTAAAGCCTCTGTCTCCCGACGAAGGCGAGCATTATCTTTCTGAAGGTGGTGGACCTCCTCCGCCACCGTACGCCCCGCTAGCGCTTCCACCACCTTCTGCAGGGTGGCGGCAGACTCCTTCAGCAGCTTCTGCATTGTGCCCTTCAAGTTCCCCGACTTTTGGGCCACTTCCAGGACTGCCGCCACGCTCTGACTGGCGAGCACCTTCAGTTCATCGGCTGTTAACTCAGCCGGGTCTCTCTGGGCCGGGGCTTCAGATGCCGACGCCTCAGAGTCCGTTGGCACAGATGTGCCCGCCTTGCGGTAGGTCCGCTGGTTCAGCTTACGCTCGAACTCCAGTTCGCGGGCCTCCTCTTCCAACTCCTTCAGTTCGCGGCGCGCGCGAGCAACGCCCGAACCCCCAACACTCTTCGCACCCCTTTGGGACGCCTCCCTACGCGCTTTGACCACCCTGGCGCCAACGGTCATTTCCGTCTCCGTATCGGATCCGGAAGATACCGTTAATGGCGGCACAGGGTGGGTCCGCTTTCGCCCAACGGACGAATCGGTGTCCGCACCCTCGGACGCGTCCGAGTCCATCACTCAGACACACAAACACCCCAAAACAAACACAAAAACACTCAACTCAACAACAAAATCCAACCCAGAAGCAAAAATCAAAAAACCATAAATACAAGCAAAAATTCCAATCACGTGAGCATCAATCAAGTCCGGTAAGCATAAACAATCGTAAGTATATCAATAACATCCAACAACAACGCAGAAACCTAACCTAACCTAACCTAACCTAACCTAACCTAACCTAACCTAACCTAACCTAACCTAACCTAACCTAACCTAACCTAACCTAACCTAACCTAACCTAACCTAACCTAACCTAAACCTAACCTAACCTAACCTAACCTAACCTAACCTAACCTAACCTAACCTAACCTAACCTAACCTAACCTAACCTAACCTAACCTAACCTAACCTAACCTAACCTAACCTAACCTAACCTAACCTAACCTAACCTAACCTAACCTAACCTAACCTAACCTAACCTAACCTAACCTAACCTAACCTAACCTAACCTAACCTAACCTAACCTAACCTAACCTAACCTAACCTAACCTAACCTAACCTAACCTAACTAACCTAACCTAACCTAACCTAACCTAACCTAACCTAACCTAACCTAACCTAACCTAACCTAACCTAACCTAACCTAACCTAACAACCTAACCTAACCTAACCTAACCTAACCTAACCTAACCTAACCTAACCTAACCTAACCTAACCTAACCTAACCTAACCTAACCTAACCTAACCTAACCTAACCTAACCCAAACCTAACCCAAACCTAACCCAAACCTAACCCAAACCTAACCCAAACCTAACCCAAACCTAACCCAAACCTAACCCAAACCTAACCCAAACCTAACCCAAACCTAACCCAAACCTAACCCAAACCTAACCCAAACCTAACCCAAACCTAACCCAAACCTAACCCAAACCTAACCCAAACCTAACCCAAACCTAACCCAAACCTAACCCAAACCTAACCCAAACCTAACCCAAACCTAACCCAAACCTAACCCAAACCTAACCCAAACCTAACCCAAACCTAACCCAAACCTAACCCAAACCTAACCCAAACCTAACCCAAACCTAACCCAAACCTAACCCAAACCTAACCCAAACCTAACCCAAACCTAACCCAAACCTAACCCAAACCTAACCCAAACCTAACCCAAACCTAACCCAAACCTAACCCAAACCTAACCCAAACCTAACCCAAACCTAACCCAAACCTAACCCAAACCTAACCCAAACCTAACCCAAACCTAACCCTAAGAACGTTTAGACGTTACGCCGAAAGTTAGGTTTCCGAAAGTTGGTTTTCCGAAAGTTAGTTATCCGAAAGGTAGGTTTCCGTAAGTTAGGTTTCGGAACATTAGGTTTCGATAAGTTAGGTTTCAGAAAGTACGCTGAAAGTTAGGTTTCCGAAAGTTAGTTATCCGAAAGGTAGGTTTCCGTAAGTTAGGTTTCGGAACGTTAGGTTTTAGAAAGTACACCGAAAGTTAGTTATCCGAAAGGTAGGTTACCGTAAGTTAGGTTTCGGAACGTTAGGTTTTAGAAAGTACGCCGAAAGTTAGGTTTCCGAAAGTTGGAAAACCAACTTTCAGATATATTTCGGAAAACCGAAACCGAACCGAAAACCACCTTACAGATATATTTCGGAAAACCGAAAGTTAGTTATCTGAAAGGTAGGTTTCCGTAAGTTAGGTTTCGATAGTAAGGTCGCCGAAAGTTAGGTTTTAGAAAGCAAGGTCGCCGAAAGTTAGGTTCCTATAAGTTAGGTTTCAGAAAGTAAGGTCGCCGAAAGTGAGTTTTTTGAAAGTTAGGTTTCCGTATGTTAGGTTTCTATAAGTTAGGTTTCAGGAAGTTAGGTTTCAGAAAGTAAGGTCGCCGAAAGTGAGTTTTTTGAAAGTTAGGTTTCCGTATGTTAGGTTTCAGAAAGTAAGGTCGCCGAAAGTTAGGTATCAGAAAGTAAGGTCGCCGAAAGTTAGGTTTCCGTAAGTTAGGTTTCCATAAGTTAGGTTTCAGTAAGTTCGCCGAAAGTTAGGATTTCGAAAGTTAGATTTCCGTAGTTACAGAAAAAGTTTCCGAAAGTTAGGTTGCTGTAAGTTAGGTATCCGAAAAAGTTAGGTTTCCATATGTTAATAATAAGCCGTTATTCAGCATGAGAACACCTTATAAAAGAACAGTTTTAATAGTTCGTAAGTATGACATGTTCTTTTAAGCCCCGTGGTGTTTGTTGTGATTAAAAAAAAAAAAAAAAAAAAAAAACTTACATTTCTTTGTTTTAATTGATTTTCTATAGTCATTTGCTCCTCTATTACTTTTTCCAGGCCCTGGGTTTTCGTTCTAGATTTTAATTTTTTTTTATATTTGAATTAATTTCATCAACTATTGTTTGTTTCATATTTTTATTTCGAGTCATTTTGTATTTTTTTTTTTTTTTTTTTATAATTTCATAATTTCCTCCATGATTATTAATATAAATAAATAAAATATAAATATTAGTATAACTAAATAAAATCAAATCTAAGGCCCTCTATTGGATGTTGTAGCTCACAACGTTGTGGTGGATGTGACTAAGTGATGTTACTCGATCGATATTCACAGTAGTACTGTTACCGGGTTACGATAGATGGCGTTGTATTGTAAATATATTATTTTAGACAGAAATAACTCGTTGTGTTTGAGCGTTTGATGTAGTACCTTATAAATTATTTTTCGAATGCCCTCAATGTATTTAGAAGCTTTTGTTAATTATTTTATTTTCTAATAAAATTTCGTTTCCGAATTGGAATTATTGTGAAATGTTAACATTTCAACAAAAGTTGGGATGGCGGAATTAAAACTATTCAATGATTAATTTAATCCTTCTCTTTTAATATGGTTCTTCCTAATTTTTTTTTTTTTTTTTGCGTAAGCGCTTTCTACTTCACTTCAGAAAACCGACAAAAACTGCGGGAAATAAAATCATTAACATTCATTCCTATCCGGTTTATACAATTTTTAAGTATTTGTTAAACAATTTTATATTTCCTATTCTCATCTATTTTAGAAAAAAAAAAAAAAAAAAAAAAAATGTACTTGTATCGTACAAAATTAATTATATGCGAATTTACTAACAATGTGGTAATTAATAACTTATTGCTGTCATTTATTACAAAACAATAAATTATTAAATTAATATTAGTGGCGCCAACTCATATTCCGAGTTCTATCAGATAACAATTTATCTACCATTTTTCAATAAATGTTATTTAAATATGATATATGTTCACAAGATAATTTATAATTGAATTTAAAATAAAGTGATAATTGTAAACTATTGTTGAAACCAAACGATTAAATTAGTATTAAAAGAAAGGTGACGGCGACATGTAGCGACATCTATTATCTTGATTATAAACTACTTCTTGACTGAAGGTTTTAACACTAACTTTTATCTAAATTGTGAAAAATATATTATTGTTTTACTTGCCAAGTAATTCTTCTATAATTCCTTGCGAGGTCCTTTTTGTTCCATTGTGTATAAGTGAAATTCCTTACGATTAGCACAAACCACGATTTTAAGCACTTAATATATTTTTATTGGGTTTTACAACTGCCTTCAATAGCAGCAGCAATTCACAGCACTTTTCTGGTTATATTCTGTTTAAAAAAAAAAAAAAATATTACGGAACTAATTTTTATCGTTAGCACAGTTGCGTCCTCTCTACCTACGGGACGGTTTCCGTAAGTTAGATTTTCGAAAGTTAATCATACGCCTTTATTCAGTAAGACAACACCGTACTATACTATTTAATTATTCATTTGTGTCTTCAGTGACAAGAGAGCGTATATTATATGTTCCATTATATAAGTGTTTTATTTAGATGATTTCTTTCTAGATTTTAAATTTTTTTTTATTTATATTTGAATTAATTTCATCAACTATTGTTTTTTTCATATTTGTTATTTCGAGTTTTTGTATTTTAATATCATTTTGAATATTTTTTAATACTTTCATAATTTCCTCCATGATTATTAATTGAAATATAAGTATAAATAAAATAAATCAAAAGTTTGTATGTATCAATACCAATAACTTACTAAGGCCCTCTATTGGATGTTGTAGAACACTACGTTGTGGTTGATGCGACTAAGTGATGTTGTTTAATCGATATTCACTATGTGAATACACTACTGTAGTGTTACCGGGTTACGATAGATGGCGTTGCATTGTAAATATATTATTTTAGATCGAAATAACTCGTTGAATAGCGTTTGATGTAAGTACCTTATAAATTATTCTACGAATGCCCTCAATGTATTTATAAGCTTTTATTAAGTAATTTTTTTGTTTTCATTTGGGAATTATTGTGAAACTTTAATCTAAATTGTGAAATATGTACGTAGTTATTGTTTTACATGCCAAGTAATTCTTCTATAATTCCTTGCGAGGTCCTTTTCGTTCCATTGTATATAACCATGGGGTCTTACTACGAACAAAATAAAAATTAGTTAAAAAAAAATATTATAACAGGTGGCGTAAATGTATCGATTTGTTTTCAATGTTCACTTAAAATTCCAAATATAAAAAAAAATCTTATTTTAAAGAAATATTTAAAGTTAGGTAAAGTTATATAAAGAATAAATAGTATTTTAAAAAATATATAAAATTCGATGATATTCTTGTATTTCTGGCGGCAATAATAGGTACTACGTTGTGATAGCACGATCTTTGATAATAGTTATTATGTATACTCTGTTCACAGATAGCGCCCAATATAATATAAAAATTGATAAATGTAATTAAATAATTTTGCTTTACTTTGATACCGATATAGCTCTTAGGTTAATTTCGTTATTTCTCGTTTAAATTTTTTTGCGTTAAAAAAAATAATAATATTTATATACATAAGTCTATGCAATATATAAAACACGAAATGTAAAAAATGAAATGTAATAATAAAACAAGAAAATAATGTTTCAAATTGGACACGGTAGATTTAGATTTTAAAGATACACGCACTTAAATAAAAAAACGTATGTAATATTACCGTGACTCAAGTCTCTAAGACAATATTCTAAGCAATATAATTTGTAATTGCCATAGTGACCTTGAGACCTTGAGAGCGCGGATCAGCAACGTCAAATATTTGTATGGACTGGACTATCTGTACTAGTATAGTATTATATGATCTGTGGTATAACTGAATTTCTGATTAGCACAAACCACGATTTTAAGCACTAAATATATTTTTATTAGGTTGTAACCATTACCTTCAATTGTACTCATTTCTTATTAACATATTTTTACTTAACACTGCAATTCAGACCTTTTCTGGTTATACTTTGTATTTAAAGAATATTACGGAGCATATTCTAAATGTTAGCACAGTTGTGCCCTCTCTCCACACGGTACGGTTTCCGAAAGTTAGGTTTCCATAGGTTAGGTTTCTAAAAGTAAGGTTTCCGAAAGTTAGGTTTCCAAAAGTTAGGTCGCCGAAAGTTAGGTTTCCGTAAGTTAGGTTTCGCAAAGTTAGGTTACCGAAAGTTAGGTCACTTAAAGTTAGGTTTCCGAAAGTTAGGTTACCGAAAGTTAGGTTACCGAAAGTTAGGTTACCGAAAGTTAGGTTACCGAAAGTTAGGTTACCGAAAGTTAGGTCACTCAAAGTTAGGTTTCCGAAAGTTGGGTCACTCAAAGTTTGGTTTCCGAAAGTTAGGTTTCCGTAAGTTAGGTCGCCGAAAGTTAGGTTTTCAAAAGTTAGGTTTCCGTAAGTTAGGTTTCGCAAAGTTAGGTTTCCATAAGTTAGGTCGCCGAAAGTTAGGTTAGGTTAGGTTTCTGAAAGTTAGGTTAGGTTAGGTTTCTGAAAGTTAGGTTAGGTTTCTGAAAGTTAGGTTAGGTTTCTGAAAGTTAGGTTAGGTTAGGTTTCTGAAAGTTAGGTTAGGTTTCTGAAAGTTAGGTTAGGTTAGGTTTCTGAAAGTTAGGTTATTAAATAATTCGCAATAATACTGTATAGAAAACATTACAAGAATTTATCACGTACCTACTATTCGTTTTACAAGGTCTTTCTCTAAGGTAATGTTTATCGTTGGTTATATATTCATATATATATACATATAGGTTGATCCCGTAGGTTCGAAATCGTGCGTGTATCGTTAGGTGTAGAACATTTTAACGTTGGTTAGGTTCTATCTCAATAGAGACAATATTCCGTAGACTATTACTCTATAGACTTTTGACAGTTTGACTTGTCATTTACCGTATTCGCCACTAGGTGTCGCTAGTGACACTTCATAAACAGTGTTATTTGTAAAATAAAAGACAAGCATTTTCATCGTTTAATATACAAGAAAAATGTATACAGCCTTTTAAATTTAATATTTAACAATAAAAATATATACACATATTTCTTTATTTACTGAAATATTGTCGAAATATTTTTCTTGATCGTTGTAGTTTCAGTCTTCAGATAGCAGCTTCCACACAGGAGTTAAAAAATGTTAGTAAACAATTGTTAGTGAACATTTTATGACAAAAAAAAAACATTTAAAACAAGAGATATTAAATATATTTTTGTAACACTTGCTAACAAAACAATTCCAAGCAACATATAACAATTTGTAACGTTTGTTAGAAAACAGCCACTTTTTTAAAATATGAACCAAACTAATCCGAAGTAGTTGGTTATAAAATGTTATAAAAATTTTCTACAATATGTTTCATCAGTGTGGAAACTTTGAAATTAATTAACATATTACTCAATGTTACAATAAGTTTTCTTGTTAAAAAAATGTTATGTAATGTTTTATTACATTTTTTTACTGCTGTGTGGAAGCACCTGCAAGTGATATAATTAAATATTCATTATAATAATAAATTAAGTACACACGGCTTAGAAAAGTGCTTATATGTGTAAGTCTTATTTTCAAAGTGTTGTTTTATTTATTACAATATGTATTCACAATATCACATCCTTCTTTTGTATTGTCAACTAAATAATATCAATGTTACATTCATCTCTTCTTTATTATTAGCAGATAATATTAATTTATTCCATAACAGTAGTTCAATATAGGTCATATAAGAAATAAATTTATTCAATTTTAGTCAAAATATGTTACATGTTTAGTATTTAATTCTATCGAATCAAAAAAAAGGTAGTTCGTTTATACATATATGTAAGTATACACATAAATAATTGAAAAGGCCTTAAATAGTGACATTATACAGCTAACAGCATATAAAAACTTCTTTGGGACTATTGTAGCACTTCACATTTCCTCGTTACATTGCTTTTAATATTACATTGTTTAAAGTGCATTATAAGTTGTAACTATTTTTATTTAATAAGTGATATTATTTATTTAGGTACAGAAACATATTGTAGAATATTACATCTACGTATTAAAAATATCATTTTAAATTTGTTGTCCAATTATCTCAACATTCAAATAAAAACATACAATTATATAAACAAACTTAACCAAAAAGTGAATATTTCAGTATGAGTATGTGCATTTGAAGTTAGATAAAAATATTAAAAAACAAAAAGAAAATAATATTTACATTTCATGTAAAAAAATTATTTAGGAACTATAATTAATTTGATTTTTTCTTTAATAATAAAAAAAACTATTATTAAAAATGTCGTATTCATTATTTAAACTTTTGTATGTTTTACACATTCTGTGTAAAGAGCTGTTTTGGACAACATTTTTAGTTGTCGAAGTTATATATTATATTACAATAAAAAAAAATTACAAGATAATTAAAATATTTCAAATATTGGTCAACATTAATAAATCTTAGTCTATAAGTATCTTAACAATTTCTCAATAACATCACCTGCATAATATATGTATGTATGTATTACAATTACATCATATACATAATCTGATCAACAAAATTGTAAAGTATGTAAAAAAAGTGTACACTAAATTACTATATTTTTTATAAATGGACAGTATTGACAACCAGCTTTGATTTAATTAAAAAAAAAAAATTTTAATAAAAGTTATTATAATTTAGTCTTCATTCTATTTCTTTCTTCTTATTAAATTGTTAATGTTATTAAACTGTAGAAAGCTTTGAACTGCTCCGTGATATTTTGATGTATTTTGTGCCTGAAAATAAATAGAATAAATATTAATAAAACTAATTTTATTGTTGTGTTGGTTGACATTGCTAAGCATAATTTTTTTTGAAATATAAGGGGGCAAAATAGGAGACAAAAGTATGTATGAAACTCTGTGATTAATATGTTTAAAAAGTACAAAAAAATAAAACAATAAATTTTTATATTGTTGTACTTATATTAATCAACGAGCTCCTAGTTTGCTTTCTATCGTTTTTATGGACTTTAAATTTTTCATAGAAACTAGTATGGGCTAGTCTGAGTATATTAAAAAATTTTTTTAGAATTAATTTATGCCTTGATTCTACGAGATTCAAATAATGTTGAGTTGCCTGATGTTATTAGAATATTTAATAAAAATATCAACGTGATCTGAGTTTGCTTTCTCGTATTTTCATACGTTTGAATGTTAGTATGAGTATGTGACACAGTTTTGTACAAATAAACTATGACTTAATCCTGTCTAATTCAAACAGTTTTTGCTTAGTATATATAAGTACAATAATATATAAAAAAAACCAACGAGCTCTTAGTTTGCTTTCTATCATTTTTATGGATTTTAATGTTGTTTTTACAATTATGCACTCTCAATAGCAACAATAATTTTTTACGACACTTTTAATGTTTGATTCTGCAAAATTTGTATAGTTTTGAATAAATACATATTAAAGAAAGCTTTAGTGAAAAAATCTGCAAGATTCAAGCGTGCTTTCTAGTTTTTCTTGTTATAAATGACCTTTTACGTTAAGAATGGACACGAACATTAGTAAATTTAAGAATTGGTTATTAAATTATATAAAACACTATACATTTCTATTATTGTATTTAAAATGATTAAAAAGTAATATTTAATTGTATCTGTAGCGTATTTATTCTAATAACATGTGTTTTTGACGCCGCGACACCGTTGCGGCCCTTTGTTTAAATCCGTCAGGTGGCCGGCTGCTAGTCGGCCGCTAGCTTCAGGTCCATCCAAATTTAATCCAGATCCATTCAGCCGGGTGTGAAAGAGTAACAAACATCCATATTCACAAACTTTCACATTTATAATATTTATATACAAATATTACAGAATCTTATAAAGAAAAGAAAAAGTTCCATTAAAAAAGAACAATAGAAAAAAAAATTACCTATGGGATTAAGAACATTGTAGTTAATTTGACTATCATTATGTAATGTAGCGTCTCTTTAACCCTGAAATATAAGAAACTAAGATTTAAGTATAGTATTATTCATAGTCTTTTTGTGGTACCTACATTTTTTGAAATCATTATGCTTTAATTAAAGCAATGTGTTAAATTATTTTTCAAATAAGACACCTGCATATAATAAGAATGATTATATTGAAAACAATACTGTTCTTGGTTTGATTATTATATTTAGCAGAAAATAAATACTTAGTTCGCATGATTTTCTTTATTTCACGGTGAACAAAACTTATTGCCAAACATATTCCTCTTGTAAGATCACATCTGTAATTAGAAAATGATCCAATTATAATAAATTAAAATATGCCTTTATATAAAATTATAATAATATGACATCTATACTAATATAATAAAGCTAAAGAGTTTGTTTGTTTGAATGCACTAATTTCATGAACTACTAATCTGATTTAAAAAAATCTTTTTGCATTAGATAGCCCGTTTATTGAGGAAGGCTATATATATTATATATAGTCCATATATCATCTCAGAAAAATAAGAAGCAAAGCGAGGGTGAGTCGCTAGTATAATATATGGACTTGCTTTCAAGACGATAGTAATTAATTTCTTATATAATTCAAGAAATATTCAATTGTTCTTGAGTATTTGTGGCACATTTAGACTCTGTATGTAGAGCCCAATCCCAGTATGGACTGGATGTGTGTATTGACCATACAAAATAAGTATCTTCGTAATCTAAACATATGTTAGTTATAAAAAGAACTAGCACTTATCTTGCACTTTCTTTTAGCAAAAGTACTGGGAAATATTAAATATTATGTGAAATGAAAATGAACCATGACTGACACAGTACTAACTACTAAGAGATACCATCTACGAAAAATAAGCAGGTAAAAGAATAACTCACCAAACAAATAGAACATAGACTCTGTATATCATAAACAAATATTGCCTGTATGTATTAGGTGCATGATATTTGCGAAGTAATTGCTTGTGTTTACATCCTGAAAATAATAGATTCCTATAATAATACACATAGGTACCTATCTAAAATTAGTTAATTACTCATATAATTTAAAACAAACATAAATAGTTTAGGAGGTATGTACCATGTCCATGTATTAATGGGAAATATTTAATTTAATAACCAATGACTATATTAAAGAAAATTAGAAAGTATTAACCAATGACTAAGTGACTGAAGTCAATATTCAAATATTAAATTGTAATCAAGCAATCTTCAACTATCTTTTACATTTTCGTTTTTTTCCATTCACATTCACTATATAATGTTGATTATACAACAGTCTATTATTTATATCATAAATATACTAATAAAACGTGAGGCGTTTGAAACTATTATGTATATTATTATACATTGTAACAAAATTATAACAAATAACATTTAACAATTAACATGGATGACAAATAAAAATCGCTTAATAAAGTGTTAGTTAGTTCGTTCTTTGCATTAATGGCTTTAATGCGTGCAGTTGAGCACAAATTTTTTTAGCCAATGTCACGTTAAATGGAGTAATCACGTTCGAGATTGGCCGGTGATATTTTTAGTTACTCCATTAAGAGACTGGATTAACAGTATTAAATAGAAGGATTTTAATGTTATACCTACACCTAGAAAATAGAAAAAACAACACAAAGAATTAATTAAATTATACTATGTTAAAGTGATTACTGATTTGTCAAAGTGACAGCCATAGACTATATTGCTACACCTACAGTGACAGCTAAAGTACGCGTCTGTGTCGATCGCTGAATCAGTGATTTTCGCACAAAGTGTACATAAACAAATAAGGATAGCATAGGACCAAAGACAATAGGTATAAAATACACCAATATTGAGATATAATCTGCACAAACACAAAGTCGCCTTTCGGCTTTCAGTCACACAACATATTACTCCTATCGGAGAAGAATGACAACATCATATAATTTTTTTAGAATGAATTTGAAGGCTGGCGCCATCTAGTTTTGGTTTAAATAACTATTTGTAGGCGGCAAATTCAAATAACAGCCCTGGTTTTCAAATTTGAAAGAAGGCAAAAAACTATAGATTCACCATTCGGCCTCTGTATCGATAATAATGTTTATTTCAATAAGATTTTTCAAAAAATATTTAATGTACGGATTCGGCTTAGTTACAATTTTATTGTATGTATAGATTTTTTTTTTATTTCTTAATAGGGTTTAGATGCATCAACAAATTTTATTTGTCTTATAACATTCAATAACCTTATAATATTATGTTACAGTTAATTATGATGTGTTCAATAAAACAATAGTAATATTTTATTATTATTTTTAATATTTAATGGTATCTATTCGAAATTACTTAGTAGTTGAAAGGTCAATCATCTAACATGAATAGTTGACTTGCCTTCCTTTACATGATTTTGTAAGCACGACGTATGTCAGGTGTGATATTATCAATTTTTTTATCATTTATAAGTCAAGTGCTGCCACTATCATTGTTCTTATAACTGTAAATCACTCCTTGTGCTGCTTTATTGTTATTAACAAATTAAAAAAATAATAATTTATACTGATCTCATCTTCCAAAATATATCATAACTAGCGACTCACGAGTTCTCACGGGTTCGTCCCTAGGTTGGTTCCCCATACAAACTTTCATCTCCATTTTCATCCCCTTAAGGGATGATTCCGGGATGAAAATGTATAAATATTCGGATAAATATATATATAATGTATAGATTTGCGAGATAAATATATCCTATGTCCTTCCCAGGGTCCCAAACTATCTTCTTACCAAATTTCATCTAAATCGGTTTAGTAGATCCAGAGATTACCCCCTACACCGTCACAAACTCACAATTCACAAACTCATAAACTTTACCTCTTTATAATATTAGTATAAGATAGATTGAGGTATAGTATTAGTATTGTATATGAAAAAAAAAACATCTTATAGAAATATCACTCAATAGATTACGACACGGTCGCGGTTCCATCCCTACAAATATGTTGTATTATTTCTTTAACTATTTGTCCAAATTATATGCAGTAAGAGGGAAAAGTCTTTTGTTTTAAATATTTTAGACGATAAATTTACTTATTTTGATAAGAATTCAGAATTGTTGATAATATGACCAATAAACATGATCTACCGATTTAAATTATTTTTTTAATATAAAAAACTACTTTTTGTGACTTAAATTACCATACAAACGTTAGACATATGCTGTCGTTGACTTTTTTGTAGGCATTATTAAGCTCTACAACTTTTCTCTAGAACACAATCATATATCTCTCATCGTTAAGGCAGCGTTCGTAAGAAATGTTTTCGTTCGACCGTTTTTTCTCCGACTTACTTTGCAAATCCGACTACCATGAAAAAGTATTTTTATTCCTCGGGTCAATTAATATATAGCCTGTGACACTCAGAAAGAACGTGGCTTTCTATTGGTAAAAGAACTTTGAAAATCGGTTCAGTAGATCCAGAGATTACCCCCTACAACATCACAAGCTCACAAACTCACAAACTCACAAGATCACAAACTTTACCTCTTTATATTATTAGTATAGATTTTCTATGCTAAGAAGAAACTTACATGCCATTAGGATTAACAGATTTCTAATAAGAGTCCTGTTTCCTACAGATCTCGTTAGAAGATGCTTCAAAACATAATGAGAATACCCGAACGTTTGTTATGGTATAATATCCCTGCAGCTTTAAATAAAAATAATGATATTAAAATAAATTGTAAATTTCGTCATAATATGTTAAACATATTATATTTAATAATTTACTGTTGTTAACTATAATATACAAAAAAATGCTCAAGCTTACTCCTATGCAAGTAGTAAATTGAAGAACTGCACTTTTAGTACCTCCATAAACGAAGAATGTAGGTGATTGTATTGTTAATGCAGCAGGTGAAATTATTTTGATGATGGTCCCTCCTTTCCCTTCTTTATCTACACGCATTAAATCTAATGTTTTAAGAGTTGAATGGCCGATTTCACCGACAGTTAGGGGTCACCCAAATGTTAAAATGCCACCTAAATATAGGTACTAGAAATACGGGCCCTGACGATGGTAAAATGAAATTTAATTTAGGGGCTAGTTTAGGGAAACTTTTAAGCTGTGGATCCCATACGTAGATGGTAGCTTATGGGATGTTGGTTAAATCGGGCAGAAGAGACCGCTGCATTCTAAAAGGAAAAGAAATATCATACTATGAAAGTATGTATAGGATCTTTACTATCCTATCTATGTCCACTAAATAATAATAAAAATTATATATATATATATATATATCTTAATATATATATATATATATCTTAATATATATATATATATATATATATATATATATATATATATATATATATATATATATATATATATATCTTAGAATAATTTCCATACATTAAGCGAAGGTCAAGGATATTATTATGTTATTTACATGATACAATTTATGTCAGTCATAAACTCTCCATCGTAGCTCAAACATGTGTGATTTGAAGAATAAAGTCGCGTTAGTTACTGGTGGAGCAAGTGGAATAGGCGCTGCCATTGTAAGGGAATTTCTAAAAGAAGGAGTCAAGGTAAAATACATAATTTTACTAATAATATTTATATGAATTTTAACTAGATTTAAAACTACACTTACCTCAACATTGTCTTAAAAACAATTATTTCAGCCTTAGAAATTTTAGAAACACCTTCGACTTCACCTCACAACTATTCAGTAAAAAATGTATTAAAATCAATCGCTGTGGGCGAACATAAATCCATTTCCTACACTACTTGATATACATATATTCTTGTAATGACGTTTCAACGAGACTTATCACGAGAACCGATTTCTTCCAGTCAAGGTATGGACATGAGAGATATATGTATATGTAGCGGGTCACTTAAGTGTCGGATTCATGAGAAAAAAAAATGTGACAAACATACATAAACCTTATAATACAACAGTAACAAATTAATTCAAATAATATAATATACAAACAAACACAAAAAATAATTATATATTACACAATAAGAAATAAATAAATTTTGTAATAAACATGACAGTAGTTACTGTAATTACGTATTTTATTGTTTTAATGTAAAAAAAATTTAGAGACGCTTAAGAAAATGAAAAAGAGTGCCAAAGACACCTTCCATAATGAGACCCTAGCTTCGGACTCTATCACAATAAGGGACAAGAACTCCAGAGGACGGAATCCCTGGCTTTAAATCCCAGTCTATCCTACCCCTAAGTCGGCTACTTATACCTTGTGATTATTTAGGATTAATTTAAATTATAAACTTATTAAGGATTAAGGACTAGCAGAACCCGCGATCAAATTACGGAAAAAAATATATTGTTCGCTACAAATACTTTATTATTTGCAAAAATAAGTTCGCGTAAGTTTTATTATTTCTTAAAAATATATGGAAAACTTTAATTTTAGCGCTCGTAACTCATAATATCCAGTTTCTTAAAAGATGATAAGCAAAGGCTACATATTCTGTAAATAAATTTCCATTTTAGGTAATAGGGGTTAAAGTATGAAATTGCCGTTTTATTGTAATAGGTACTTTGATGCCAATTTTTATACGAAGACTTACAAACTAAAATTCGCTTTTATTAGTAACGCTAAAAATTCTGACTCTAAAATCCGATTCTAACGTGTTAGGCTTGTCAAATCGAACAAAATACACCCAAACTCAAAGTAAATGGGACCAATCTGGAAGTATACTCTTTCTAAAAAAACAAAAATGGTCTAAATCGGTTAATAAATGACGGAGTTCTGAGGTAACAAACATAAAAAAACATACAGCCGAATTGAGAACCTCCTCCTTCCTGTCCGTCACTTTTTTACGCTTAATCGGATTAACCTATTAAGATGGGTAAGGAAATATTTTGAGACCTTGGAAAATGACATTGGATAGTTTTTATCTCGGAAAACGTGTCACATAATGAATATAATAATGAAAGAATGGAAAATCAATTATTTCTCAAGGAAGAGATTTATATATTTTTTATAATACTTACCTACTTTTCTATACTTATGTAAGTATATTGTGCAATGTACGTATAATATGTATATTGTATATTTATGTATAGTCTATACTCACCGTTGAAACGTACTAAGGGACGAACCCGAGCGAAGCAAGGGTGAGTCGTTAGTTATATTATAGATTACATATATAAATTCCATAAAACTTATATAAAGTCTAATTATATTACAATTGCTTTCTAAGTTAATTTATTATTATTTAGAATTGGATTATTTATAAGAGATAAGTTTAAAGAAATAAAAAAATTGACTATCTCTTCTCAGTACGTGTACGAAAATGTTATGTATGTCCGTAAAAATATACACGAATTTCCCAAGAAGTGTGACATGCATAACATTAATACTAGTAATACTGAGTTTCTTTCGCCAGTTCTTCTCAGGTCTAAGGCTTCTTCTTTCCGAACTGGTAGTGCACTCATGAAGTTCAATAACAAATTGTAATAATTTAATGCTGAATAAAATATTTTGAATTTGAAATTATCAGAGATTTTTATAATTTGCTTATGTAATTCTTACAGAACATAAATAAGTATATGTAAATAAATGTTCTCAAATAAAATATCATAAAAATATGCATAAAACATTCAAGTATAATGAAGAATAAATTAAAACATAATATAATGAACAAAAACAAAAATTAAATTCAATATAGGTATGGCAGGTATATTTTGAAATTTGAGCTCTTATGTTTTTTGCACGATACTGATTATCAAACCAATTTAAAATAAAATTATGTAATAACAAACTTTCTATATTTTTTGTATCCTTTAATAGTACAATATGAATACATAAATTAAAAAAGAACTATAATTAATATAAAATATAAAAGTAACTTTTCTTATTTGTTAAATGAATAGTTTCATTTACGAATGATATTTTACTACGCGTTGAAAAACTGGCCTGCTATGGCCTATAGGATATAGGGTCCATCGCAGGTAAAATTAGAACTGCCGACAGAGCATAAATATTCTGCTTGAATCATAAGTACAAGTCTATCGTTCACTACAGCCAGGGCTTCTAATAAAGTGAACTGTTTTTTTGAAAAATCTATTGCAATTATACCCATACTTCTGAAAATTACAAAAAAATCGCGCAACTTACTCTACCTCAAGGTTGTATGGAAATGAGTTTTTTGGTCAAAACTAGTATTGATGTTGTATGTACTTTCCAGCGGTGGTACGATAAAACCATTCATTTTACAAATAAAGGTTACTATATAAACTATGGGAATTTTTCTCTAGTCTAATTTAACACAAAACAAATTTTATCATAAAATGAGTCAGAAAAAAAATCGGAAAAAGCACGTCGATATCTCGATCTTGATCTTTATTTCCAGGCGTTGAACACCCGGAAATCTTTCAAGGTAAAACTACCAAATGATTGAGATGATAATAATAAATACGGCTGCATACATTTTAACAGGAATTCAAAATTTCATATTCATATCACTTAGTCTATTATTTGTTTACTATAATTTGTAATATGCTAAATATAATATTATAAAATATGCAAAAAAATATGAGTCAGCATGTTACTTCTTCACACTGCGCAGTAAAGTAATGGTAGAAGATATCTATACATATAATAAAATTGTAACCAAGCCGAATCGGTACGTTAGATATTTTTTTGGAAATTCTTATAGAAATAAACATTATTATCGATACAGAGGCCGAATCTATATTTTTTAGAATTTTTGTCTGTCTGTTTGTTACCGCATCACAGAAAAACCACTAGAGGGATTTTGATGAAATTTGGTATGGTGATAGCTGGTTACCCGGGTCAACAATCATCATATCAATGTCAAAAACTGGAAAGTAAGAGTATACTTATATGTAAAACGTAAGAATTTGGTTTTTGGTCATCTGAACGCGGGCGGAGCCGCGGGCGATGCTAGTTAGGATATAAGATGTATTGATGTATGTATGTGGGATATATATATATATATATATATATATGTATATATATATATATATATATATATATATATATATATATATATATATATATATATATATATATATATATACCCTACGCAAGCGGTGGTACGGTAAAACCTAGTAATTTATGAACAGAATAATAATTTTAACAGAAAATAGGGCGTAGCAATCGTATCTTATACTAGTTCTTAGAATGTAAATAGGTTATATTTTCTATTCAAATCAGGTAATATTTTGTAAGCCTTAGGTATATAAAGAAACATAACGAAAATAATATACAAAAAATAAATATACAGCAGGCGGCGGCGGCCTTATCGCTAAAAGCGATCTCTTTCAAGCAACCTTGAGGTGGAGGAGAAGTGTGTGATAGAGACGGTAGACGGTGAGCAGATTAGATAATAAAATAATATAGGTACATATATGTACATACATACTTTAATTACTGTATAAATACATACGCAACCAAATATAAATATTACATACATACAATATACACCTTAAACGAATGGTAATAATAAATACTACTTATATTATATTAATGATAATATGATGCAAAGAAAGGACTAAAGCGATAGGAAATATTCTAAGTCTTAATTGTATAGTAAAAGGTAAAAACAAATAATAATATAAATACCAGTCATATTTCTTATGAAGGAAAAGATAAAAACGTCACCCGAACACTTATGTTTTCAGAAGTAATTTAAAGACTGAAATATATTATTTTTATGTTAATTAATGTATTTATTTGTTTTTTATATTATGATGAAATTGAACAATATTAATAAACCATAATTCTTACATTTACAGTTTGTTGCTATATTGGATATAAATGAAAATAATGGTAATGCCTTAGAAAGAGGATTAGCAAATGAATATGAACGAGAGAGATTGAAGTTCATAAAATGTGATGTTACAAAAGACGACCAGATAGACGCATCATTCGAACAGATAATTGAAAAATATTCAAGTATAGATGTGGTAGTGAACAATGCTGGAATCGCTAATGATGAAGTTTCTATGTATAAAAAGGAAATTGAAATAAATTTTGTAAGATCCTTTGAATTATTTTATAGGTTATTCAAGTTATTACGTAACTATAAACTTAGTAAAATTTTAGCTGTAATATTACGTGTTATAGATATTTTCCTTTGACATTTTCGTGCATAGTAATGTAGTACTAAGTGTAATTGGAATGGTACTGTTATTTCTCTAAAAGTTGGGGACTCGATTTCCGCTCCAGGTAAAATGTTTCAAGTCTAACCTACCCCAGTATTTCTAATTTCAGCCCGGTTTAGGTAATTAACGATTAGCATAACTTAGAAGACGAGACTATCATATACGATTGATACGACCAGAGGGACTTTAAGGCGATTGATTTCCATACGCATTTCGCTGTTACTAAAAAAACTAATAACTTAATTCGGAACCTAAGGCTTCATTTTTAATTTAATTCACCTGAAGAAAATTAACATTAAAGCATGTAATAAAATTAAGCTATATATGTATGTAATTAATTAAAATTATTTTATTTTCAGACTGCTACTATATCAATTTCTCTAAAAGCTTTAGAACTAATGCGTTGTGATAAAGGTGGAAAAGGAGGCACTATTATAAATGTAGCATCGGTCAGTGCATTGGCCCTTTTGTCACCAACGGTTTTCATTTATGGAGCTACAAAGGCCGCTGTTCTTCATTTTACTTGCAGCATTGGGGTGGACGTTTATTTTATATTTTTATACAAGATTAAAATAAAATATTTTTCCTTGCTTATGACCGTTGTTTATAATTTTCAGAGAGATGGCTACTATTCAAAAACAAAAGTTCGGACTATATGCATGTGTTTTGGCGCAACAGATACAAATATGTTACAAAAAACTAAAAGTTTTGATGATGACATTGTGAAGCACTTTCAAAATATAATCAAACACTCGCCGATGCAGTCGTAAGATGATTTTTCTTATTTAAAATATAAATGCTGATTCACTGATTTGGAAAGAACAATAACACTAGTTTACATGGTTTTTGTCCTTGAAATGAAAAGTATTTTTTCTTAACAATTAAGGTGCACTGAGTTAAAAAAAAATTAATTAAATAATCCAACACGTCGTATTTCCAAAATTTATTTATTTTAATTTACAAAAAAAAATACATACAAAAATATTTAAAAAATTAAAAATGAGTTGCCTTAGCTTTTTCCTAGTATTTATTTGCATCTGTATCTCTTATAATAGACCAGCAATAGTCACTTAACATATTGGCTTGGTCCCAGTATCCTTGATAATTTTGCTCGAAAAAATTAGTCTTGGTGTAAACCCTCTTTGTCTTGGTGAGAGGCCGATATTATAAGATAATAAAAATATGCTTCTTTGAGTGATTCCGTTATGGGATATTTCTTTTTGAATATAATGAGTTCACCACAAACGTAACAAAAACGGTAAGGGTTTACTTTACACAACCTTTTTGACACTTTAAAGACAAATATTCATTAAATTAAACCATACACTACAACAACATTTTGCAATGAATTTAAAACCAACTTGTGGGTAGCTAGAAAATAAAATATGATGATAACTTTAGTTTTTGACGTGATACAGTTAAAACATTTATGTTCGCGTTTAGTTATTGTAACTGAATAAAATAATATAAAATTCACTGGAAGGACATAACTTTTTTTTTATATTGTAAACTAGTGTAATTAGAGCAGAATGGTAGTTTCTTAATTTGTAAGTATTAATGAGATCAAGATAGACGTCTTTAATACCAGCAGGCAGGCAGGCAGCAGGCATTATTTTACTTAGGAAACTCAAGTCAATCTTAAAAAAAGAATTTCTTAGGAAAAAGAAAACAAGCCAACTTTTTATTTTTCCAATGTTGATATAGACAATGTACATATTTTTTGGACTTAAAGCTTTGGTGTCAATATTAATGTTTTGTGCTTATTTTTTAGTGCTGAAAAAGCGGCGCAGGGAACTGTTAAAGCTTACAAAACTGGTAAAAGTGGCAGCGTTTGGCTTGTTAATTGTAATCTAGTAGATGTAACGGATAGAGTGGATAAGGCTTATAAAATTATGATGGGTGATATTTTTGACTTTTAGTCAATTTACCGTGTATCATTCCTAACCATTTTTGTATTTTTACACTTAAATATTATGTGGAGTAAGAAATTCGTACTTATTTAAGATGTTATGTATGTAATTGTATTCTATTATAATAATATATTAATACATTTTTACCGCGGGAGATTATCTCAATCCCACGGGAAATCACGTTATAATACAAGCCAAAAAATATTTATGATCAGAATTACATGAAACTTGGTATTAATGATCTTCAATACAATTAAATAAATATGTCATTCCCCCGGCGCGGCGGCGCTATGTTATCTAATCAAATAAGTTTAACATACGTTTCTGTATTACAATAGTAGGTATATCAAAATAAACCATCAATGAATAATTTACCACATACTATTTGTTATTTCTAAAAGCAGTTCTCTTAGGACACATATTTAAATACATATATATGTAATAACTTTAAGCTGTGTCCCGTGGTTTCACCCGCGTAAAATTTGTTTGATTTTAATTAATATCAGTTTTATAATAATGTATGTCTGCCCGATTTGTTGACTTTTATGATTACTACTCCGCTCCCTCGGGTAGTAGCATAATGATAGCCTATAGCTTTTCTTAATAAACGGGGTATCTAATGCAAAAAAATTCAAATCGGATTAATACTTTCTGAGATTAACGCGTTCAAACAAACAAATAAAAACTCTGTCTCTTTGTAATATTCAGTATAGATTAATTATAATATTTTTTTAATATTTTTATTTTCTGAAGTAAATGTTGAAAAACAATAAAAAATACAACAATATGTACGAAAATAAATATTTGATATTTAAAAATACACTATTTCCATAAGCTTTTGTTTTTAATTATTATCTTTCTATGGTAAGCTGTTCTGTGGTTGTATCAGTTGGGTCATTTAATTGACAGTTCTATATAAAAAATGAGAAAGTAAGTAAAAATGCAACATTCAAGCACCGAAATAAAAAAAATATAAAGAAATCGTAATTTCAAAAGAAAATAGCAATTAATTTTCTTAAAGAAGATTTGGCCAAAGAATGGATGGGAGTAGAAAGGGTGTCGTGAAAAGCGCGTAGAGAAATATGACATAGGAAGAATCACGTAGAGTTCGTAGCGTTTGACATTCTGCTCTGTCTGGCAAGATCTGACTATGTCCTTCTGACCGATTTTGTTCACGGCAGTTAATCTCACTAAGACTAGCCAATTGCGCAAGAGATATTATAGTGCAGAAGTGCAGACACCAGTGCACTCACTATTCCTGTCACTCTTATACTCTGGTTCCCACCACGTCCCGATAATTCTACGCGACTAGTGAGAGATCAGGCGCAGGATCGACGGTTTTTCGTGCTCTCCGAGGTAAGGGGAAGAAACACACACTCCGGGTTGTATCTGGGGTTTTCTAATCAGAAAGATTCAATGACGACACTTGACCAATGACCCGACTTCAATTACTAAGCCTATTGACCTATATAAACATAGTCTTGCCATAAATATTTTTACAAAGAAAAAAACATTTTTTCTATTGCACGTAGCATTTATTACTATTACAGTGTGTTAGTTTAATACATATGTTAATATAAAACCATTAAAATATATAAATCTTATTCGAAGTGGTCTCCATTGGCTGCAATACAGTCCTTTAAACGTTGAGGCCAGTTATCAATAGAAGCACACACTTTTTGCGTGGGAAAATTCTTCACTGCCAATCGTATGGATTGTTTTAGGGACTCCAAATTATCATGGTATTTAGAGCAAGCCTAACTGACCATTAATCATGATCCAGCTTTATGAATCGGCGCCGACTCTTGTTGAAAGGACCATTGTTGGTTATTGAACATGGTTAAGGGGCTTAACTACCTTCTGAAGAATAGTATCTTGATACACTTGTGCTGATTGTGCCGATGTTTTGATACCTTTTTCACAAAAATATGGCTCAGTCACTCCTTCATAGCTAACACCCCACTAAACCATGACTGAAGTCGGATAATGCCCACGTTGTACTCTGTTGACTAATTGGAAAGCTTCCTTAGAGCTTTGAGCATAAATACGGTCATTTTGTTTGTTAAAACAACACATGTCACATGTGTGTTTTTAAAACAACACTTGTCCATTTTTTTAATTAAACTATTTACGCCTCTCTATTGATATTATTAGAAAAACAAATATGCAGCTGTTGACTCATACAAAATTTGTTGAAATTAGTATTTTAATAAAAACCATTTTTTTCTCGTTCCTGAAAAGTTGTAATGAAAGGACATGTTTTTTTTTTAAAATCACATGATTCAATTGTATTATTGTGGAGATTTCTAGAAACTTAGATGTTTTTTTTAAATTTACGGATTTTCATTTGTTATTGAAAAAAATCTCTGTCTGTATGTCTGTTTGTGTGTGCGCGTTTCACGCAAAAAATAGGTAATGAACCGATTTCAACGAAATTTAGTGAAATTATAACTTATCACTCAGGTCAACATTTGATACCTTTTACTTCAGGAAAATCTTTCTTTCCCTCGGGAAAACACAATAACTGGTTCTATCGAGTCGTACTTGGAAACCTTCTGCTGGTTAAACCTTAAGACGTACATCAAAACAATATACAAACAAATTGTAGGTCTTAAAAAGTCCTACAGAAAAGTCTGCAAGGTATAAGAATAGGTACTGCGAGTGTACTTTAGGAGATAAACATATCTTTTACTACAGGCAAATTTTTCATTACTACGGGAAAATACAATAACTGGTTATCGTGTCGTCCTTAGTAATTTATATGGCTAACACTGGCTAAATCTTAAGAGATACATTAAAATTATGTACTAGAAAATTGTAGGTCTTAAAAAGGTCAATAGAAAACTTTCTGCAATAGTATAGTCTATCTCCTAAGGTACATTCGCAATAACTATTAAGGATAATAGTGATCTTAGAGACATCGTAAATAGTCACGCAAATATAATAAATATACCTGATAGGGAGGCTAGAGCAAACAATATTGAAGTGCATTGTATTCCAGAACATATAGGCGAAAATCTGCTCAAAACAGTAGAACAAATTGGAAGAGTGATAAACACTCCTATAACTGAAGGAAGTGTAGTTAAGTGCACCCGAGTAGCAAAATTAAACAAGATTTCTATGCGTCCAAGATCTGTTATTGTTAAATTTGGCTCTTCCCTGCTAAGAGATAAATTTTTGGCAGGAGTGATTAATTTTAATAAAGCAAATAAAGACGACAAGTTAAGTACGGCACATCTGGGCATATCGGGAGAGAAGAAGCCGGTGTACATTTCAGAGCAATTGACTTCTACAGCTAAAGATATCTACGCCGCAGCACGTATTTTTGCTAAAGAGAAAAATTATCGTTTTGTCTGGTCACGTAAAGGCAATGTATTTTTGCGGAAAACAATATCAAGTGACGTAATATTGGTGAAATCTAAGGATCACTTACTTACTTTAACATAAAGAATATCATATTTTATCATTCTCTTAATTGCATAACTCTGATATTCTAATATTTTAATTTAAACAAGAAACTATTACAATTTAATGGTCAATCACTTAAACCTATTCTATCAGAATGTTAGGGGAATAAGAACCAAAACAAAAGATGTATACCTCGCTATTCTTAATTCCAATTTTGACGTAATAGTTTTTACTGAGACGTGGCTTAACAGTGGAATATCGAATAATGAGTTAATTGATGATAGATATAATGTATTTCGTCGGGATCGCGAATCCAGTCAATCTAATAAATTGGATGGTGGAGGAGTAATGATAGCGGTGTTAAAAAAGTATAAATGTTACAGGGTTAATTCGTGGGAAACAAACAGTGAAGATGTTTGGGTTAATGTAGTATTAAATTCAGGAACTATCTCTATATGTGCCGTATACATACCATCTCCGCTTAATTACAACACTCTTGAACATTTCACGCAGAACGTTGAACAAATAATAATTAACGAACAGTCACCCACTGTGATTGTTGGTGACTTTAATATTCCGTCATTGAAATGGAGCTTTGATGATCATAACACTTGTAAAGTGATTTCATGCAATAGTGGCGCGGCAGTATCTATTATTAATGATTTTATGGCACTAACAAATCTATCTCAATTTAATTGCGTAAATAATGTATACGGTAAAATATTGGATCTCGTTTTCAGTACGTCTAAAAATGTTAAAGTAAAACGAAGTGACTTTTCCGTGTGTTTAGTGGATAATTTTCATCCACCTTTAGACATTGACCTTAGAATAGAACATAATGAATCATTTTTAGTTACGAATAAAATAATAAAATACAACTTTAGAAACGCTGACTACAAAGTAATAAATAAATGTCTTGCTGCCCTGAAATGGGAGTATCTATTTAGTAAGTGCGATAACGTAAATGAAATGACCGATATCTTTTACACAGAATTACGTAACGTAATAGAAAAATGTATAACAAAAAAAGAAGTAAAAAATAATACACATTATCCAGTCTGGTATTCAAAAAATTAAAAAAAAAGGCTAGCGGAGAAGAATAAATATAGAATACTGTTTAAAAAATATCATAATCCAATGGATGAAATAGAATTTAAGCTATTGAGAGACAGATGTGAGATTCTTATTAACTCGGACTACAAAAAATATTTAGATAGGGTAGAGCATAATATTAAAATAAATTCAAATTTTTTTTATTCCTATTTAAAAAAAATGCGTTCCAACAAATGTGACTTTCCTGCATTAATGACTCTAAACGGCGTTTCATCTACTAATGGATCTGATATCTGCAATCAATTCGCTACGCATTTCTCAAATGTATACACTTCACCAAATTTAACAACGCATCAATCTTCTAAAACTACAATATCATGTCACAATTCAGAATTGACTAGTATAAAAATCCTGGAGAAGGATATCATTGTAAAGTTAAAATGTCTTGATGTAGATAAAGGGTGTGGTCCAGATGATATACCTCCCATATTTGGTAAACATTGTGCTGCTTTTCTGGCAAAGCCTTTGTATATAATATTTAATAAATCACTGTGTGACGGAGAATTCCCATGTTTATGGAAAAAGGCCAGAGTAGTTCCTATATTTAAAAGCGGTGATAGGAAGGATATAACAAAATACAGGCCTATTTGTATATTGTCAGTCTTTTCTAAAATATTTGAGTCGTTGATTTGTCCGGTGCTTACTTGGCATATGAAATCGGCAATGATAGAGAATCAACATGGCTTTGTCAAAAAAAGATCCACTATGTCGAATTTGGCGATAGTAGTCGATGATTTATCGGTAGCATTGGATAAATCTGAACAAATAGACTGCGTCTATACTGACTTGGCCAAAGCATTTGACGTAGTCGATCACCATATTTTATTGAAGAAACTTAGTGGCTACGGTTTCAATGGTAATCTTATTAAGTGGTTTGAAAGTTACTTGGCAAACCGTAAAATGAATGTAGTTGTCGGGGGTTATCAGTCACGAACGTTTATTGCGACTTCAGGAGTACCACAGGGCTCTTGGTCCAATATTGTTTGGGTTTTTTATAAATGACATAGTTCAGTGTTTCAAATACTGTCAATTTCAACTATATGCTGATGATCTTAAAATATATAAAAAAATAGAAGACATAAATGATTGTACATGTATACAACAAGATTTAGATAGACTTTCGGTATGGTGTGATCATAATAATTTAAAGTTAAATCATTTAAAATGTTACATTATAACGTTCAGTAGAAAAGTAAAAAATGTCAATTTTGATTACTGTATTAACGGGAATGTTCTAGAGAAAGTCAGCCAAATCAGTGACCTCGGCATCATTTTAGATAGCAAATTAAGTTTTATACCACATTTGGATGACATAATACAAAAATCACTGAAATTGTTAGGTTTTATTATGAGAGCTTCAAAAGAATTTAAAAGATCCTCAACCAAAATAGCGCTGTTTAATTCGATGATACGTAGTAGACTTGAATATTGCTCTGTTGCATGGAATCCTCAGTATCAATTTCATAAAGATAGGATAGAAAGAGTGCAAAAGAAATTTTTACGGCAATTGGCGTACAGAGATAATGTACTGAAACAAAATAAAAGCTATTATGATCATCTAAAATTATATAAATCTCTGTCTCTATTTAATCGTAGAGACTTAGCAGATCTTTGTTTTTTACATAAAATTATAAATGGAGGTATCGATAGTCCAAATTTGTTAAATAGAGTAAGGTTAGCAGTACCAAGGCATAATACTAGAAGTCACATTAAAAAGAAGCAAACTTTTAAACAACGATTTGCTAGGAGTAACCTTGGCAAGGCCGCCCCTGTAAATAGAGTAATCATTACATATAACAACGTATTTTTAAAAGCAGGTTTGGATATTTTCCAACAATCAGCTTCATCTTTTAAGCGACAATTTAAAAAAATGTTCAACACATAGAATTGCCTCTTATACTTTTTTAATGTTTTATGCGTAATTTGTTTTAATTTCTTGTTTTGTTTTTTTTTTAATCTCGCAATGAAATATTTTATAGTTCGTATTGTTTATTTACATTTTAGTAGTTTATAATTTTTTAGCGGTCTTTATTGTTAAGTGTTTTTTTTGTATCATTTTTTAGTTATGTAAGTTTTTAAAATTACTAATTTCAAAGGATGTTTTGTATTGTTTTCCGTTTTTCTTTATATATTATGCATGTTGAGTTAGCCTGTAAGTGAGGTATACAATTTCTACCACAGATATATAAGAATGTGCTCTAGAATAAGAAATATTATTGTATACAACGTTGGCTTCCTATTTAAATAAATAAATAAATAAATTACATATTAAAGGCAATGTCGCGACTCACTGACTGACTTAACCGTTCAGCCCAAGCCGATGATAATAGACCAGCACCAAACAAATGTCAGCTTTGTAATACAATACTAATATTACTAATATTAAATATGAAAGTAACTCTATCTGTCTGTCTGTCCGTTACCTTTTCACGCTTAATCCGCTGGACCGATTTAAATGGAATTTAGTATTGAAATAGTTTGAGACTCTAGGAATGCCATAGGATAGTTTTCATCCCGGAAAACATTATATATAAGAGGGTAAAAAGGGAGGTGGAAGATTGGATTGGGAATAAATCATTTGAAGTATTTTTATAATACTTATCTACTTTTCTATGCCTATGTATGTGCAATGTACATAAATACAGTCTACTCTATACTTACCGTTAAAACTTACCTAGGGACGAAACTGAGCGAAGCGAGAGTGAGTCGCTTCGCTCGGCTAATGAAAAAAGAAGAAAAGTAAAAGAAGGTACTATTCTGATATCCTTCTTCGCTCCCTCTATGCTCTTTCAAGGGCAAGAGAACTATAAGTATTATTGCTTATAATTTATTTTTATTATTTATAATATTTTCTTCTCAAACATTGTAAATTAACAACTCATATATCAAATATATAAAATTACCCTTATTGTATATTTTTATTTATTATTATATTATTATTATCTATAATTTTGATGGTAAAATCCATAATAGTAGCATAAACGGCAATTAACGCTATTGTTCTTGGCTTTGACATTAGTTTTTGGCAGCCTCCGTTTATATAATTTTGAGTTTAAAACGAAATATTATATACATCACTACGATTACAAAGACTATAAATAATACGTGCTCGTACATTTTAATAGCTGGTCCTGTTTGTGAAGCAATCGCTTGCATCCGCACAGTCGTGTTTGATAGCGGCAGAGAGCGGACCGATATGAACGTACAAAATAAAGTTTGCTTAATTACTGGGGCCGCTACCGGCATAGGGTCTGGAGTGGCTCGTGCGTTATTGGATAAGGGGGCAAAGGTATTTATATTTATTTGAATACACTATATTTTTATAAAGGTATTTTAATTTTTATTTTCAATTTTACGTATATTATAAACTAAAGTGGAAATTGTGTTCGTTCGGGCATACTTCAGTACCTACTGTACTTTGCATACGGCTTGTGAAAATAGAAATAGAATTTATAAATAATAATTTGATGATAATTGAAAAAAAAATATGATATTTTTTTTTAAGTCAACAAAAATTATCTTTTTTGGGGATGTGCCCAAGCGGAGTGACGGTAAGTCATATATGAGCTGAAGAGGTTGTTAGTTTCTTGTTTGTTTGAATTTAATATTATCTGGAATTATAAACAACATTTGAAAAATGCTTTTTGTATTAGCCTATTTGTTGAGGTAGGTATGGATTATCCAACATCACTCTATACATAAATAAAATACGTAAGCCAAGCCGCGGGCAAAAACAAATACTTTATAAAACTCTCACACTTTAGTTCCGACAAAGAAGGACTAAGAAAGGATTTTTTATTCCTATCCCCAAAAGTGGTAAAATACATAATATTTATTATATATTATGTTAGGTTAGATTTGGCATATTCCTTCTCATGCCGTTAGAAACTTGAGAACTCATGTTTTGGTTTCCAGTCAATATTGGTGGTGGGAAAATCCAACGGGTTCATTGCTTCCAATTTATTAATACTGGCACTGTACTGTAATAATACATATACTTATACTAGTGTTCTTTATCTCGCGGCTCCACCCGCGCGATTTATGTATATATTTTGTAGTAGGTATTATTACGCTTTAGTAGTTTAATACATACATAATCTATACATAATCTTCCTCAATAAAGCCCATTAATTAATCCATACTAATATTATAAATGTGAAAGTTTGTGAGGATGGATCCATCCAGGATGGATGAGTGGATTGATAGTTGGATGTTTATTACCTACTCTTTCACGCCAGAACGCCTGAACGGATCTGTATGAAATTTGGCTCAGAGATAGATTAGTGTCTTGAATAGGATATTGTTTACTTTCTATCCCGGAAAATGTACGGTCCCGTGGAATAGATTTGTTTTTGTTTTTCACAAGAGTTTAAACTATAATATTACATTGAATAGACGCCGAATGATTTTATCGTACTTCCTTCTATACAATATAATTATAAACGTAGCTAAAAAATATCTAAACAGATTTCAATGTAGATATAATATGTAGGTATAATTAAATTTTAAGCAAGTTTTTTCTTACTGTTATATTGTTGTGCTTATTATGCTTTAAATATTTTTATTTGACGCCACTTTTGGCTCAGTATGTAGTGACCCTACTTGCTGTGCCAGCAGTCGCGGGTTTGAGTCCCGCTGGGGGCATTGATTTGTGTGATGAGCAATTATGTTTGTACCCAGTCTTGGGTGTTATTATGAATGTATTTAAGCTTATAAATGTGTAATGTATCAACTACCTGGTATCCCTAACACAAGCCTCGTTTCTTACCATGGAACTAGATGGTGCTGTGTGTCAATATCCCAATATGCTTATTGTTTTAATATCTATGTCAAAGTATACTTTCTAAGAACTTTGTACAGATTACGTCAACGTTAAGTAATATTAGATTTTAACACCTCACGGTTAAATTCTAAGAAATTAATTGCTAACCGAACCACCTGTGGCTCTGCGTGTTTTAAAAGGTTAACACTTTGTTATTAACAAATTATTAAGATGTTAATTAGCAAATTGTTAGTTAGCATCATAGTAATTTTATACTATGTTTTTTTGTTTGAATTTTTAACATTGATTATATTATTGGTTAATTATTGTCGTAAATAATATCTTTTCTTATTTTATTTGAAGTAAAATAAATATACTCTTTTGCAAAAAAACGGGCACCTAAGAAAATTTAGGTTCCAAGGCCAAAATCAGTTAATTCAATTGAATTAAATAGCTTAACGTAACCTGTATACTTATAATCTTGTAAATTAATATGCGTGAAGTTAATTCTGGCAGCTTTTTCATAAAATTTCGATTAGTTCAATAAAGTCGATATACACGTCCAAACAATAACAAGTGAAAACAATAAAGACAAGATAATAGTTTTAAGTTTTTTTTTAATATAGAAAAGTTAAAAATGTAAAATCGTAATAACGAGATTGACCTCCTCTTGCCAAAGTCATAACTTGCATCCTTTTGGGCAAGCTTTCCACGATATTTTTAATAACGTCTTGTGGAATACGTTCCCACTCTTCTGCAATGTCTCTTTTTAGCTCCCTGATGTTTTGTGAAGCAGGATGCACTGATCTTACCCGTGTCTTTAGGACATTCCAGACTTGCTCAAACAGTCCCTACGAGTTGTGCATGTAGAATTAGGACTTCCGTTATGTACCGGTGTGCTTTTAAGGTTCCATTTTCTATAAAAACTACCTCCGTACGCTCCGTCGAATTAATTGCTACCAAAAACATAACAGAGCCTCCGCCATAAGTGATTTCTTCGAAACAGATGTCCACTTAGCGTTTCCCAGTTCTTCGAGCACTCATCGGCGTTGATCTTCACCATATAAAAAGATTCTAGCTTCATCAGAAAACAATACTTTGTTCCAGTCCTTCAGAGTCCTTGATGCACAATTTCGAGCAAACTGAAGTCGGGCAACTCGGTGCTCACGAAATAATTTAGGGCTCAAAACTGGGCGTTAACTACTGATATCAATAGCCAAAAGCTTCCTCTTGATTGCCCACAAGCTACTCCCCTTAAATCTTCAAAGCTCTTCTTTGGATCCACGCTTGATGACTTACGCAACGTCTGATTCACCAAAAAGCGGTCATCTCGTGGCTTTGTGCATCGCTTTCTTCCCGAACCTGGTCTTCTCTTGATCGAACCGGTCTCTTGATACCGTTGCCAAGTTCTCTGGACAGTTTAACAACATATTTAGCTACTGAGACACGTAAGTTTGAGAACAAGCTTCTTTAAGTAGCGCTATGATTTTACCGACCTTTATCGCTTTATTAACTACTAGCGACTCACCCTCGCTTCGCTCGGGTTCGTCCCTAGCTTGATTCCTCAAACTTCCATCCCCATTTTCATCCCCTTAAGGGATGATTTCCGAGATAAAAAGTATCCTATGTCCTTCCCAGGGTCTCAAACTATCTTCTTACCAAATTTCATCTAAATCGGTGCAGTAGATCCAGAGATTACCCCCTACAACGTCACAAACTCACAAACTTTACCTCTTTATAATATTAGTATAGATATCAGAAAGTGGTATTGAATGTAAAAAGAATTAATTTGCATAAATTATCCAAAAAACTTTAAATTTTTAGTAATAAGCAAGTAACATTTTTAACTTTTAAAATAAAGCAATTTTACAATAATCATTACTTTTTTCTTTTGTTAATTTAAAAGAAATTGGAATGTAAACTTTCGTGACAGGATACTTCAAATATTAAGTTAAATTACATCGTCAAATTAATAAAACCTCTTTTTTGAAATATTCATTTAAGATACAGAAAAAAAATCTAAAGCCCCCGTTTTTTTTTGCAAAATGGTTTATTTATCCTACTCATATTATAAATGCGAAAGTTTGTGAGGATGTATAAATATCTGGACTTATAGATGTATGGATGCTTGTTACTCTTTCACGCAAAAACTACTGAATGAATTTTAATGACACTTTACTGGTTAATGGATTTTAATGATCATACATTAGAATAACACATAGGTTACTTTTTATCCCGGAAAAATGTGCGGTTCCCGTGGGATATATTTGTTTTTGTTTTAACTGTAATAAAAACTTTAATTTATAACTATTATATTTTTCAAATATATTCAAGTAATATAACATAACTATGCAATTTTACAGCATGTAGCTGTACTTGATGTGAATGTAGAGCAAGGGAAAGCTTTAGAAAAGGAACTAAATGCCAAACATGGAAACAATAAGATGAAATTTTTTAAGTGTGATGTCACTACGAATGAATTGCATACAGCTTTCGATGAAACTGTAAAAACGTTTGGTTATATTGATATAGTTGTGAATAACGCTGGGATTATGAACGATCATCCGACTGCGATTGAAAAGGAGATCGCTATCAATGTGGTGAGTACTTTCTTCGACCGATGCAAACATTTGACATTTGAAATGAAACTATTTTTTTGGGTAACCATATTTGCTGTAAAGTATTTGAAACGTCAGGAAAAAAATATGTAAAATAAAACCGCGATGAAATCCGAAAATATTATTTATAGGTACGTTTTAACGGTTAGTATGAAATACAAATCTTTGAATTTCTCGGCTTTTCTGTACTATAATATGCATTTATTATACATATTATTACTATACAGGGTCATTTTTAATTTACTCAAAACCTTTTGGGAATATACTATTTACATCATAACAACAACATCTGTAACAAGAAAAAATAATATTTCTTAAATTTTTATTTTCATAAAAAAATTTTTTTTTATATGAGTAAGCGCGGTTTCCTACACCCCTTCACCTCTCCTCCTCCACCGGACACGCACTTTCTTTTGCTAATGCTGGACTATTACCGTTGAGAAGGTGCAATAAAAATATTAAAAGTTAAATTTAAGATATATTATTTTTTTCTTACAAATGTTGTTGTTATGTTGTAAATAGTGTACTCCCAAAAGGTTTTATGTAAATTAAAAATGATCCTGTATATGATACTATCAGATACGAAGATCTGTGGGAAGTATGCCATCAACTCCCAGTATGCAAGTCGGGTATATCTTGCGAAGAGAGGAAGGGAATACTGCACAAGTGGCATTCCAATGGCAGCCTGCCGGTAGAAGAAGACCTGGTCGACCAACTAACACCTGGAGGAGTTTCATTGGGGCGGACCTAAGTAGGGTGGGAATCTCGTGGAACCATGTCCAAGCAGTAGCTAAAGATAGAAGGGCATGGAAAACTACTGCTGCAGCCCTAAGTTCCACGACGGAATAATAGGACAACATCATCATCATCATCATACATATTATTATACATATAAACCTTTCTCGTGAATCACTCTATCCATTGCGGAAAAATCCGTTAAGTAGCATAAAAGATCTAATCGAACAGACATTGGAAACGACTTCATTTTATACTATACTAGCGATTCACCTTCGCTTCGCTCGAGTTCGTCCCTAGCTTGCTTCCCCATACAAACTTTCATCCCCATTTTCATCCCCTTAAGGATGATTCCGGGATAAAAATATATAAATATTCGGATAAAAATATAAAAATGTGTAATATATAGATTTCCGGGATAAATATATCTTATGTCCTTCCCAGGGTCTCAAATTATCTTCTTACCAAATTTTATCCAAATCGATTTAGTAGATCCAGAGATTACCCCCTACGCCGTCACAAACTCACAATTCACAAACTCATAAACTTTACCTCTTTATAATATTGATATAGATATATTGACGTATAGTATTAGTATTGTATATGAAAAAAAAAACATCTTATAGAAATATCACTCAATAGATTACGACACGGTCGCGGTTCCATCCCTACAAATATGTTGTATTATTTCTTTAACTATTTATCCAAATTATATGCAGTATATGCTAGAAAAGTCTTTTGTTTTAAACATTTTAGACGATAGTAGATTTAGTAGATCCAGAGATTCCTCCTACAACATCACAAACTCACAATATCACAAACTTTTCTGAATCTCGGAAACGGATCCAAAGATTTTCATGAAATTTAGTATAGTCTTATGTCTGACAAAACGCGTTTTTTTCTTTTGTATTATTCCACGCAAAATATGCACGG
This sequence comes from Brenthis hecate, assembly GCA_951806755.1. Lineage (NCBI taxonomy): Eukaryota > Metazoa > Arthropoda > Insecta > Lepidoptera > Nymphalidae > Brenthis > Brenthis hecate. Next base: position 12,721,459 of record OX638258.1, on the reverse strand, counting down.
AAATTTGCACGCTCGAGCATAAGCATCGTGGTCAAGCGGGCAAGGTGCGAGATCAACAATCACAGGTGTCCAGGTTCGATTCTCGGTCGCATACAAAAGTTTTATGTTTGTTTTTTTTTTAATATTTATACAAGTTTTTAGTTTAAAAAAAAGAAAAGAAAATTGTACTCCAGGCCAAAAACTCCGAGCGAAGCCGGTAGCCCAGGTACTAACTTATTAACAGGAAATGCGTCACAATATAAACTTTAGGTTAATGTAGAAATATTTCGTTCGTTTTTTACAAATGTTTAAAGTGAGATTAGAATTTTTTGAAATTACAAGATTATAATTATTAATTAAGTTTTTTTATCGAAATTTGTATTGAGGGGATAGAGTTAGGAATAGTAAAATAGAGAGTGACAGACGAATGCGGATAGAGACGTACAAGAGATAGATATTCTAAAGAGATAGAGTTCCATTGCATATATTGCGAATTAAATATTACCACATTTAATTTGCAAATTAAATGTTGCTAACTTCGCATATTGAAACATGTGGCGAATTTGAATGCTAAAGCAAGTATGAACTTTATGTTAAAATTAAAACTTTATATCAAATCTGACCTATTTGATTTTCCTTAACTTAAAGTTAGGGTATACAAGTATCTTATAAATTACCAAAAAATCATTTTATTTTAGTACTTAGTGGCTTAGGTATAACATTATTACCTACTTTTTTTAGTACTTATTCAAATTATATTTTTCTTAAGTTATCTTTTGTTTTGTATCATTTACGTATTCAAGAAGATAATGACTATGTTTTATGACCTTGATATGGCGCTGACGTCTATATTGCGGATAAAAAACGACTTAAAAAAAACACTAAAAAGTAAAAAATAACTGATTGGTAGTTTTCATTTATTAATTTAATATATATACCTAATCAGATATTTTTAAAATCGGTGTGCTTTGATTTGTATCGGCTGGCCCCGTCGGTCGGTTTTTATTTTTCCATTATTAGTGTAGACATAGTAGTACCAAAATAAGAAGGAAGTATTTTAAAAATTCAGTAGGAGAAAAATCATTTTGTTTTAAATTTAAATGGGATCATTTCGGAACAAAATTCCTTCGAACAAAAAAAGAATTTTGCAAATCCTATCCATATCCGTCTATGTATGACGGAGTTACGCCCGAACATACATAAAAAAATATAAACGTCTTAATTGAGAATCTTCTCCTTTTTTTGAAGTCGGTTAAAAATAAACTAAAATCATATTCAGTTAAGCATAAAACATGCTGATTATTCAGTAACTCATTATTATACTGGGACCAGTATAAAAAATTCTAATTATACTAGCGGGTGACGCCATTTTATATATAACAAACATTAATATTGATTTAGTTGATAAGTAAAACTTAAATCCATGTACAAATAAGTATAATTTATATTTACTGATATCATTATAAGTGATCTTCTGGTATCCAAAGTAATATTATACATGTGAAAATCTGTATGTGTGCCTTTATGCTTGTAACATCTTAATATAGAGATAGTTTAGATACTGGGGAAAGACATATACCTACTACCTTTTGTCATAAAAATAAAACTTAAAATTGGTAAAAAAGGGGATGAAAGTTTTTAGACCGTATGGGGAATCCATCACTACTCAAATTTGAGAATCAGAGGAGGAAGCTCGAGGGTAAAAAGTTATATGGATTTAACTTAACTGAGGGTGCGTTTCTAGTTTAAATATTGGAAATTATAAAAATAAAAAGAGTATATTAAAAAAAAATTGTTTAGGATATCTTACTCAGGACTTTATAATCTACATTCGTGACTGTATAGTGGTCTTGAATAGATTAAATTATAATAAATGTGAACTTATTGCCCGCGGTTTCGCTTACATGATAAGCGGGCAGGGTTCAACTCAATATTATCGAAAAATTTTCTACGATTTATGCGTGAAAAGGTAACAGACAGACAGAGTTACTTTCACATATATAATATTAGTATAATAGTTTATGGATTTGATTAAACAAAGTTATTTAGATACATAATCTATACTATCTATACTAATATTATAAAGAGGTAAAGTTTATGATATTGTGAGTTTGTGATGTTGTAGGGGGTAATCTCTGCATCTACTGAACCGATTTTCAAAGTTCTTTACCAATAGAAAGCCACGTTCTTTTTGAGTGTCATAGGCTATATATAAACCCGAAGAATGAAAAGACTTTTTCATGGTAGTCGGATTTGCAAAGTAGGTCGCAGAAAAAACGGTCGAACGAAAACGTTTCTTACGAACGCTGCCTTAACGATGAGAGATTTATGATTATGTTCTAAAGAAAAGTTGTAGAGCTTAATAATGCCTACAAAAAAGTCAGCGACAGCATATGTCTAACTTTTATATTTAATTCACAAAAAGTAGTTTTTTATATTAAAAAAATAATTTAAATCGGTAGGTCATGTTTATTGGTCATATTATCAACAATTATGAGTTCTTATCAAAATAAGTATATTTATCGTCTAAAATGTTAAAACAAAAGATTTTTCCCTTTTACTGCATATAATTTGGACAAATGGTTAAAGAAATAATACAGCATATTTGTAGGTATGGAACCACGACCGTGTCGTAATCTATTGAGTGATATTTCTATGTTTTTTTTTTTCATATACAATACTAATACTATACGTCAATCTATCTTATACTAATATTATAATCTATCTTATACTAATATTATAAAGAGGTAAAGTTTATGAGTTTGTGAATTGTGAGTTTGTGACGGTGTAGGGGGTAATCTCTGGATCTACTAAACCGATTTAGATGAAATTTGGTACGAAGATAGTTTGAGACTCTGGGAAGGACATAAGATATATTTATCCCGGAAATCTATATATTACATATTTTATATTTTTATCCAAATATTTATATATTTTTATCCCGGAATCATCCCTTAAGGGGATGAAAATGGGGATGAAAGTTTGTATGGGGAAGCAAGCTAGGGACGAACCCGAGCGAAGCGAAGTTGAGTCGCTAGTATAGTATAAAATGAAGTCGTTTCCAATGTCTGTTCGATTAGATCTTTTATGCTACTTAACGGATTTTTCCGCAATAGATAGAGTGATTCACGAGAAAGGTTTATATGTATAATAATATGTATGATGATGATGATGATGTTGTCCTATTATTCCGTCGTGGAACTTAGGGCTGCAGCAGTAGTTTTCCATGCCCTTCTATCTTTAGCTACTGCTTGGACATGGTTCCACGAGATTCCCATTCTTCTTAGGTCCGCCTCAATGAAACTCCGCCTCAATGGAACCACGACCGTGTCGTAATCTATTGAGTGATATTTCTATAGGATTGTTTTTTTTTGTTGAATTGTGAGTTGTGACGTTGTAGGGGGTAATCTCTGGATCTATTAAACCGATTTAGATGAAATTTGGTAAGAAGATAGTTTGAGACCCTGGGAAGGACATAGGATATATTTATCCTGGAAATCTATATATTATATATTTTTATTCGAATATTTATATAATTTTATTCCGGAATCATCCCTTAAGGGAATGAAAATTGAGATGAAATTTGTATGGGGAAACAAGCTAGTTATTTTATAAATTAAGAGAATGATGCTCACAACAAACATTTTCTTTACAGTCTGCTTTAATAACTGGTTCACTCAAAGCTTATAATCTAATGCGCAAAGATCAAGGAGGGAAGGGTGGCACTATAATCAACATATCCTCAATAGTGGGATTGATTCAGAGTTATGTTCTACCAGTCTACAGTGCAACTAAGAGTGCTGTTCTACAATTTAGCAATTGCCTTGGAGTAAGTAATATTTTATATGCTAATTGATGACTGATAATGTTTTAAAAAAAACGCGATTTTGCAAAAAGAAAAGCACCGAGTGAAGCTCGGTCACCCAGGTACTCTGGAATAATAAATTTTATGAGCTGTTAGTCCAAAATTAGCGCTCTGTATTTTGTATAGAATATTTTTTACAAATCCAAAATCCTGGATGTATAGGCGTGTCAATCAATAAATTAATTTCATATTTTATAATTAGATAAAATATTAGAAATACTTCTACGATTAGCAATACTTACTTAGCAATCACTCTCCTTTCTCTGGAACCCAGTCCTCTTACATTATTGGACGTGTAAGTAAAACAAGATACTACAGCTACTACTTTTTTTATGGTTTTAATGTCTTAATTACTGTTCATTTTTAAATTCTACATGTCCTCTGAGGGAAGTAAACATTTATTTAACAGAAACGGCATGAAGTGGTTTTGTCATTTGCAACTGTCCAGGTAAAAGGAGAGATTTTTTGAGCCCTTCACGATATTACAGTTGATTCCGGTCTATGACCGGTTAATGACACGCATCGTCCATTCACAAAAACATAGGCGAATAACAAAATCGACGTTGTTATTTTATATCAATTATGAAGAAATCCATTTTTTTATTCTTAGGAATATACAGTTCCTGCACTCAATCCGCTTGTAATTACGATTCCATATCTAGTTGTATCAATAATTAGCACAATTTGCTTAATAGAGGATATCGACGTAACCCGGATACGATCTAACCCTGAATTTTATGAGCAGAGCAAGGAACAGGAGAAACGTATTATACAGTTTTTCAGTTATATTGTATGATATCCTTCTACAATCCGTAAAGTTTAAGTAATTATTATTAAAGAATAAAAACTTACATAATTTGCATTGTGCCTGTTTCAAGATAAATAAATATTAAATAATCTTTGACTAAATCTGTGGGTTTATGTATTAAGCGGCTATCCTTCATCAAAAATTTTCTAAGCGAAGATCATATCTAAATAGCTGCGAAAAAATAGACAACTAACTGTAATTACAGAAAAAAATTAATTGAAATATTCTTTCTAAATACTGACATAACCTTTATTTGTAACTTACAATAGTATTGTGTTGTGTCAGAGTTCGCCGCGAGGCAAAGATGGGTATAGATGCACCCCCGTCGTTCTCAGCCAAATAATTCGTTTTGCTAGTTTAAACCAAATTTAATAAAAAAAATCTTATATAATTAGCTAATTTACGTTACAAGTAAAGGTGTAGTGCAAATTTTATCAAGTATTCTGCTGAATTTTGTGCTAAAAATAGTGAAACTGTGAGTTACTTTATTGTTAGTGAAGGGTATTCGTAACATACGACCGTGTCCTTGTCGCCGTGGGTCATTAACCTCAATACTCGATGCATCATATTGCCCGTGACAACATAGTCTAATTCGCCTATCGTCGCTAACGTTCGCTGACGTATCGGTGCACACCTAGTGGCTTAACCGACACGTTCCAGATTCAAATCCAAGTTCATAATATAATTTTCGTTTTTAATTTTAATGATATACTTATAAGAACATGGAATTTGCTTGTTGCAACAAAACTACATGTGAAGCTCACGATCCTCTTATTTGTACACGTTGTGAACGAAACTTCCACGTCGCTTGTGCGCTGCCATCTAAATCACTAAATTGGGAACCCGATGAAAGCATAAGACTAATATGGAGGTGCCCCTCCTGTGACAGCGCCTCTCCTCGTAACAATAAAGACGATACTCCTTGCCGTAATGTTACAAAGCGCTCTAAGCCAAAGAGTGACAAGGCTACATCGAGTATTGTAGACAAATCCGCTAAGTCAAACCAAAAATCTTTAAGTCCTGCACAGATTACGGCGGAGGAGATACGGTCTATAATTAAATCTGAGATTAAGGATGCCCTGTCGTCATTTCAAAAATCTTTCGATGATCTTCGAATAGAAATATCTTCACTACGCAGTTCTGTGCAGTTTCTAAGCGACAGATATGATAGTGTCACAAACAAGATGGAATCTATTGAAGCGAAAATGAAAACAATTGAAGCTAGTAGATCGGAATGCTTAAACTTGCAAGGGGCCGTGTTCGCACTTCAGAACGATATTAATAAAAAGGAGCAATGGGCGCGACGTTCAAACATTGAGATAATCGGTATACCAGAAGCGAAAAATGAGAATTTACTAAACATAATTAGTAAAATTGCCGGTGTTGCCGATGTTAAAAATTATGTTGCTACAGATATTGACTTTATCACTAGAGTCACTCCAAAGCATAACGATTCCAAAAAATCTAGACCTATTATAATTCGTTTCCTGTCTCGATATAAAAAGGACGACTTTCTGGCTAGATTGAGGGAAAAGAAGAACTTAAAGTGTTGTGATATCGGATATGTAGGTAATAGCAATCGCATTTACTTTAACGATCACCTTACTAGTTTCAATAAAATGATCCTTCGTAAGACTAAGGATCTAGCTCGTGAAAAGAAGTTTAAATATGTATGGGTTAAGAACTGTTCTATCATGGTGAGAAAAAACGACACTAGTCCTGTTTTGCACATTCAGTCCGAAAATGATTTTAAAAGAATAATATAAGTGTTAATAATGTATTTATTGATTTATTGCATTTTTATTTCTATGTGCATGTACAATTCTTGATAAACTTTCTTAATATACCTATATTTTTATTTCGCAGTTTTAAGAGAGAGATGAATATTTTAATTAAACTATTTTTAGGTTTCTTTTTATCTATTTATTACTTGGAATTTTATAGATTTAATAAATATTTGTTAAAATTTTTAGTTAGTATTAATAATGTTTTTATGCACTGTTTTCAATGTATTAATATGCCTATATTTTTATTTCGCAGTTTTAAGAAAGAGATGAATATTTTAATTAAACTATTATTAGATTATGATTCTGAGCTCTTTGACTATAGATACTCCGTCTATCGATGCGATCGTGATTATGATTCTCGGAATGATAAACTAGGTGGTGGCGTTCTGATTGCCGTTCGAAATGGCTTAACTGTGAGAGAAGTAACCGTTCAACCCTCCACTAATACTTGCTCATCTGATGTTATTACTATTTGTATAGGCATTAAGTCAAACAACAATTTTACCAACTTTCGAATATATTGCGGTTACTTTCCCCAATGTGCGTTGCAACTTGATGATCAAATTAAATTTTATGAACAAGTATCCGAAGCAATCATTTTAAATCCTAAAGACACATTTTTATTAGTTGGAGATTTCAATATCTCGGCCGCTAATTGGTCTCAAGTTGATGATACTAACGTCACTAAACTGTTACACACACCCAGAGATTCAAATTCTCAAGTTAGCCTATTATCTACTTTTTTACGAATAAATAACTTAAACCAGTTTAACATTATACCCAACGGTAATAATCGATATTTGGATCTGGTGATTAGCAATTCTAATTGTATTAGTGTAAAACACTGTGAAGTACCTTTAGTTAAAGAAGATTCACATCACCCCGCTCTAGAAATTGAATTAAGCAATTTACTATCTAAATTTCTCACGAATGCTCCACGAGTTGTTAAACTTTTCCGTAAAGCGAATTATCATGAAATTAATAAAAGGTTGTTTGAAATTGATTGGCCGGAGTGTTTTAAGTCTTTAGATATAGAGCGTGCAGTTGAAGTATTTTACGAAATCATTAATCGTGTTATTGATTCTCTTGTTCCCACTAAAGTTGTTCTTGTTAATAATAAATATCCCATTTGGTATACCTCTGCGTTAAAAAAAATTACTAAGGAAAAAATAAAAGTCCATAAAAAATGGAAAGCTTATGAAAATTATAGTGACTATTGTACCTTTCGGATGCTGAGGAGGAGACAAAAAGTAGTTGATACCGAATGTTATAATAACTATCTGAAATACGCTGAAAACACAATTGCTAAGGACTCTAAATACTTTTGGGCATTTGTAAAATCTAAAAAGCAAAGCGCTGACTTACCTGACATGTTTTACCTGGATAATTTTTCTTCAGATAATGGACAAGAGATTAGCGATCTTTTCAACAACTATTTTTATTCTTCTTTTGAGCAGACTCCCATTAAGTATACCCCAAATATTAAAGTAGACGTTCACCCTCGCTGTAATAGCATGGACCTTTCTTCTGTTAATATTTCAATGCTGACTGTTGATAAATATTTAAAATCATTAAACATAAACAAGGGCTGTGGTCCAGACGGTGTACCTGCTATATTCTTGAAGAGATGTAATGAGAGCCTTAGATTACCCTTATTTATTCTTTTTACTCTATCTTTACGGACGTGCACTATGCCTTCTCAATGGAAAAGGTCATATGTAGTACCTATCTTTAAAAGCGGTGATAAGCATGACATAAAAAATTACCGTCCTATTTCGAAACTAAGTTGTATCCCTAAGATGTTTGAAAAGATGGTTTATGATACAATGTTACCTTTAATTATTGAACAACAGCACGGTTTTATTAACAGAAAATCTACTGAAACGAATCTTTGCGAATTCACTGATTTTGTTACGTGTGCAATGGATAATGGATATCAGGTGGACGCCGTGTACACAGATTTTTCTAAGGCTTTTGATAAAATATCTCACATTATTCTCCTAGAAAAATTAAAATACATTGGTGTACACGGCGACCTTCTGCGTTGGATTGAGTCGTACCTTAGTAACCGTAGTCAAGCAGTAACTATAAAGGGTTACTGTTCATCTTTTATTCCAGTCCCGTCTGGGGTACCCCAAGGATCCCATCTAGGTCCCTTATTATTTAATGAATACTTAAATGATATTAACCTAGTTTTCGAGCACTCCAAATTTTTACTATACGCTGATGATAATAAAATATTTAAAATTATTAAAGGTATAAATGATTGTATTGATTTCCAGAATGATTTAGATCGGTTTAGTGATTATTGTTCCATGAATTCTTTGTTCTTGAACATTAAAAAGTGCAATGTTATTACTTTTACTCGAAAACGTTTAACTATTAATTACCAGTACAAATTAAATAAAGAAATTATTTCCAGAGCTAGTGTGGTTAAAGATCTTGGAGTTATAATCGACTCCAAGTTACTCTTTGATGAGCACGTCGTTTATATAGCTAACAAAGCTTATCGTATGCTGGGTTTTGTACTGAGGATATCCAAAGAGTTTAAGCAACCGTCAACACACATTCTTTTGTACAACACCTTCGTGAGATCTATCTTGGAGTATGCTTCTTCTGTTTGGAACCCTCAGTATAAGAATCATATTTGTAGAATCGAACGTATACATGATCGATTTATTAAGAACCTCCCAGTAAACATTTCTATTAATAATAAGAAAATTTCTATCCTTATTTCAGCAGTTGAACGACGTGCTCAACAAGATTAAGTCCTTTTATATAATATCTTGAATAACGAAATCGATTCGCCGTATTTATTGTCTAAACTACAATTTAAATGTCCACGAAATATTAATCCCAGACAAAAATCCACTTTTTATGTCCCTGCTACCAGAACTAAATTTGCAAAAAATTCATTTATCAATAGAAGTTGTGATCAGTATAATAAACTTTTTATTAGTAATGACATATTTCATCTCTGTCTTAATAAATTTAAAATTAGTGTTATGTACAATTTGATTAATGTAAGCTGTTATTGATTTTATTATTTTACATTATTAATTTAAAAATGTGTTATTTAATGAATTATATTCTAAAGATTTTATTGATTATTTGTAATTATTGATTGTATGGCATTTCTCTCTCTCTCTCTCTCTCTCTCTCTTTTAAATTTGTAAGTCTTTTTTTTTATTGTTATTTTTAATATTTTGCATCTGTATCCATGTCTTTGTTATAAGTGTTATTTTAACATCGGAAACTATTATTGGTTATGTATTATCAATTGTTTGTTATTCTATGTTTATCTTGTAACACCGTTTGTTTCCTTAATAAATAAATAAAATAAATAAAATGCAAATTTTTAAGGACTTAAAAATTTACATTTTCACAATACTACTGATATGATTGGATATTAACACTGCTCAACTTGTATATTTTTGTTATTTTCATAGTATTCTCTCTTATGGAATACTTCTATGGGGCAGTGCCGTGGAAATTAATTCGATATTTATTCTTCAAAAAAGAGCAGTACGGGCTATTTATGATCTAAGAGCTCGTGATTCCTTGCGAGATGTTTTCAAAAAAATTGGTATTCTTACGGTTGCCTCACAATATATACTGTGTAATATATTACTCGTTCGTAAGAATTTAAATAATTATGTAATAAACAGTGATAGACACACAATAAACACTAGGAATAGATATGAGCTTGTTACGCCTGGATTTCGTCTCAAAAAGGTGAATAAATCCTTCATGGGCTTGAGTATAGGTATATATAATAAGATTGCACAAAATGTCCTAGATTTACCTTTTCAAAAATTTAAAGATAATATAAAAATATTTTATTGAGCAAAGCGTATTATACTGCTCAAGAGTTTCTTGTTGATGAAAATGTGTGGAATTGAGTGATATTGACTCATATGCAGGCTGTCTATAAAATGTTAATAAAATAAATATAACCTCTATATTTAAAACAGTAACTCCATAACACAAGCCTCGTAGCTTGCCATGGAAATAGATGGTGTTGTGTGTTAATGTCCTGTCCTGTCCTGAGTAACTGTAGAGTTTCTCGCCGATTCTTCTCAGCAGAACTGCTTTCCGGTGCCGGTGGTAGCTTCCTCACGGACTGACTACACTGACGCTTTCATTAAATTGACGATTCAAAAGTACTTGTAATAAGTCTAATTGAATACAGTTTATTTCATTTTATTTTATTAGGACACAATACGTTACAGTCATTGTTTTAAAAAAATATATCACGTATAAATTTCGCTTAGTTACTGGTTTACTATATGTATAAATATTAGTTAGTTATTAGTGTAAAATTAAATACATATTTATTCACAAAGAATCACTTCGGTTCAAAAACAAAATCATGCTCCAAACCTTTATTCACCGTCATTATCGCGCTCACGCACTCTCCTCGCGTAAACTCAGCGACACAAAGGTACAACTTCTGAATAACCATTAGTGATATGAACCTCCAATTTTTTTTAAATGTAATCCAAAGACATATCTCTAGGGTTTTTTTTTTATTTTTTAGATATCTTATTTCATTTCAAGATATGATTTTATTTTCTGACCGAAACCGAGCCAAAAGCGACCGCATTTTCCCATTTTTTCGATTTAAAAAAAAACATTTGAGTGTTTTCAATTTTTTTTGCATTTTGTAGCCCTCATTTAGACACATCTTGTAACATCCTAATCAACCACGTAGTCCCAAAATCCACGACACCAGGGCGATCTCGCACTTTCGCTGAAAATCGGGTTTATACTGAAGGCACAAAAAAAACATTTTCCATGTTAAAACAATATGTAACTTTAATTATTACTCAGGCTAACCACAAACTATCAGAAATGTTACAGCTAAACTATGATAGCCTGGGTAATAATAGGGGTTTTCCAATTACAGCATCAAAACGCATTATAATGCTCAACTTCGAATGCTTCAACATCAGCTGTTATTTACTATTTCGGCATCCATTTCTAAACATTGCTTGTTTTCACTATCGTTTTTTTTCTCCAGTCTTTCCGAATAGTTTAATTCAAAATTAAGAAAGCCACAGCAGCACCGACATGTCCGGTGTACATGACTGTATACAACTGTAGAACGTAATTGTAAAATGGAACTGTCGAATGTGTTGCTGCAACAGACGTTGATAATGTTGACCATAAAACATTGTTGAACAGTGTTGCTTCGACAATCCGTTGCTTCAACTGATAGTTGAATAGATGTAAATGTACCTTCAGAAATGAACTAATTAAGTGTTAGTATATGTCAGTTTGGATTCAAATGACATTTCTGAGGTTATTAAAGTGCATTCTTAAATTAATTTTCGAAATATTACGTGGTATAAAAAAAGAGGATAGTCCAACAATGTTTATGAAAAAACAACTGTCACCGAAATTCTATCTGGAGGAGCTTTCCCAGGACTAAACAGAGTAGGTATTTTAAAATCAGATCCTCGAGAAAGAACGAAGAGAACTGATAAATATAACTCTCGAGAGTCTAAAGAGTTATGTTTATATGTTACGAGTATTATAAATTAGTAGCGTTTTCTAGAGACTTCGCCCGCGTCCTCTAATTTTGTAGAATTATTTCGCTCTCATTGTCTTACCTAAGCCTTTAATCATCTTCAATAAATAGGCTTTAAAACGCAAAAAGATTTTAAAATCGGACCAGAGCGTTTAAATAAAACTAACTCTTCAGCTTTCTATTTGGGCCTAGATGTTTTTTTTTATTTAACAATATTTGTTTCTATTACAGAAATCTGAAAATTTTACACGATCTGATGTTCGAGTGATTGCAATATGTTTCGGCACTACGGATACAAATCTTATTAAAGGTAGAATCAGATGCATTGATGACAGACTTGAAGACGAATTGCTTGTCGCTTTAAAGAAGTTTCCTATTCAAAGGTAACATTTGAAAAAACTAATATAACCACAAAAACATTTACTTCTTGTAACACATTATAGAGTAATAAACAATGATTACATTTCGTATGCATCAAGTGTAAATTAAAAGAATTTATTATTGTTAAATACTTGCCGTACTATTTACTTACTTTATTGAATTAAATGATAAGAATTAAATGATAAGAATAGTATATATTTAGTTCATAGCCTAAAATTGCCTTTCGAAATTAAAAAAATAGCAGTCAGCATCCTACTCGTACCTATTTTATTTTACAAAATACATATTTCGTCTTCGTCGTAAATTGTTTGTTTGTTAAATTCTATTTAAAGAACATTTTAGATATTTTGTTAACTAATAATAAAGCTAGTTTATAATATGTTCACTAACTTCATCATATTACTAACTGTACAACAAACAAAATGAATATCCACTATTTCTTTACACATTACAGTATAGATTCGGCAGTCCAAGGCCTTATTACTGCATTGGAAAGCGGTTCAAGCGGAAGCAGTTGGCTTGTTGCTTCAAATAAACCGGCAAAAGATATTACTAATAATGTAAGAAAGGCCTATGAAATATTGTTTCAAGGGGTATTGTAGTGTTTTCACTGTAAATAAACTAAAAATTTAAGGGTTTTACATACATAATAATGTAATAATATTAGTACAGGGAGTCTTGCATAATGCATTGAATGTAAATGTTGAGGAATGTTTTGTAGACAGGAAAACAGGTTTGTATTTTTTTTCTATTTTTTTTATTAATCAAGGATTTTAAGTAGGGCTAAATTTACTTTTATTTAGCAGAGTATGTTATCTAAAGTTGTTATGTTTTTGTAGATATATATGAGGTGTATCTAAAGAATAATAAATACATATTTAAGTTATAATTGACTTGTGTTTTTTACTTTTAATTAACATAAAATGAAAAACATAATTTAAAAAAAAATACCTTTTTATTAAAAGTAATAATATTTATGGGAAAATTTAATTTCACAAAGCACATGGTCAAAAACGACACATTCCTTTAGACTGTAATATAATGGATACACTGCTAAGACGAATACGAGGATTTAAAATAAAACATGTTATTTTCATGCAATAAATAATTTTATTTTAAAAACTTCTTATATCACCATTACTTTTCGTCTTGAATAATTTGAAATTAGTATCTTTGCTTAATCTGCTATTTTCCCTCATTATTGTCTTCCAGGATAATACCTGATTTGGATAATAGTTCACTTCCATTAGTGGAAACTTACCTTTAGATTTGTAAAAAGGCTGACGATCCACAAAGTTTCCAAAATCGTTAAATTTAGTGAACAAAATTATAATACAATAGTTTTAATTTTAATCTATACACTTGTACATCAAAAATGTTACACAAAGGAAAAAAATAAGTATGAATAATAAAAATACAAAAAAAAAGAGTTGCCGTGGGACAATTGGTAGGAATGAAGTTCCTTCCGCTCTCTGCCATTGGTCACGAGTACTAGAGTATACATGTTGAAGCTCATCGAAGAAAGGCCAGCACAGATAGTATACGACTGTCTTACGAATACATTGCTTAACACTTATGTTCGCCTGATACAAATGGTGGTGTGGTGACGTCATATTGTGGGCAGCCCTTAGCTTATAATATCTGTTGACAATAATTGCCACGAGTACTCACTACGGGACCACAAATCTCAAGGTATGTAAATTATATATGTAGGGGCCCGTCATAAGAGTGAATACGATCTATTTATTGCATACATTCCTTAACACATGATCGCCTGGTACTTGTGACGTCACAGGGTGCTCTTAGTGAATAATACCAAGTTACGTGATCGTTGAAATATTACATTTTTTTCGTCTAATTCTCATTCACTAATACTCGTGTAAGTGCGGTAAAGAATTTCGCTCCAATAATATGCGTGTCATATGAACATACAATGTGCATAGATAAGCTGTTTTACTTATTCAGTATAAGGACGTAAATAGCGCAAAGGTTAAAAGTAAGAGCTTGATGTTTATCGAAGCGACGTAAGTACTCTGTGGATGTTCAACCCAACGGCGTAACATAAGGAAACAAAATCCGGAATCAACGTACATTATGGAAGACGATATAAACATTTCTTAAACCCAGTTTCTAATAACTTACATGTAAATCAACAAATCTTAATATTTAACAAAATTATTATATTAATCGTTCGTTAAATTACGAACGTGATGAAATAATATCCACTTATGAAATATATTTTTTACCGATAAAGAACACTTTACAAATTACATCTACACCTCGATAGTTTAACAGTTTCTATATTTTTATCGAATTTAGAATCTATGTGGCCGTATTATACTTATACACCCTTACTTAATTATGAAAATTATATAACTGTCGAAAGCTACTAAAATATAACTTATAATTTACCATAGAAGGTTTTAATATAGCTTTCTTTAAATGTGTTAATTTTCAAAGACGCATTCAGTTCGATTGATTCAGTTTACATGTGAGAAAGATAGAAAATGTATCTCTACCAATAAATACATCAAATTTTTCATCGAACTAACTCTTATTAGGGAGTCCTACCATACTTTTCCCATAACCAATTGAGTATATAAGTATAATTCCACCGTATAATGTAATTACGTAATCTAACTCTCATTAAACCGCATTATCTTATTGTTAATACGACGAGGTGTTCATAGGATTTCAAGTCTACAATTTGTCTAATAGTTAACACGTATTTATAGAATTCAATAATTTCCTTGGGAAACAATTTTTATATCACTTTAATACATTTCTAAGATATGAATAGTGTTTAATTTTATTTACACGAAAATTTAGCATATTTCATATTTGGATTTTTTAATCATCATTTTTAAAATTTACGCTAGTTATTAAATCAATATTTTACTTGTGGCAAATTTGCGGCCATCACTGCAATATTCTCGTCAATAGACGATAAATTGTTTGATTTTAAAATAATAATTTTAAAATATTACTTTATTAATTTGGTTAAATTTAATATGAACATGTTCATTTAAAATGGCAGTATAGTATCACGTATACAAATTTAGAATAACTATAAGAACACAGGTGATTCCAATCATCTTAACACAATGTAAACAGAATTATTGCCACAACGATATCCTTGTAAAGCCTAGTAATATAACTATTAACGAGCATCTCTTAAGGAATTCTACATTTAACTATATACAACGATTTTAAAATCACAATCGAGTAATCAAAAGATTCCAACAGAATTTGTGCCTCTAGTCGATCGGTCATACGATACGGATACGTTATTTGTGCGTTAATGCTCAATTTCGAAACAATATTGTCAATATATGTATGTCAATAAAATTTAAATAAGGTCGAAAATAAAATATGTCAGCCGGCTTGTGATGTGGACTCATTGACCGATCAACCGTATTTGGTCCAAAATGTACTTGAAAATAATATTATTAATAATGGAGCTTTAGTTTTGTTTTCACCAACCGCTTATATCTACTCATTCAACTTTATTTATCTCAATTGAAGACTAGAGTTTACTAATAATAATATCTTTTTGCAACCTAACAATTGATGGTTGTTATTTCAGGGTGAAATTACATTGAGTACGTTAATTATAAAGATGACGTTACGTTTGGCTTCGTATTCTGAAAATTCACTAAATTTCGAATCAATTCTTATGAATATTCCATCAAAATAGCCGTATTTATTCATATATTATTTTGTAATATTAGTACATATACCCGCTTCTACATTTCAGACGTAGAATAATATAATGTACTCAATATAATTTCCTTAAAAATTTACAAATCAAGAGATAAGATTAAACAACGTACGTATAGATTTTATAGACTCTGTGCTAGAAGTCAGTCACACAGTGGTGACTCTGTCGACTTCCACATATCGCACAGAGTCCTCGCTTGGTCAGCAAATCACTTCTTTTTCGTCGAAAATCGCCGTATCCGACGACAGGCTTTTGAGTCTTTGTTGTAGCGCTGACCGCCGTCTGCGGCATGAGCGCGCTACTGCTATCTGTAATAGTAATATAAAACCATTTATTTCTAAGTCTTTCTTTCATCCCATAATATATTTATATAAATATTATAAATGCGAAAGTTTGGTTGGATGGATGTTTGTTAGTCTATCACACCAGTAGGTGCGGCTGAAGGGATCTGGATGAAATTTGGCACAGAGATAGATTATAGTCTGGCATAGCACATAGGTTACTTTTTATCCCGGAAAATGTATGGTTTCCGTACGGACTAACTCTTAAAACGTTAATATAATTGTGTGGTGTGTGTGTGTGTGTGCTGTGTGTGTGGTGTCTGTGTGTGTGTGTGTGTGTGTGTGTGTGTGTGTGTGTGTGTGTGTGTGTGTGTGTGTGTGTGTGTGTGTGTGTGTGTGTGTGTGTGTGTGTGTGTGTGTGTGTGTGTGTGTGTGTGTGTGGGGAGGTATGTCAAGTCTAACAACCAAGCTGTAATTATATTTTTGCATACATGTAAGGTTCGGGGATATATATTAAGAAATTTATTTATTTTGTTATATAAATTTGGGGAAAAGAAATCATAATGCTGTTTAGCCAAAGCCGATGTAATACGAATTGTTTTGCAAACTAAATCCGATCTGCGTTTATTGGAGATCAAGTGGTAATCAAAAGGTGTTTGTGAGTACTTACGTAGTATGGTTTGGAGTAAAAACAATTTTCTAACACAAAGTACTTTAGAAATTTTATACAGTTCGACGGTAAATTTTATACGGTTCGATGGTGTAAGTATGTTAAATTATATCTATAGGTAGTATATATATATATATAGGTAAAATAATATATTAAAATTATGTCTATTAGGTTACACGTGTGATGTTTCAGCACACATGCAATTTTGCGGTGCCTATAAATTGTTATTTTATTATAGCTTATAAATTATTAATAAATCGAAACTATGACTGGTTGAGTTTTGTTTCGTACTTAACATTTCCCTCCTCCTCTTTATAAACTGTAATACAAAACAATATCTCATTTAAATACCAGCAAGTGCGTTAAAAATTTAGTACATAAATAGCGAAACGAGATACAAAGGATAATAACTGCAGAAGATAAAAAGGTTAATATAAAAGCCATTTAATTTTTATAATTATTTCTTGTTAACTTAAAAACGGCTTTATGGGAATCTGTGACTTCTTTATCAGTCCACTGCTTCATAGCATCAAATATTTCATGGCAACCAAAGTCATTGAAACATACCATTTTTTTAATAGAAAAAAATATAAGGTTACTCAAATGTAATGATGAAGATCAAAACAAGTTCATTTTCAAAGAAATATTCATCTTTCAAATTTTCAAGAAATTATTCATCATCGTCCGTCAGTAACAAATTATTGTTTTATATACAGGGTGGAACAAATCCATGGGACATGGAAGAAAAGTATCTTAAATATTGAACTTTATATTCTTTTTATTTCTTTATTTTTTAAAATAAGAATAACTGCACTTAATTTTTTTTTAACAAAGCTTACCTGAACCGGGAATCGAACCAAATAAAAATGCAAAAAAGGACATCGTCTCTATTTTATCGAATTAATCGATAGTGTCTATGGGAAATATAAAATCCCATTATTTATGGGAAATATAAAATCCCCTTAATTTTTACAAATAAAGAAATGTTTCCTTTAAGCAAATCTTGATAACTTCAATATTTAAGGTACTCTTCTTCCATGTCCCACCGATTTGTTCCATCCAGTATATTATATATTAAGTGGTAGCCCAGTGGTAAAGCGCTCGCTTGGAAAACCGAATGAAGCGAGTTCAAATCCCGGGTCTCGCACCTATGATATTTTCATGTGCAAATGATTTCATGATTCATGTGAAGGAAAACACGTGAGGAAACCTGCATGTATGAGAGAACCTAGCAAGTTTTCAAAAGACATGTGAAGTCCGGCAACATGCACTCGGTCAGCGTGGTGGACTATGGCCTGATCCTCCTCGTATTGAAATGAGGCCCGTGCTCAACAGTGGGACGTTAAAAAGGGCTGAATACATACATACATACATACAAAAGGTATCCTAAATGTTGACTCGAGTAATAAGTTATCACTTCACTAAATTTCGTTGAAATCGGTACATTACTTTTCGCGTGAAACGCTCACGCAAAAATGCCTAGTTTGGCCTTATTTGTATATGGTATAATTTAGTTTTTTTTTGCCAAATTTATTTAAAGATAGTCTTATACGGTGATAGCAGGGGCATAGTGGGGTGATTATTTTATTTTTCTTATTTCGATTAAATGAAAATATTAAAAAAAAAATTAATTAAATATTCAAGATTAAGATAATAAACCAAGGACGTAATTATACGTATTTAATTGTGGTCATGATAATAATCTTATAATATAAATTAAAAAAAATAGTTTAAAAAGAATTAAAAACAATTATTAAAGTTATTTAAATTACACAGTAATTGCAAGTGTTCTTTAAGTTATGTTTAATGAATAATTAACTTATTTTTTACAAATATAGGTACGTTACAACACAAGGAATTGTGACGGTATAAACAATACGATGGATATATATAAAAACAATCGTTTTATGCATTTGTTGAATTAATTAATTTGCAATTAGAATAAAGTAGTAGTGTAATTAAAATATTTTTATATAGGTATATTATATTTTATATATAAAATATTTTTTATATTTTATTAAAAATTAACACAGCTCTTAGTTGCAATATTTAAAACATTTCAAGTATAATTTTATTGGAGTTTACTCCTTAAGAATCGATTTTCATATAAATGCCCCCGATATGGAAATTTTATGAGGAGTGAAATTAATACAAGCGTTATGTTATCTGCGCAACGTAGTTTTTGCACCTTTCACTTTGAAATGTCAAAGTGATTAGTCCATTCTAATATTATAAATGTGAAAGTGTGTTTGTTTGTTTATTTATTTGTTTGTCTTTCTTTCACGTCGAAACGGAGTGATGGATTGACGTGAGTTTTTATGTGGAGATATTTGGATGGCTGGAGAGTAACATAGGCTACTTTTTACCGTGAGAGATTTTTTAATTCCCGCGGGAAAACACGTTATAATACAATCCAAAAAAAAATTATGATCAGAATTATCTGAAACTTGGTATTACTGCTCTTCAATAAAATTAAATAAATACGTGTTTTAGCTTTTATTGAAATTCATCCTTCAAATGAAATTCATTCATTCATAAGAGGGTGAAATAGGGGATGAAAGTTTGTATGAAACTACCTTTTTAAAGATTTTTCGTAGTTTTAGCGCGAGCGAAGCCGCGGGTTCTACTAGTGAATAATAATGACGAGAGACCTATTGATGTAATCAATGTTGATGATATTAATAGTGAAGTAAATCAACCTTCCTAACTTCGACCAACAATACTACTGTTGATCGAAGTTCCTAGCAATGTATTCATGTACTGTAAGTTATATACATTGTAACATGATTGATGTATAATATTTTGTCGAATCAATATGAAAACTGTAAGAGATGCGTTTATTTACCCTGAATGCCTATTGCATATTTAAAGACAATCGTATTATAAGGAGTAAACTTCAGTCGTGCGTCGGAGCTGACACACACACACACACACACACGCGCACGCGCACGCGCACGCACACTCACACGCACACGCACACGCACACGCACACGCACACGCACACACACACACACACACACATACACACAAAGACTTTTTTTTAAATTATTTTATCTGTTATCGTGTTAAATAAACGCTCATTCCAGATTTTCTCTCTGACAACTTTAATATCAAAAATGTCATCTAAGTATAACCATACTTATATTGTTATGTTCAAATTAAACATATCTGGAAGTATTACACAACGAAGACACTTAAACCATGTCCCCATCAAGATCGAAACTATAAAATATAATATGAAGATAAACAAAATAAAAGAACACTTACCACAGCAAAAGCAGCTAATACAGTAAAAGCGAGTAGCGCCGCAGCGTAATGAGCGGGCACTCTCAATAAGGCAGAACACTGCGAGAGGCGCTCGTCCTCTCCCTGCGGGCACTGCGCGATGCCGTCGCACCACAACGAGGGCTCTATACAAGCGTCTAATGATGTACATCGGTATTGACATTCCCCAGATAAAGCGAAAACTCCACCGCGCTCGCTTGGATGTCTGAAAAAACCATTCATATGTTTTTTTAGGTTTAGGTAGGAGGGTTTTAAGGTCATTAGAAGAAAAAAAAGGTACGAGCGACGTACTAGCCGTAGTCTAATGGTCATACCTTAATTTGACTAAATATACTGGATTCAAAAGTTGTTTCATACGTAGGTATTATATAAAATTAGGTTTTTATAAAATAATAAAAAAAAACATATCAATTGAAAGAACCTATATAAATGTCTAGGGATAAATCCCTACCCCATAAGTTACCATATTTTTATTGGTATGATGTATCAATACGGTATTTAATACAAAAATTTTATATTTATATAAAAAAATAACTATTTTAGTTAAAAAAAATCTGATTTTTAAATGCAGAACTATTACCATCGATGACGAGCATTACAAATCTATTTAAGAAACTCTGGTAGCATGTTTTATTTAACGTGTTCATTTTAATAATTTAAATTGTAATTTAATGTCAAATAGTTGTTTTAATATAAGAAGCTCTATGAAAATTTTACCTTCTAGAAAGTTCCAACCAAGTCACATAATAGGAACCACTCTCAGCAGGAATAAGCTCAACAGATAATGACCTTGGCCAGTCAAGATCAAAGCGGTCTGCTGATGGCGGCGGCGCTAGCACGTGTCGAGTGAGGGGATCAACTTCCTTCGACCAACCTTCCGAAAATACTTCTACTACATCATCTTCCTGTAAAGTTGTTATAATGCTTACAAAGGTTTAATTTTTACTTAGTAAGAACTTAAAAAAAACGACTAAAAAAACTACTACTCCCTACTATCCAAGTGCATGCGTGCGTCCCTAGGTACGTTTCCCTTTTTTTTGGGGGACCCTATTTTTTCCTAAAATAAAAGTAACCTAAGTTACTCCTTATAGCATCAGCTATCTACCAGTGAAAGTCCTGTCAAAATCTGTATAGCCGTTTCGGAAACTAGCCGGAACAAACAGACAGACAGACGGACAATTAGACAGATAGACAGACAAACAAACAAAAATGTAAAAAATTGTGGTTTTCTTATAAGTACCGTATATAATTTTATTTGCATTTAGTAAAAAGCTGTTATTTTGATATTACAAAAAGACACTTCAATTTTATTTATCTGTGTAGATAATAGTAGGTATACGAGTACTATATTATTCTGATTAAAATACCCCAACTACTTGGAATAAATTAATTTAAAAGCATTTTACCTGTTCTTCTGGAGGCTTTGGGCATATAAATATCGGAGTTAAGCCTCCAGCATACACCGCTAATCGGTTTTGCGTTCGGCACATGTGTCCCAAATCTG
Organism: Brenthis hecate; assembly: GCA_951806755.1. NCBI lineage: Eukaryota > Metazoa > Arthropoda > Insecta > Lepidoptera > Nymphalidae > Brenthis > Brenthis hecate. The sequence goes on along the minus strand of OX638258.1, from coordinate 12,699,645 downwards.
GAGCAACCGTTATATTATTCTGTAACGTGAAATTATCTAGCTCCGGTTCTTTAAGAATACTGCCTTGGATTTGTAGGTATAAATATCGGCCTGGTGCTGGATCTATTAGCCAAGGACGATGTTCACAACGCTCCTGAAATTAATAAGATATACTTATAAATAAAATATTACATTTCATGTTATATTTAATTTATAAAACTTATAAATAAAGTTAAACATGAAATTGGATGGGAGTTATTTTTCTTTGCTTGTAAAATATTTGCTACTAGCGATTTACCGAAGCTTTGCTCGAGTGTGTCCGTGTCTTTTGCATTTATAATAAAAAAAATTGTTATCTTTTGGTGAATTTTATTACTAAGCCCTAGTGTTACCGACCATTATTCAATACAGCTCACCAATCACCATTATCTAAATCCAACTAGCTTTTCAGCGTAAAGGCCTAACTAACACAAAAACACGCGAAGTACTACGAAAATGCTAATTTTATTCATCCTATCAATTTTAATCATACTTACTGAATCTGACATCGGGGCATGGGCTGACAATCTCATTTCTCCACTAGCTCCGTACACCCTGTGAGTGCTATCACAAACGCTATCAAGACGAATAAATTCTACGGATGCTTCGAAGCCAAAAGACCGAAAATCGTCAACAGCCGACATATTTACGACATCAAATTTCAGCTCCGCCACCATCGCTGTAGACGTGAATTCATAGTCGTTCACGTCACTGGAAATGTGGAATAGAATATTTGCTAGTAAAATTGTATGTTTCAAATGTTATTCACAATAGGTACATATTTAATGTATCGTACTTAAGCAGTTATAGTGAGAAAATATTGTTTGCTATTAACATCTTGTAGTACATAAACTATGTTGTACTAAGCATCATAATAATACTAATACATCATCTATTCTGTACAATATACATTATGTAATGTATATTGTACAGAAAAAGCTTTAAGGTTTTTCGCAGGCACTAACAGAGAATTATTAATATCGTCCGTTTCCACCTGTAGGAGCGTAGGGGACCTTTACCAAAAAATACGTTTATCTTAGACCAAGGGATACTTCTAGTCACAAGGTACAAAGTAATTAAATTAATACGTATTAAATACCTAATAGACTTTCATTTCACCGGATTTATTTAAACATAAATATTTCTATCTTTTCGGATTTTTTCGTGAATTTATTTAGATTTTTGTTTCCCGACCTGTCTGTAACAACAGTACCTTCGAGACATCTAACACCTCAGTCTTTCCCGTGACCATGAATGCTGTAAAGCATTCGAAACGTCGGGAACCAAAAATCCAAATAAATCCGCGAAAAAATCCGAAAAGATAGTTTTATTTAAAATGTCAAATATTCGCGTAAATCTAAGTATTATAAATATTTCTACTTAAAAAAATTCATTACTTCTAATAATATAAATGAAATTTTGTAGGAACTATTTATATTTTACTATCCGTTACTACTACAAAAAATAACCAAAGAGTTGAAAGCTTCATTAAGAAAAAGGCGTGATTTTTTTTTATATAACATTATATTTTTCATAGGTAACATCGTTTATATAATTATAAAAAAAATCCAGCTCCAAAAAACTAAAATGTAATCTAAATTTTATTTTTATATATCACTAGTAGAACGCGTGGCTTCGCTCGCGCTAGAACTACAAAGAAATATCTAAAAAGGTAATTTCATACAAACTTTCATCACCTATTTTACCCCCTTAGAGAAAAAATTTAAGAATTCTAAAACACTTATTTATTTAATTTTATTGAAGAGTATTAATGCCAAGTTTCAAAAAATTCTGATCATAAATATTTTTTTGGATTATACTATAACGTGTTTTCTTGTGGGAATTTCATAATCTCCCGCGGTAAAAAGTAGCCTATGTCACTCTCCATCTCTTCAACTATCTCCACACAAAAAATTAGGTCAATCCGTCTCTCCATTTCGACGCGCAAGAAGGACAAACAAACAACACACACTTTTACATTTATAATATTAGTATGGATATCGATACGGATACTTTAAACGCCCGTCATTTCGCGCGCTTGGCGTCACTTCAAAGTATTATACATAGAAAAATGACGACTTTATATACAAAATCGCTAATCGCTCTGTTACGATAATACTTTAACTTCATATTTGGTCTGACCAATAGCGTGTGTTTCAACTACTTTGAATTTCCCATCTATATTTGCATTTTTTATTAATTATTTTCTTAATCAAAAAGAAATAACATTAAAAAATATTGATACAAGCTCAATTCAAAAGCAATAAAGATCATAAAAAAAATATTCCAGCTTTATTTAAATCACATGCATATTCCTTATTACAGGCTACTTATTTGACTCACCTGCATAAGCAATCTCGCGGTACACCAGGACCGCTATCTCTCCATGGACGCTCGAATATCCTAACAGCGGCTGTAGGATTGCCACCACATCTATACCAAGGAGAGTGTGCAGAATGTACGGATCTGCACAGTCTACCACCGTTCCGAATTCCCCATACCCGAAGACGTACCACTTCCCCTGGATTCGCCTCGAAACGATATGTGCAACTAAAAAGATGTTTTTGTATACATATTTTAAATTAGCATAGGTATATTTGTGGGTAATATATTATTAAATAATTTTGCATATATATTAAATAAGATACGGTAACTATTTATAGGTAGCTTTTTGTTTTGTTTTTAGTACAAAATATAAAAAAAAAAGTAATGAATTGTGTCATGTAACATATTATAATACCTTATGTTTCTATTGCCTCCTCTACCGTATAAGAAAACATCTCGTGGCGAAGAAAATGTGACTGGTGGATCAGGTGGTGCTTCAGGAAAAGATCTTGAGACAAAGCGTCTTGAACACGGTCCGCGGCCCCACGGCTCTCCATCTTGATGAAGGTCGACGAATTCGTACAAAGCTTTGAAGAAAACTGGTCTGAAATAAATAACAAAATAAAATTTTAAATAAGCTCAAAATATTTAATATTTCAACACTTTTTATGATTAAATAAATATAATTAATTGCTTGTTAGGTGTCTATAGTGAGTAAAATCGAGATATTTAGGCATTTGAATGCAGTTTAGATTGTACAAAATTAAAAAGGGATGTTTAATATGTAAGTTGCAGTGGCATTTTTTTTTACTTATGGATGATGATTCAAATATTATGAAATACAAGTAAACAAAATTATAGTCATAAATGTAAAATAACTGAGCTATCTTAGTCATCCCATTGTTATTTATCGATTTATACTGTAGGTATTCTTAAATCTTATTGGCTTAATTTTATTGGCTTCACTAGTGAAAAACGATGTCATAAAAAAACTTATTTTCCAAAATGACAAAATTAAAAATGCAATAATTCTTACTTCAAAGCGGTTCCTTGAGTTAATTTTAATTCCAAAGTCAAAGAGTCTCCTTTAGACAAAAAGCTTTCTGTTCTGGCACATGCTCTAGATCTTCTTAATAAAGCATGTTCACATGTTCGAGGTGCACGTTCCCTGCAGAATCTCGCGACTAGCGTTGCATTTGTTGGGGGACGTCCAACAATTACAGACTGTGGAGATGTAGCTCGTGACATTTGTACTGATCTTTCTTTATCACTGAAAATATACAGACAAGCATTTTCCTATTTCTTTTATTTTTTATCTATAAGTTCAAAGTTGCACGGCCTACCTCGATCAAATTCAAAATATAAATTTTAACATGCTATTTCTATAATGTTTTCGCTAAGATAGAAATGTTTCAAATTCTACCCCTACCCTTTTTTAAAAGTATATTTTATTTTCTTGATTAGGTTATTTGGTATATTTAATGAAATGAATAGTAGCATAATGACGTTTTTAAAATAAATTCATTATGGACTAAATGTAGATAGATGTTTCGGCAGTGGACAAATTAAAAAGAAGAGAAAAGAATTCCGATAATTTAAAAGCTATTATTATAAATTAAAATACTACTCGTATTACCATTGTATTTAATAAGTAGAATAATTATTCTACAAAAATCTAGTATAGACTTACCAAAAAATATCACTGCAGCCGGGTGATATCCTCATAGGGCCATCCCAAATATTCAAATGACTTCCACAATACTCATCCTCCGGCAAATTCGGATTTATTGCATTAGTGACATAAAATTTTAATACCGAGAACCACACTCTGAAACGGGGTGCCGAAAATTGTCTTCTGTAAATAATGTTCCTCCCCGAAGGGCCTGAAGTATCAATTCCTTGCATATGATATAGGCACGTTGTATTCGGTGGAAGAGAATGCTGTGGATGTTCTAAAACCCCCCGACCTGTTCCTCTAATCCAAAATTCGCATGCTCTCTTATTTTTTGCGTAGGTTGGCGATTGTTGATCAACAAAACGCACCTTAAATATTAAGTGTAAAATTAGGATTATACATTATTCTTAAATATTAACAGATATTAATTAGGTAAGATATTAATTAAGTAAATAAGAAATTGGACTCATGTTTTGAGAGCTTTATGTTGTTCTATTGATTTTTTTTTGGTGGGTGATCTTCGACAAATCGAATACTAAGCTAGATATATTCATTTAAAAATAATGGAAATAATAAAAGCTTTGTGACTTTTGGGAGTTTCGGTGTAATATCGAAGACAAGCTCTAAAACACATAACATTACTTTAGTGTGCTTGGTATGTGATTTTTCAAATCTTCTTAAGCCTATTGGCATTACAGGTAGAAAGTAATAAAACGAGAATCTTATTTGTAAGGGAGACAAGGTAAATACGACCCAGGCCATATAAATAAGAGCACATGTTTAAGCAACAAGATTTGTTTGTTTTTCTGAGGTGTACGTAAAAATAATACTACGTACTAGTGAAGATTATCAAAAATTGAGGTCATGACCTAATTTATTAAATTAAAATAATAGTTGCGCCTGCAGAAATTCCGGACGTTTCATTGTTATGACTATGCGGCCTGTGTACTAATAGAGATTTTGGCTGAATCCCAAACAAGGTTCGCGTGTTCTGATTTATAATTGCTCCCTAATAATGGAATGCCTTAAATACCTATAAGTTTCATAATAAACAAGCATTGCAATTTAATTTATATACTAGACCTTCATGCAAAAATTTAAACAATATATTATGGAAGTGATAAATATATCCCGACCACGTGGCTTTAACTTCACATGGAATTCACAGCATAAACCTCTCTCTATGAAGGATCTCTTAGATGTTTCGGAACAATCCCGTTTTGCCCACAAACATACGATTATAACCTATTTTTAGCGCTCACTATTGTGCAGAGTCAATTTGATTAAGCATTTTGATCCAAAAAAATATGGCAAAACGAAGAATTCTAATATTAGAAACATCTTTGTAACGTTCATGATTTGTATCATCAAATATTCAGCCTGCTATTGTTTGACTATAGTTTTGTAGCAGTCACTGAAGTGTTTACTGAATAGAAAACTCATTAAAATGTGCTGTTGTGACAACCTTCACATAAACATAACAGACAGATATCATGATAATGAATCTTCATTAGAATTGAATAAACTCTATATATTTTATAGCATCTCGGGTTCGATTCCCACTTGAAATGTATGTGTAAATAAATTAAATAAGGTATTATATTTTTATTTACAGAGTAGATATCGAATGGGATTTTTTATCGTCAGGAAAAATAGCGAACGGGATGAGTAATCATTAAATAACAACGCGAACAAACCTAAATTTACCAGCACGAATAAAAGATCTAATAGAAAGCTTGCATTCAAAGTTGATTAGGGGAAGCGCATTCTAATCAAATTTCGAATTTGATAAACTATGAAGAGTTTTGTGGCGCAACCTCATTTGTGATAATATTTTAACCGTAGGCGGATTAAACTTATCTCAAGGACAGTGACGCTTTAAGTAGATTAAAAACATTTGTAAGCGCTTAAGCAAAAAAGCTTACCGTAAACTGATACGATCGTTTTACGTAGTGATTCTCTTAAAATTAAATTTTATAATTTATTTTCTTATGCCCCTCTTTTAATATTATATGATTAGATGAATAAAAAAGAACTTCATTTGTATCTTGGGATTATAGATGCTAAATTAGTATTTTGATTTTTAATTAAAATTTTAAATTAATATTTTCATTTTCAACACAGAAATATAATCTGCATTGAAATTCAGGCGATTGAACATGCTTCGCTAATTGCAGTAGTGCCAAAGAGCATCATCATTAATTCCATAGACAATGTTTATAATCAAAATGTTTTCATCAAGTCTCAAAATTGAAACTAAAAGATAAAAAGCTTAATTACATTTAGGGCTTATGTAACTTACGGCAATAAAAGCCTCAGGAAAAGTTCAATCGTTGTTGGCTTAAAGACATTATGTCCGGCTCGCACGTAGCAAGCTCGATCTAGTCGCACTAATGATAATAGATTGTCTTTGAGATTACCTACTATTGGTTTCTTCCAATATCCGAGAGTAAATGAAAATGAATGATTTTATGTTTCGGTGTGCTTAGGTCACAAGTTTAATCTTACATTTTCTATAGTTTAAATTCGTGCATTTATATAAACTATTAAATTGGCAAATAATTTAGCAAAATTATTAAATAATGTACTTACCTAATACAAATAATTCAACAAACATATTTTATAGTCTTATTAAGGCACAAATTATTATTTTACAACAATAATGAAAAGCAATGTTTGATAACTTCAAGTATAAATTTTTACTTTGAACAAATAACAAAATTTTTAAATGCTCACCTCAACTTCTAACTGAAATCCATGTAATGATTGCGTTGTTACCGGTTGGAGAAATGTACCGAAGGGCGATGTCGTGAATTCAACTAATAATTCTGGTCCGCTAGATATTGCCTCTGGGACTGATACACCTCCGCCGCAAAACCTCAATATAACCGGATCTCTTGTTGTATATCCATCATAAACCGTTACATAATCCTGTACTTCATCACATTGTTGCCAAAATTTTAATTCCCTCCCGTTATTTTCTCTATCATTTTGTGATGGTGCGTAAAGTGCTTTTTGACTCCTGATTGAGACCAACTGCCCATTTGGTTGTTTGACCACAATCAGGGCATGTTTCCCTTGAGGCACTTCGTGTTGTCGAACAGCATAGTAACAAGTTAGATTTCTTGGGTATACACCGGGAAAGTTCGGCGACTGTAATCTACAGTTTTTACGATCGCAGTCACTGAAGATTCGAGAGCAATATGTCCCCGAGATCAAATCCCCAAGGTAATACTCTGGAGTTTTTGTCGTCCTTCCTACATTCGTTTCTTCGCGTGATATGTTTACTGGATATAACATTGGCCTCAGTTTGAAAAAGGGGCGCTCTGAAAGTAATGGTTATTAGAAATATGAATTTTATTGGCAACGTGGTTTTGAAGGAATAAAAATAATGTTTTTCAAATAATTGCTTATTTTTATTTCTTTTCATATCTTTTACTATGTATTTTTGTAATTTAATACTAAATGACGAAAGAAAATATTGACGAAAATAACTAATTACCTGAAGGTGGTGTACCCCCATATCTGACAGTTGCGAATTCTTTTCGCAAAACTTTATATACCATTCGAAAATCAAAATTATAATTATTTTGTTCTTTAGATAAATGTAATAAGCGTATTATTAGCGTAATAGATTTCGTTTCACTGTAGTATATAGAAGGACCCCATGAAGTACCACACCATGAGCCTCCTACTTGCGGGCGACTTGCTTCTTGTATTTGCATGAACCCATCTGGACAGCCATCGTCCGTAAAAGAAGTAAACCGTCCAAGGGTAAAGCTGTCGAATAAAATCTGTGAACAATATAAATATAAAATTAAGCAGTGTAGGCCACGAAGAGATCCTTAATTAATTATTTACCTACATTTTCAACCGACTTCTTCAAAAAGGAGGAGGTTCTCAATTCGGCTGTATTTTTTTTTATTTTGAAATTAATATAGTTTATTTTTTCTGTACAGTTTATTTTCTAAACAACTGTATAGCTTACATTATAATCACGTCCCTAAAATACGATATAAATATTCAAAATAGGTCCACATATCCAGTAGTTTATAACAGTGTTAAGCTTACTGTTGCATATTTATTAACCCGCATTGGCCATGATCAAGAAGGTGTTTAGATAAACCGCTCTAAACATTATACGTTCGATTTCCCAATATATAGATGAAATTCAGACGTTTTTCATATGTACATGTAAATTGAACAATCAGAAGACTACATGTCTACTACAGGCTTAGGTCTTCACAGAATTAACGGAAAGTTCTTCGGAAAAGAACACTTATTGAGTATACGTCAAGATGAGTTTCTCGGGATATTCCCAGGATTTTTCATGTATTACCAAGATTTCAAAGCAATAACAAATTTTGTTTGAAAACAAATAAATACTATGGAACCGACGTAATAATAAATGAAAACCTTAATATATTAGAATTGGTATAATGAAATTGAAAAAATAATAATAATACAAATTAACGTTTTACATATTTTTATTCCTCATTTTTATTACGAAATCACTATCACATATTTTATAGAAATATAATTTAAATATCTCTTAATATTGCTTATTATATAACTTAATTATAATGTTTGTTTCTTTGTTTGCGATAAAACTTTTTGCTTGCACTTACGGCAAGGCATAATACAAGTACAATAAACTGTAGGTGGCGTGGTGTGTCGCCGGCAAAAGTTTGTATTGTGACTGACCCTGATAGATACATCACCTAAGAGATACGTCACAACAATGTACAAGAATATTTTAGGTCTTAAAAAGGCCTACAAAAAATCCATAATATCATGTATGTATCTCAAAAGGTACACTCAACATAATTATTTTTAGCTATTTAAAACGTACGTAGGAACGCGAAACGAGAAAAATATTACATAATTGAAGGGAAATTTTAATTTCTATTGTCAGGAATTGGTTTTTATTTTACAGAAACAATTGTAATAATATCTGTTCGTGAGAAATTGCCTGTCTTAAACTTAAACTTAAAAGTACCATATTGCTCTTATAATTTAGTGAAGGAAAAAAGTGTGTTTTCTTTATAAATAATCTTTAAATATTTTTACTAACACTGAATATTTAGAGTAAATACATATACGAGTATATTTATTAATCTATACTAATATTACAAAGAGGAAAGATTTGATTGTTTGTTTGTTTGTACCGAATAGACTCCCAAACTACTGAACCGATTTAGATAATGATGATTTGGTAAGAAGATAGTTCGAGAGAAGAGAGTCCTGGGATTTGAGAAGGACATAGGATAGTTTTTATCTTGGAAATCATCCTTTAAGGGGGTGAAAATGGGGATGAAAGATTTGTATGGGGAATCAAAAGTTAATAATATTACGCAGAGTATTTGCTTATATTGAGGCAATGAAAGTATAAAAATTATAGCATTTTTTTTTCATATAAGTCTAAAAAAGTATTTCATACTTTGTTTCTTTCTCCATATAATTTCGCTACCTCGCCCAATGTTTGCAGTAATAACCGTGAGGCGGGGTGACGAAATGAATAGCTGATCGCTGTATAATGCTGTCTGCAGTGCAATTTGGACAGTACCTACCTATTTTTTTAAATATAAAATGCGGAATACAAACTGAGATTTTAAGTTTGTGTAAATAACTACACATATTTTTTGATTGACATCATAAAGGAGTACCCTATTCGTCTAGAATTTTGGGTTTGTGTGTAGTTTTCACGAAAAAATCGTTAAACTTTAAGTCATAAGTGTTTTCCTATTGAATTTAAATAAACTTAAAAAATAAACTAAAAAATAAGATTATAAACCTATACTACAGTATGCGAACTTATTAAATAAATATAGCTACATGTATTGTTTATATGTAGATAGAAAGAAAAATACAACCTGCAAGTTTGGTTTAAAAATATATAGAGCATGCACTTTTCATTATTCAGAATAGTTAAATAATAACAGAAGCAATATTGCGGTTTGTTCGATTACTAAAAAAATATATTAACTACGATTCGGACTCGTATGGGGAGAGATTCCTTGGGGGTTCGTACATTATGGGAATTAGGAGTACACCGTAAAGCTTATATATACTTTTATTCAAAAGCTATAGGCTTATTACTTTGGAAAATAGGCTGTAAACGTCGGTCAAGCTATCACAGTCTGTATCGTGTCCTACAAATAATTCGATGATGGCTTTTTTATTACATGTAAGGAACCTTAAAAAGGTAATAAAAGTCAGAATACAGTGCAAAAGAAATGATTTTATATATGTGAACGTACGTGTAATTTTGATATGTGAACGGAGAGCTCGTCTTAAGTAATTTATTTGAAATATACAATTAACATGTCTTATTTAATTAAACTGAGCTTTGTATAAAACAATTGCGAGTTCACACATTTCTAGTATTTGGGTGCAAATTGAAACGCCACATCTTATTCGAGTAAATTTAAATTTTATCAAAGGAGCAACGTGTCTGCCGTTGAAATTGTATTTTCCGCGCGAGCAGAGCGAGTATGACGGTATACGTCTCTCACAATTTTAGTCACCTGACGCCTTCTTTATTCGGTTGAAATATGTTTCATAGGTTTATAATTACACGTAATACCATTTAATTTTCTTGCTAGACAGGTACTTTGTGAAAACAGCGAACTTTCAATATTATTTTAGAATTTCGACGGTCGGTATATTAATTATGGCAAGTGAGAAACAGGATTTAATTAATATCGTTAACGAGGAAACGTGATTTTTAACAAGAGAAAATTAAAAGAAAATACTATAATAAACACGAAAGTTTGTATGTACGTGCGTTAATTTCTACTCCTTCACATTAGATGGCTTAACAAATTTGGATGAAAAGTACCTACACAGATAGATGGAGTAACGTACAGGCACCTAAGGACTCTAAGTCGTGTTAAATAGAGCTAAGTTGCTATATTATACTATATAATATTATAAAGATACAGAGTTTGTTTGTTTGTTTCTTTGTCTGAACGCGCTAATCTCATGAACTAATAACCCGATTTAAAAAAATCTTTTTGCATTAGATAGAACGTTTATTGAGGAAGTCTATATATAATATAATATATAGCCTATCTATTCCATACTAATCGTTAAAACGTACCTACACTTGTAATTAATATTTTTCTTGATGCAATAATTCCTAGTAGGTATATTACGTAATTATAGTATAGCTACCTTATATAAGTATACCTATAATAATGTTGGTACTATAATTTAATGAATATAGCATCATATTAAAACCCCTCTTTAAATTGATCTTTATAAATCTTAAAACGTGTTTCATAAAATAAATTTTCAAAGTAAAATTCATACAGGGCGTAGTGCGCACACAATATTAAACGTTCATTTTACCCTAAATTACGTTTCGGGACGTCTGATAGCTTGTTATATTTCGATCAAGTGACCCTCTACCGGTCATGTAACAATGAAGATGAGATAGCCAGTAATGTAATTTTAGAAAATATGTTGACCTCGTATATTAAATTTTAGCTTAGGTATAATACTTTTACATTATTTTTTAGTTTACTTTAGCTAATTTTTAACCGCCTGCAAGGCAGTGACAGCACAGTAGTAACATGCTTGCTTGGGTAACCAAGTGAAGCTTATTCAAATCCCAAGGAGCACCTCTGATATTTTCATGTGCGAATCATTTTCAATATGATTATCACTCGCCTTACGGTTAAAGAAAACATAATGAGGAAAACTGCATATCTAAGAGAATGTAGGAAGTTTTCGGAAGATATGTGAAGTTTGCCAACTCGCACATAACCAGATTGGTGGACTCTGATTCTCCACCCTGTCACCTTAAAGTGACAGAGAAAAGATATGCCATAACTCAAAAACATTCAGTATATCTCAAAAATGGTTATTTAACAGGTTACTTGTCAAACATTATATAGAACTAAAAAATAATAGATGTAATTACCACTACCAGAACGTTTCAAAATAGCTGACCAAATATGCCCTAAGACATCTTACAGAGGCGAGTTTCGAGACCACTCCATGTAAACTGAGATTACTCGCGGTTAACATGCCTTTGAGGAGCACTTACAAACTCCATGAATTTTAATAAATTTCATTCAGTTACCGCCTTTGTTCGGAAATAAACCTGAAATGTGCGATATGGAAATATATATACCCGCACGTAATTTAATTTTAAGAGGAATATCATTTAGATAAAATAAAACAAAATGTACTTCTATATCAAGCTTTTTTTAATTTTCCTAATATTTTTTGTTTATTTTTGGGAAAGATATACATATATTCTTGAAGATATAAAATAGGAAACAATGGCAATCAATATAGATTTGTAAAAAATAATTTTGTTGTTCAGACTTCTTTTAAGAGGCCTAACACAAAACGTACTGCGTTCTACGGTATTGAGTTCGAGCGGCCGACGCATTGCTGTTTCTAGAATTTTCTGCAGTTGTAATTACTTCTATGTAAAGTTTTTATAATAAACTAGCATTGCCCGTAGCTCCGCCCGCGTTCAGATGACCAAACACCAAATTCTTAGGTCTTACATAATTGAGTATACTCTTACATTGCAGTTTTTGTATTTTTTCTCAGAAATGAGATATTTTCCCGCGATAAAAAGTATCCTATATGTTGACCCGGATAACCAGCTATCACTATATCAAATTTGATCAAAATCCCTCCAGTGGTTTTTCCGTGATGCGGTAACAGACAGACAAAAATTCTAAAATATTGATTCGGCCTCTGTATCGAAAATAATGTGTATTTTAATAAAATTTTCCAAAAAATATTTAATGTACAGATTCGGCTTAGTTAGAATTTTATTATATTACTGTGTCTTTAAATACAATATAAAGGTCCATGATACTTGTAATAACAACGATAACAATATATTGATATCCTCATCATATGTATATTAATATTGACAGACAAACAAACATTAAGTCAGACTAGAACACCACGTCCGCACTGATCTTGTTGATAAGTTCAAAGTCGAAGTATATATAATTAGTATATAACGTATTAATCACAGAACAGTGCTTTTTCTTTATTAGGAAACATAATCGTAAAATATTGGAACTATTTATTCCTCTTATCAGTAGATAGTTCCCTATCAATACAATTACGATTATTTTTGAATTGATAACTTATATTTCTAATCTATTTTTTTGCCGGTAATGTTTCATATCTGATAGTAAGCGTGATACAGTCGAGTTGTGGAGAATAATGGCAGATGTCAAATGGAGTGTTAAAGGAAAAGTGATATTAGTGACAGGAGGTGCGGCGGGCATTGGTGCGGGTCTAGTGAGAGGCTTACTGACCCAAAATGCTAGTGTATGTATTTCTTTACGTATTTATCTAATCTAAGAAGGCCTCAATCACGCCTAAAGAAGAGAAAACTTCTTTAGGCGTGACTGAGGGGTAAGTCAATACATTGGAAAAATGAGTAGCGGAGGTATGTTGTGGAATAATGTAAAAAAAAATAATTATATTTATATTTTTATAATAATTATTACTTATAAAATGAATAGGTATATATATTACTACTATAAATATTCTGCATAAAATAAATAAAAGCTATTATGACTAATTGTTGCCATAGTAACCGTTGTTATTGTCTGACAAATGATATCTATACATATAATAAAATTGTAACTAAGCCGAATCTGTACATTAGATATTTTTTGGAAAATCTTATTGAAATAGACATTATTATCGATAGAGAGTCCGAATCAATCGTTTTTAGAATTTTGGTCTGTCTGTTACCGCATCACAGAAAAACCACTGAAGGGATTTTTAAGAAATTTGGTATGGTGATACCTGGTTGTCCGGGTCAACATATAGGATACTTTTTACTGCGGGAAAATGTCTCATTTCTGAGAAAAAATACAAAAACTGAACGTGGGTGGAGCCGCGGGCAATGCTAGTATACCTAATATTATTTCCGTATAATATATGACTTTAATAGGCATGTTATGCCTTATTTCATTATTGATTTGTTTTATTTTATTGCGACATTTGTTAAAGAAGTTTTACTTCAACCGCACGTAAAGGTTACAAGCACACATCTTTTTTATTATAATATTGCAATAAAAATAGAACCAATTTATATTGTACCTAATATTTTTAAAGGTTAACATTCTGAAATTGAAACGTTTCATATTCACGCTCAGCATTTTAATATAAAAGTTTTGTTATGGCAAGTCTATACAACTTCATAAATTGAACTCGATAGAATTTTATATATATATGTACTTTCAGCACGTCGCCTTCTTAGATATATTGGAACGTGAGGGGGAAAGTCTGGAGGGAGAACTATTGAACAACTTCGGTGCTTTGAAAGCCAAGTTCATAAAATGTGACGTCTCAAACGATGAACAACTCACAAGAGCGTACCAACAAGTAATAGATAAATATAAAAGACTTGATGCTGTTATAAACAATGCTGCTGTCATTGGTGTCGCAGACGGACTTCACCAGAAGATTGTTGATGTTAATTTAGTAAGTATTTTGCAGTTGAAGTTTCCACATCGAATTTGTGATTGGACCGATACTACATTAAATGGCTATGTATGCGAGTGCCGTGTTTCACTAAGCATATTCATAAATCACCGCTATAGAGACTGTGTGTAGTACTCATACCATATTGTAATTTAGGATGTTAGGTTTATTTCATAGATTTTCTATTATAGGATGTAATAATAAATTTGTATGATTTTATTGTTAGTCCAATCGGAATCCGGTTTGCGAACAAAATATTGAAAACTACTGAACCGGTTTAGATGAAATTTGCTAAGAAAATAGTTTGAGACACTGGGAAGGGCATAGGTTTTTATCCCGGAAATCATCTTTTAAGAGGGTTAAAATAGGGGTGAAGCCAGGGTGAGCCGCTAGTCAACAATACAGCTATTATTATCATATTGACGGTATGTACATTTATTTACATGCATAAGTTAATATTTACAGTAAAATATGTCCATTTAAATATGTTACAATAATGACAATAAAATGTTCTATTTAGACAGCAACAATCAACAGTACATTGAAGGCGTTAGAGTTGATGAGTGTGGACAATGGAGGCGGCGGGGGTATTGTAATAAATGTGTCATCAGTAGAAGCTCTACATCAGAAATCACCCCCTGTCTACTCAGCTACGAAGTTAGCTGTACTACAATTTAGTACTCAAATTGCGGCAAGTGTCATAATTTTTTTGTTATATAATTAAGAATGAACCTTTAATTACCTAAATGCTCCCAAAGGAGGACTTTGAAATATATTTAGAAGTGTCTTTAAATTAATCGTGAAAGTTGATATTAATTATATTAAGTAAATCGTTTTCACGCAATCCAATTTCTTTTTAATTTAGCTTTATTAATATTGGCTTGGAATGTTCTTACGTACAAATTAGAATTGTTTAATTGTGCTGTGATAATCATGCAATTTACTTACATTTAATTAGCAAATAGGAGTCTTTTACTATCTACACAATTTATCGACAGTTCAGTAAGGTTTATTAATTATAAACAATAAATAACAGCTAAAAATTCCACGTATTTATAAATATTTTAAAATAGTTCATACCTTGCTTAATCGATTTTGTGTCACCTTTACAGTCTTGCATAGTGAGGTTGACAGAGAGCGCATTGAATTTTTACTCCATTCATCATTTTCTGTTTGAACAGACTCGCTACACATTGCATGGCAGTAGATACTGCAAAACACTTGGTTTCATCTTATACACAGAGAGATTATAGATTCTTTCCTTACATGATTATAAAATATTAATATCAATATCCATACATAAATCGAACTTACGACTTTTATCTCCGAGGTCATGGTCATTTTTCATATTACTAAGCTAACATCACTAATCTCTAGCAATTACTAGGGAAAATGTGTTTTTTTTTTGGTTCTTACACAAAATGAATCAACGTAATTATGGGAGGATGAAGTTGAATCGGCAAATTCTTATCCTGGTACAAAAGTAACCAAGAAATATTTATTTATAACATACAAAGAATAGTATATTTTAAATAATAAATGTGATTTAATATTTCTATATTTTAGAATGAAGAAAAATATGCGAACACTGGAGTCCGTATTATCACAGTATGTTTGGGCCCTACCGACACTGCGTTGCTTCACAGACATAACTACATAAAGGAAAAGAATGTGGCCATGGAAATTTCTAATAGGCAGAGGTAATTTTAACACTTATGCAAATTAGATACTTAAGACACTATGTTAAAAATTAATAGGTTAATAATGTGTCCGATTGAGGTCATTGTAATCTCACTGAGACTAGGCATTTAGGAGATATTATAGTGCACAAGTGTGCGCGCTCTTAAACTCCAATGGAACGATAATTCAAAACAACCTGTGAGAGATAAGGCACAGTAGCAATGGCTTTATGTGTTCTCCGACGCCCGAGAGTGAAACACAATTTTCCCACTCCGGGCTGTCATTGAAAATTTCTTATCAGAAAAACTTAGTGACTAAACTTTTCCCAACCCGGGATTTGAAACACAGGATCTTCAGCTCTGCTGCCGTGCGTGCTGACCACTAGACTACCGAGGAAGTGAAAGAATAGTAGTTTAATATAGTAGTATTCATCAGACCAAGATAACTGTTTTAATATGGACTTACCCTGGCTTCTCTCAGGCCTGTCCCTAAGGTGCCGTCTGTATTTTGTCATATACAGTTACCACCACCTGTTAGGAAATGTTATTGCTAATAGTAGACTATTTTAGGCCTAACTGTGTACAAAATTTCATCCAAATTTGGTCTGCTTTTTAGCGCGGAGTAACAAACATACAAGCACATAAACTCTTTTATCTATATACAATATACATACATTTAGTAGTGTAATAAGCCCAAGGCTTGGGTGAACTAATGTGTTGTAATGTACAAAATTGTTGTAAATGCTTAGTAATAAATTGTTCGGGGCCTTTAAATTTGTATGTATTCGGGTAACAGGTGTTTGCTTGCAAAGGTGTCGTTAATAGGTTTATCGATTAAGCAAAGTTGTTTAGAATACACAAGCTTAGGTCCAATGGTCTATTATCAGGAGAATACACAATTTGTGTTAATCTTTCATGGTTAAGTAATTATAATTTTATATTTTTTTATCTATACTAATATTTTAAAGAGGTAAAGTTTGTGATCTTGTGAGTTTGTGAGTTTATGACGTTGTAGGGGGTAATCTTTGGATCTACTGAACTGATTTTCAAAATTCTTTTATCAATAGAAAGCCACGTTCTTTCTGAGTGTCATAGGCTATATATTAACCCGAAGAATGAAAAGGCTTTTTCGTGGTAGTCGGATTTGCAAAGTAAGTCGGAGAAAAAACGGTCGAACGAAAACGTTTCTTACGAACGCTGCCTTAACGATGAGAGATATATGATTATGTTCTAGAGAAAATTTGTAGAGCTTAATAATGCCTACAAAAAAGTCAGCGACAGCATATGTCTAACTTTTATATTTAAGTCACAAAAAGTAGTTTTTTATATTAAAAAATTAATTTAAATCGGTAGGTCATGTTTATTGGTCATATTATTAACGATTATGAATTCTTATCAAAAAAAGGAAATTTATCGTCTAAAATGTTTAAAATAAAAGACTTTTCCCTTTTACTGCATATACGAGTAATTTGGACAAACGAACCCGAGCGAGCTGTTTGTCTGTTTTTCTCTTTGTACGGGCTAATCTCCGGATCTATTGGACCTATTTAAATGAAATTTTGCATGGTGGTACCTTATATCCCCGGGAACATCTTAAATAATTTTCATCCCGGAAAATGAAAGAGTTCCCGTGGGATAGTTAAAAAACTATAACATCTTATACAGCTTAGTACACAAAAACTACTGATTGGAGTTTAATGAAACTTTACAATAATATAGTCATACATCAGAATAACAAATAGGTAACTTTTTATCCAGGAAAAATTATTATTATTAGTACTTTTCCCGTGAGATAGATGTTTTTGTTTATTTGTAACGTATTATGTACACAACATAGACCCCAAAACAATAGTTATTAAATAAATTGTCTGTTTGTCTGTTTTGTGTGCGCGTTTCACGCGAAAAGTAATATACCAATTTCAACGAAATTTGGTGAAGTGATAACTTATTACTCGAGTCAACATTTAGGGTACCTTTTTTATGTATGTATGTATGTTGTATTCAGCCCTTCTTAACGTACCACTGCTGGGCACGGGCCTCCCTTCCAATGCAGTTTTTGTATTTTTTCTCAGAAATGAGATATTTTCCCGCGGTAAAAAGTATCCTATATGTTGATCCGGATAACCAGCTATGACCATACAAAATTTCATCAAAATCCCTCCAGTGGTTTTTCTGTGATGCGGTAACAGACAAAAATTCTTAAAAATATAGATTCGACCTCTATACCGATAATAATGTCTATTACAATAAGATTTTTCAAAAAATATTTAATGTACAGATTTGGCTAAGTTACAATTTTATTATATGTGTAGATTTTACAAATTATCGCTTGAACATAGAGTAATGGTACAGAAGTTTGATGAACGACACCAGGTAACTCGGAATGTTGGCGAGCATGCATTATGCATGAGCCACAGTCGGGAATGTTCCAATTTCAACATTTTATGGGTAGTCACATTTGCGAAATTAAATTCGTTTGTGATATGCCGAAAGCTGAATCCTCAGTTTAAGACAAAACACGATACATTACTTTGAATATATTCTATGCAATATCTAAAAGAGCCTTGGAAAAAGCTGTTTTTGTATAAGCATAAACATTTTGCATAAATTAAATTATTGTTTTTAACACGCGAAATTGTCTTACATTGTGGCGAAAGCCTTTGGTTAGTTATTTTTTTTACTTGAGGTAAGTTTATTTACAATTGCTTTTCCTGGGATAGTTATTACTAATTGCAAAAAAATATGTATACAACCCTTTTTAAACATCCCACTGCTGGACATGGGCCTCAGTTCAATATGAGGAAGATTAGGCCATATTCCACTGCAGACTTCACACGTTTTTAAAAGTAGTTAGGTTCTCTCAGACATGCACGATGTTTTCCTTCAGGGTAAGGCAGTTCTTCATGTTGAAGATGATTCCCAGATTAGAGGTGCGAGTATAGTGTTATGAAATCGTTTCACTTGCTTTTCCAAGCGAGCGAGTTATCCCTGGAATATCACTGCGTATTGATTACGAAGACAAAACAGAATTTCAATAAAAACACCGGTAGTATAAAGTTATTAAAAATCGTTCCATCTATCAAATTTTAACATCGTGTACATCAATCTGATAAAGTGTTCGTTTTATTCAGAGTTACATCAGCAGTAGCGGGCATAATAGGCGTAATTAACTCCGGCAGCAATGGATCTACGTGGATAATCGCTGGAGATAAACCCCCGGCCGACGCTACTGGGGACGTGAGAGAGGCCTTCCAGATTATTTCTAAGGCAACTAATTTTGTATAATGATGTCTTAATTAAATTATTATGTTTTTACTGAGTTTTTATATTTAAATTTTAGTTACGAGTTTAATTTCAAGCATCCTTGTACTTAAGTCCGAAATAAAATAAAAAAAAGAGTAAATATCTGTACTTTCAGAACAAATAATTCTTTCATAAGTTGCACAATTCTAGAAAGCTTATTGGTTCCATTAAAATATACATATAAGTCTTTCAGGTTTTAATAGCTACTTTAATTGACTTATAATATCCATGCTTCCATACTTTAATATTATAAATTAATATATACATATAATAAAACTCTGAGCCGAATCTGTACATATACTTAAATATTTCTTGGAAAATCTTATTGAAATCGATACAGAGGCCGATTCCATAGTTTTAAGACTTTGTTGTCTACCTGTCTAGGACGCATCACAACAAAACCACTGGGCGGATTTTGGAGACATTTGGTTTCTGGTTATCTGGGTATTTTATTGCGGGAAAATATCTCAACTCTGAGGAAACTATACTCAACGTTAAAACGTAATGCTAGTAATATTATAAATGTAAAAGTGTGTTTGTTTGCTTGTTGTTTGTTTGTCCTTCTTTCACGTCGAAACAGTGTGACGGATTGACGTAATTTTTATGTGGAGATATTTGGAGGGCTGGAGAGTGACATAGGCTACTTTTTAACTTTTTACCGCGGGAGATTATCTCACTCCCACGGAAAAACACGTTATTATACAACCAAAAAAAATATTTATGATCAGAATTACTTAAAACTTGGTATTAATGCTCTTAAATATAATTAAATAAATACATTTTAACATTTTCCGAAATTCATTAAATAAAAGAAAACCAATTTTATTATCAATATCTTAGACTACTCCGAATAGATTGAAGCTTTACATTTAGAATTAACAAGAGACTTGGTTTTACCTAGTTGAATAGTGAACAAAGGACATGAATATGACATGAATATACGCATTAATGTACATACATATGTACACGAATTACTTACCGAATCTACCGATTCCTGCTCCCTACTATATATTACAATACCATCTAGTTCCATGGCAAGCTACGAGGTCTGTGTTATGAATACCAGAAAATTGATACACTACACATATGTGTATAACTTTAAATACATACATACATATTATAAATTGTTACGCGCCGCTAGTTTATTCGAAGACATCAAGTACGCCTTCGTACAATCTCTGTGGTGTTCGTCTACGCAGGTGCAGGCAGGCAGGAAGAGTATGACGACGACTATATTGATTGACGTTTGGGCGGGACGTATGACTTTCTGTTGTGTATATAAATTTTATTAATTACTGTCAATATAACGATTATAACAGGAAAAGTGTTGCATTGTTTCACAAAATATAAATCCTCATGACTGGGGTACAAACATTCGTGCCATTCACACAAATGAATACCCCCAGCGGGATTCGAACCCGCCACCGCTGGCACGGCAAGAAGGGTCCCTACAATCTGAGCCATACGTGTCGTCAAAATTATTGTATTCAGGCTAATATATTTTCAATAAATTATCAGATATGACATGTGCCAGCTATTGTACGTTTACGGCACTATAACAAAAGTCTTTGAGGATATGCTTACAACAACAGTAACCAACATGTCAATGCCAATTATATGACTGGTCTAGGAAAACATAGAAGACGAAAAAACAAACAATTTCTTTTTATATTAGTTATTTTTAAGTGAGTATACGAACACCACAGATATACTGTCCAAGCCTTTTTTAAACGGTTTTATTTGGTTTGTCCTGTTTGTTTGGGTCAAATTTAGTAATTGAAATTTTACCCCTTTCCTGTTGACATATTGATCTGATATTTGGTACACACCCTTAGTTCTGATGACAATGCAATTAAATATATTCAATATTATTGTAAATCCAAGATGGCCGCCGCCACATAATGGCGGATTACATATTTTTCCACAACCCCCTCAATATGAGTATTAAATGATAGGGCTTTACAAGTAGAACATAGTGCATGGCGGAATAAAAAGTTTAGTCAGTTTAGTTATAGGTCATAATCTCGCGTTTATATTACTTTTTTATATCAACGAATTTACTCATTTTTTAATTACTAACTAAATTGACAGATAATTTCTTTATATAAAAATTGTATACAATAAAGCATTTACAGTTTGTGCCGAATTTCCTAAAGTTCTTTGTATTTTTTTTTTCTATTTTTTATTTTTTTTATTTTCTATTTTTTTTATGTAAAAAATGTAATGTAATGGCTCAAATGTGAACACTTAAAAACCATACCACATCAATCTAGCCGTTCTCAGCCGGATCTAATCTTGAGAAGTCAAGTCATGCGCTTACACATAGATTTTAATTATTTAAATAGATTATTGTACATGGCAAAGCAATAAATATTATTATTAACGGGATATTTTAAGGATTCTCTCCCTATTGTTATTAAACTTTGCAATGAGGAATAGGCGGTATCAATAAACTGCCGACGTTTCAATTCTCTTTATGGAGTAACATAAACATAACTAAGTATCGATGTTGACTGTCGTTTCCCAAACAGCTATTGTATATTCGAAGCTATTGACCAAAATTTACTTTATATCTTAATTGAAATTTTACTTTATTGTCACTTCTTTTTCCTGTTTACGGCCAAGAAGTTACATAAAAATATTTTTGTAGATGTTCTTATTTTATTACTTAATCATATTTGCCAGCAGTTCTGTCCGCGTTTGTTTGCTCGGCTTGTGTTGAACACATAATAAAAATGAAAAATAATATTTAAAATATGACGTAAACTTTCTCAAGTTAGTGCGTTCAAACGAATAAAACAACAAATACTTTATCCTTTATATATTAGTATAGATTTCATTATATTTTCTGTTAATGGCTCTAAAACGTGAAACTTGTTATTCTACCTCGGGGGGGTTGAATCCTATTAAAAGCATTGGTCATATAAAATGTTTCCATAGCTTTAACATAGAGTCACAAAAGAGATCACTTGATTATTTTTTTTTTGTTATGATACTAGAACAAGACACTTTTGAGACATAAATAAACATGTTTTTTAAATCCTACTAATATTATAAATGCGAAAGTTTGTGAGGATGTATCATGGATGTCTGGATGTTTGCTACTCTAATAACACATGGGTTACTTTCTATCCCTAAAAAATGCACGGTTCCCGTGGGATAGATTTAGGAGCGACCGAGGGTGAGCCGCTAGTATTAGATGTAACAGGGTTTTCTATGTATGTATGTATGTATGTATGTATGTATGTATGTATGTATTCAGCCCTTTTTAACGTCCCACTGCTGGGCACGGGCCTCCCTTCAGTACGAGGGGGATCAGGCCGTAATCCCCCACGCTGGCCAAGTGCGGGTTGACGGACTTCACATGTCTTTCGAAAACTTGCTAGATTTTCTCAGACATGCAGGTTTCCTTAAGATGTTTTCCTTCACTGTTAGACAAGTGGTAATTATGTTAGAAATGATTCGCATATGTAAATATCAGAGGTGTGAGATCCGGGATTTGAACCCGCTTCACTCGGTTTCCCAAGCGAGCGCGTTACCTGGGTTTACTGGGCTGCCACTGCCTTACAGTGTTTTACTTTTTAATTATTCAAAATACTTTGCTACGTCTCATAATTTGAATATTAATATAACATACAAATATACAAATTATGTATTAAATATTTTTTTTTTTACACTGCAATTAAATTATTTATAGCTTTAGGTGATTCTATGTAGGCAATATTAACATTTGTTTTTGAGTTATATTTAAGGTAGCGACAAGTTATAAACACAAATATGCGCATCTATGAAGCTTTAAAATTTTAAAATTATTATCATTACCACATTTTCTTATTCATCACCATGATTTCGGTGTAAAACTGTAACAGTATTTTTTTTCCTAAGTAGGTATAATTTAAATTATTTATAGATCCACCTACCACGCTAGCAAAGAGGCAGGAAAAGTTAGAACCTACTCAGTTTTAGCATTACCACCTACCTTTCATTTTAAACGCTCTAGGCAAGTAGCTTAGATTTCTAGTGAAGCCATAACTCATATGCGGCGAAACGTCCTCGTGAAGCTGAACATCACTGATATGAAATATTATCCAAAGTTTTGTTATCTTTTTAGTGATTGCTAGGTTTATTTTTTTAAATATAAAGAGCTTTTTTTGTTTTGTTATTAACATAAAAAAAACTACGAAAAGTGAGCTATGCTTATTAAAACAATCAAACAAAGCCTTCGTAATGCTAATAGAAGTAGAAGCTTATGTCAGAATCAAAAGGTGAACTTTTATCGAACTAAATACTACCTTATACAATTGCACAATATATTTATTTAAAGAATTCTGGAATACTACTAAATAATGTATCTGGCGTGCTATAAATGGAGATTAACGTTAAAGTTAAAGTTTATAGTATATCTGCTACATTCCTAAAGCGAACTAGTTGAGTACCATTTTGGTGTATGTTTTTGAGTTCCCCGAATTTCTATATAGAATAGCTAGGAGTAATGAATTTCTGCATTCGACCCCCGACAACTAATTAAAACTAACTTGTGTGAGTGCGGAGAGAGTTTTGTTGGTTAAAAGTATTGAATAATGGCTTTAAGAAATAGTGGAGGTATTGAAATTGGTTGCAATTTAAGATTAAAATACACTTCTTACTAAATATTACAGAGTAGTGAAGAAGGCACAAGATAACGCTGACTAGCTTATAAACTATTAATACTACGAGTAAATACTACTAATACTATAATATATTATTACCAATTATACGATGGACTTCTACCATTTTATATCTACACGCGAACTATAGACTGAGTAATTTACGTTATAAGATAGAAGAATACACTTTTATCTATATGTTTTCAAAGATTTTTTCTTTAAAGCAAATATGTAGAGGTACAGGCTTACTACACGATTTCGACGATTTGGCGAATAACGCCTGCAGGAACTTTAGGTCAAAAAGAAGACCGCATCTTGTCATTTTGGTGAACAGTGCTTTGTGTTATTGTAATCAATTTTTCGTTCGAAATTACATAATATTTAAAATAATAATAATGCTTCCAGCCGCGTTTAAAGCAACCGTTAACCGTAAAGTAATTACGCTGTTATGATTTTATATAGTACAAAATGGTAATAATAATTTACAATACATATTATAGGGATTTATCCATAAGTCTTGTCACTTTTTCTACCTTGAGTCTGAATTGTGGACTAACCTTTGTTCAATAATGTAGCGATCGCTTAAAGCTCTAAATGTTCCTATGTTCACTCCAAGTACATGTTCACTTCAAGTACAGTCTGCAATGTAGATGTTGCGGTTCAGTAGAAACTAATTGTCGACTAACACCGATAATTAAATATCTGCTTGATACATAAAACATCAAGCTATACCTGCTACCCTAGCGTAGCGAAAAATATTATGAAATGAGAATGATATTGTTTTAGTTAACCGACTATGTTAAAATGGCATTAAAGAATAAAAATATACGGAAAGTATTAGGTATTTTTGAAAGTTTAAATTTTATAAAAATTGGAATTTCCGGATCTTTTTTGATGGAGCAGCAGACTAACGTAATCAATTGATTTTTGCATAGAGATAAAAATATATTTTATAACGCATTTATAAACCAAAGAGAAACGTAGATACTTTTTATTCCATAGATGTCGTAAAGTTCGAACAAATTAAAATATAATATATAAATATACTAGCGACTCAGCATCGCTTCGCTCGGTTTCGCCTCTAGAAAAATAAATCTATCCCACGGGAACCGTACATTGTCCCGAGATAAACAGTAGCCTATGTGCTATTCCAGATTATTAATAGTCTTTCTGTCTTTACAGAAAAATTAATAATGTAAAAATCTTAGAACTTATAATATAGCCCTAATTTATACAATTTCGTTCGCGATAAAAATTAAGGCCATGACCTTAATACTTCCACTCCATCTATTATAGATTCTTAGATAACCTAAGAACCTCATCTCAGTCACTTCCACACTCCAATCCATGAAGTATTTTATACGATTACTAACGCTCTCCCGTGGCTCCGCTCGCGTGGTTAAATCGTGTGATGTAAAATAACCTTCCTCAAGAAATAGGCTATAAAACGCAAAAAGATTTTTTATTCGGACTAGTAGATCCAGAAATACGTATTCGAGAGAGCGTACAAGCAAACATACAAACTCTTCAGCTTTATATATTAGTATAGATAATTTTTTATCTGCAGGACTAATTTATGAATGAATCTAAAATATGCTATTTATGTAGTATCCAATTTTTTATTTGTTGAATATGCTCTTCAATTAACTTTAGAATTGTGATGGTATAAACTTGTCCTTACGAGGAGATACCTACTAAGAGATAGAGTTGTTAGCCACAGACAGATACAATGTAAAAACGTTGTACAGATGACAACGAAAAAAGTGTGGATCGCAATAATGACAGTAATTCTGATTAATATTATTTATCTATAAAGGTAGCAATAGTGTTGCTCAATATTTTAATTTAAATTATAGCAATCTAAATTAATATTTTAACTTCTTTTAAATTATATATAAAACAATAATATTATTATGTTCTTTATTGCACTTAAAATACCATACAGAAAAAGTAACATAAATATACATAGTTCACAAAGGTGGACTTATCTCTAAAAGAGATCTCTTCCAGTCAACTCCTGGAGGTGGAAGATATCAGTCAAGAAGATATCAATAATGTAGTAATATTACTTAGATAAATAATTAATATTTTTAATTTTAATTATTCTTTATAGTTAAACATAATATAATAATAGCAACACTAAATAATATTAGTAACTAGCATTGCCTGCGGCTCCGCACGCGTTCAGATGACCAAAAACGAAATTCTTAGGTTTTACATATTAGTATACTCTTACAATGCAGTTTTTGTATTTTTTTTTTCAGAAATGAGATATTTTTCCGCAGTAAAAAGTATCCTATATATTGACCCGGGTAACCAGCTATTACCGTACCAAATTTCATTAAAATCCCTCCAGTGGTTATTCTGTGATGCGGTAACAGACAGTCAGACGGACAGACAGAAATTCTAAAAACTATAGATTCGGTCTCTGTATGGATAATAATGTCTATTTCAATATTATTTTCCAATAAATATTTAATGTACAGATTCGACTTAGAATTTTATTATATGTATAGATTAATATATTTTTTAAAAACTGTAATATTTATAATAATAACAGCAAAAATTAAAAATTAAATAAATAATATTGCTATATTTAATTATAATATATATTTTTTTTAATTTTTAGAAATAGAAATCAACAAATAAGGTGTGTTGTAAGGTACTTTATTGTATTTTTTGAATTTTTGAAATCATTTTTGTAAAATAGTGGGTAGTGTCTGTAACAAATTGTGTTTGAAACGTCTATAGACGTTATAAATAATAAGTTTATAAACTTAGTCTCTCCCGTGACCATGATTGTTGTAAAGCATTCGAAACGTCGGGAACCAAAAATCAAAATAAATCCGCGAAATAATACGAAAAGATAGTTTTATTTAAAATGTCAAATATTCGCGTAAATCTAAGAAAATATTATTAATATAACTATTGAACAGAAATTAATTAAAACTTTGTATATTGAACAACATGACAAAATAATAAATAGAAATAAACCAGGCATGAAAAAGTCAGGTTAATAAAACCTTTTATTAGATAAGTTTGTGCATCCTCTAAACTTTTATATCTGAGTCCGAGGAACTTGGTTGAGTTGTGAAATAACTTTGTTAAGTTCAATTCTTTTATTCTGATCTTTTCAGTTTGAACTAAATCGGTTTATCGTAATAGTTTAAAGCATCCTACAAAGGCATTTAAGTTAAAATGCAACACAAATATATTTTGTGCTATTTCTAATATATTACTATTTCTAATAAAAAGTTTTGAGATATGTAAATGCGCTGCAATTGCCAACAAAATGGTGGTTAAATATTTAATTTGTAATGGTTTCCATGGCAACAAACCCATAAAAATTACTTCTCTACATATATATGAAGTATAGTTAATTATTTAAAAATTTTGCACTGGTATTTGTATTTTATTTAACTTTTCTTATATAGTAAAAAGGCAAAGCATTTAAAAAGTGTACAATTACTTAGTAAATATATATAAATAGTTATGAAAATTGTTAATTATACGTATATAATAATGTTCAAATACTCAAGCGAGGATATTTTCTTGCGGTAAGACATTAGTAACGTGCTCGATGGGAGATGAAGACAAATGAAGAGGGTTCAATCTCAGATTCCCCCTTTTGCAATTTTTATTTGCGATTCATTTTCGTCATATTATATAATATTTATAGTAAGTACTTGCTAGTATAATGATGACATGAAGAATATAAAGCCTTATCTAAATACAACATTTAATCCAAATCGTTAGAGCATACACGAAATACGTGAAAGATTTTGTTGTTATAGTGTTGGTTTATTTATTTTTTTATTTTTATATATGTATGTCAAGATTTTAAAATAAATAAATTTATATAGGTATATATATATTATACAAGAATTCTTGACAGAATTGAATTTCATACATATGTATTAACAAGGTACTCATTATATTGCTTGCGATGGGATAAGAGGCATACGTGCTAAGCGTAACAGTCTCGGCCTACTTCTTATGCGTCTTTAAAAGTCATCACTCTTCACATATGATTTCAAAAGAAATTTCTAGTACGATATTATAAATAGAGCTATAATTTTATATTTCAACTAGTTTATACTGTATAAACTGTTTAATAAAACCGTATCTTCGTTTTACAATTGACTATTCTAGATGTATATCCATGTTATTGGTGAGATATTTTATTTAAAAACACAATGATAAGCAATATATATATATATATATATATATATATATATATATATATATATATATATATATATATATATATATATAGGCTACTTTTTATCATAGAAAAATATACGGTTCCCGTGGAATAGATTCGTTTTTATTTTTCACTAGCGAAGAACATGATCGAAGCGAGGGTGAGCCACTAGTTTTTTAATAAAACTAAATTAATAGAAGATTATTATGAACTTAGCCATCCAAACAAATAATAATACTCACCCCAGTACAACTTGTACAACATAAAAGGGACATATAAAAAATTACAATAAAAGAAAGAAGTAATAAAAACATTCTCTGCTTTATATTTCCGAAGTTACGTGAAATTAGGCCTCTTTCTCAAGTAAATACGTTTTCGAACAAATATTATTTTTGAACTTACTTCGGTGTGCTTTCGTACCGAACCTCTACCACCATAATATATGGAAGTAGCTGACACTAAAATGTACATATATATAAACTGAGTCCGCCAAAATAAATGTCAAATTCAAAAATAGTAGCGTAACTTGCTGTTTATGCTACTATTCTAGATATTGCCATATATTGTAGATCATATACTTTCTTTAAAGAATTAACATAAAGGAAATTTAAAAAATTTATAATTTTAATTAATTTACAAATTTTCAAAATATAACTTGAAAAATTAATAATAAAAATAATACTATGTTCTTTTGTTTATATTTATTTTTTAAAGCATTGGTTCCTGCAACTTGAATACTATTATATTAGCTTATTTTTATTTTCTTCATTATTATAAAATTCGTTAGCTATTTTTCTTTATTAACATTTATTTACTTATCACTTACTATACAAATTGTCCTTCGTATACTCTTTTACAACATTATTTTTGACGGTCTTTAGCGTCTTGTTTAGTTATATGACACAATATCTTATTTCTTAGTCTAGGGGTAGCATAGAAGTATATAATTTACTTCGCCTCTTAAAACAAGGACTTCTAGTTATCACGTTCGTGTTTTTTACATTAACTTTTCTACATATTTTAAGCTTTAAATTAACCAATAAATAAATAATGTAATATTAAATCAAACTTAAAAGTTTTTCACAATTTAAAAATAACGAAGATAGTATTATTTTCAAATTAAAGATATTGTATGTACGGTGTACCTACATCCATACTTAATACTATAATCTATATCTATACATATAATAAAATTGTAACTAAGCCGAATCTGTACATTAAATATTTTTTGTAAAATCTTATTGAAATAAACATTATTATCTACGATACAGAGGCCGAATCTATAGTTTTTAGAATTTTTGACTGACTGACTGTCTGTCTGTCTGTCTGTCTGTCTGTCTGTCTGTCTGTCTGTCTGTCTGTCTGTCTGTCTGTCTGTCTTTTACCGCATCACAGAAAAACCACTGAAGGGATTTAGATAAAATTTTGTTTGGTGATAACTGGTTAGCCGGGTCAACATAAGGATACTTTTTACCGCGGGAAAATGTCTCATTTCTGAGAAAAAAATACAAAAACTGCAATATAAGAGTATACTAATATGTAAAACCTAAGAATTTCTCATGTAAAAATATATCATGAGTTTTAGCGCGAACGAAGCCGCGGGTTCTGCTAGTTTTCCTATAAATAATATAATTTAGAAACTAATTAGATCAAATTAGATTTTCATAATAGCTATATAGCATTGCATTTTTGATAGTATACCCAAAAGCACTATATAGATTTAAAAAGTAGAAAAATATTTCCGGCCACCGGATGAGTGTGGGTGACCTGCTTTACCAGCATACATTACGTAATGTGTAATCACTAATGCCTGTACAGCCTTTGTAGAGGACATTAGTTGATGAAACAGGAATATTTCATGTAACATTTTGGATGTTTATTGTTTATATATTATAATTTAATTGGAAGAATTTATGTTTGTATAAAATATGACAGAAGTGGATATCTAAGCCTCTTTGCACATTTAAAACAAAGTTTACCTAACGTTCAGTGATCAGCCATCAATGAACCAGCTCACTATTAACATAATGTATGTAACAACATGTATTAAGGCAGTGGTAGCCTAGTGGTAACGCGTTCGCTTGGGAAACCGAGTGAAGCGGGTTCAAATCCCGGGTCTCGCACCTCTGATATTTTCATGTGCGAATCATTTCTAACATGATTATCACTTGTCTTACGGTGAAGGAAAACATCGTGAGGAAACCTACATGTCTAAGAGAACCTAACAAGTTTTCGAAAGACATGTGAAGTCCGCCAACCCGCACTTGGCCAGCGTGGGGGATTACGGCCTGATTCCCCTCGTATTGAAGGGAGGCCTGTGCCCAGCAGTGGGACGTTAAAAAGGGCTGAATACATATAACAACATAAAATGTTGATATTGCATAAAATTTGCTATCGAATTGAAGACTTTCCCTTTTGCAGTCATTAAGAAATCTTCTTAATATTATAAATGTGAAAGTTTAGATGTTTGGATGTTTGTTCAATTAACTCAATCACCCCAGAATGGTTGAACGGATCTGGATGAAATTTGACACAGATATATATTATAGCGTGGAATAGCATATAGGTTACATTTTATCCCGAAAAAATGTACGGTTCCCGTGAGATAGATTTGCTTTTCTTGAGATTAACCCGAGCGAAGTGAGGGTGAGCCGCTAGTAGCTAATATTTGAAGAAACCAAGAGCACTAAAACGATATATCGATTTAATAATGAGTTGCCATTACATCCCTTATGCCTCACATTTGTACATATATAAGACATCTTCAATATGCCTCAAATAGATAATATCCTCCCTTGGTTTCTCGGTGCTTTGTCATAATAATAATTTTCGAATTTTCGCGCTCGCGTGCCACCTATTATATGATGGTATTACTTAAATGACAAACTCACTTAACTAAGACTGATATAGAAATATATATGTCAGAAGGAAAACTGATAAAGTAAAATATACATAATACACTCGCCGGCATATTTAGCGGAACACAAAAAAAAGGTCCATTATTAAAAAAATATGGTTTTATTTTAAAATCTACTTACTACACTTCTTTTGTTATTTAAAGTTTCATTGGTTTTACTTAAAATGAGATCACATTAAAAACAGATTTTGCGAGGAAAGGCTATTTGTGAAAAATGGTACATTTTTGAACTTTTCATATAACCGGGAAAAGTGAAAATTAATATTTAAATTACAATTAATTAAATTAGAAAAATGGTAATTAATATCGCGTATTTCCTCCACGTGCTCTAATTAAAGTTTCTACCCGTCTAGGCATACTGAGAATGATGTTATCGATGGTCCCCTGGGATAGTCTCCGCCATTCCTCAACTACGGTGATTCGCAGTTCACCCACGTTGGCAGGAGCTGGAATTCTGGACTTAACTTTTCTTTTCAGCAAGTCCCAAACGTGCTCTATTGGGTTCATATCTGGTGATCTCGCCGGCCACTCCATAACAGTGATATTCATATCATTAAGATAAGCTTGAGTTACCCGAGCGGTATGCGGCCGAGCATTATCCTGCATAAAAACAAAACCGTTACCGATATATGGGGCAAACGGTACGACATTTTCTTCTAGAACTTCTCTGATATAGCGGTCTGCAGTCAGACTCTCTCTGTCAATCACTACCAAGTCTGTGCGAGCTCCCAAACAAATGCCCGCCCAAACCATTATTGATCCACCACCGTATGCAACTGTAGTTTCAAAGTTTGCATGAATGTATCGTTCTCCTTTGCGTCTGTATATTCTTTGCCTGCCGTCAATTTGATTTAAGAGAATTCTACACTCATCATTAAACAATACCTTACTCCATTGGTCCGCGTTCCAAAGTCGATGTTCCTGAGCAAAAGTTAACCTGTTTCTACGATGATTTACCTCGAGCCTTGGAGCCTTGGCGGGCACAAATGAACCCAAACCAGCTTCTTCGAACCTTCTTCGTACCGTACGCTCACTTACGGTTACGCCCCGCACTGATTCTAACTCATGTCGGGATTGGAAGGCTGTCAAACGGGGGTTCCTACGTACACGAAGCCGAATGAAACGGTCATCCCTACTCGAAGTGCGTCTTTTTCTGCCTTGTCCTGCTTTTCTCACATAAGTACCGGTCTCCCTGAACCGTTGGATACTGCGATGGATCGTTGAAACTGGTCGACAAAAAAGAAGGACGAAGATCTCAGTCCTCAACTCCAAAAAGACAGACAAACATTCTAAAAACTATAGATTCGGCCTCTGTATCGATAATAACTTTTATTTCAATAAGATTTTCCAAAAAAATATTTAAAGTTCAGATTCGGCTTGGTTACAATTTTATTATATGTATGGATACATAATATTTATATTAAGGAAAGCTAATTTATAGCAGTCATGAAACATAAATAAACTTGAACCAATGACTGTTACGTGTTGTGTAGGTACAGAATATATAGGTATCCCAAAACAACAGTTGTCGAAAAAAATTTCTGTCTGTATGTCTGTATATTTGTGTGCATTTTACACAAAACATACTGAAGAGATTTTAACTAAATTTTTTGGCCAGTGTTTTTCTGGCTGAGTTTCTTTCGCCAGTTCTTCTCAGGTCTGAGGCTTCTTCTTTCCGAACTGGTAGTAGACTCATGACGTTCAGTAAAAAAATGTAATAATTTAATGCTGAATAAAATATTTAGATTTTTTTTTTTGAATTTTTGAATATATTTTAGTATACCTATTACTACAAATCTTTCATTCCCACGAGAAAACTCAATAAATGGTTCTGTCAAGTCGATCTTAGACATTAACAATGTGACATGGCTAACGATGGCTTAAGAGATACCTCAAAACAATGTACTAGAGCATTGTACCTCTTAAAAAGGCTGTTGAAAATGATTCGCACATGAAACCATCAGAAGTGCAAGACCTGGGATTGAAAACTGCTTTACTTGGTTTCACCACTGCCTTATAATATATGGATATTATAAGGCAGTGGTGCAACCAAGTAAAGCACTACTATAAGTTTACATTTTTATACATATAGCACTTATTATTTAAATTGCCAGTTGGAAATATTCTTCATTGCACTAAAACTTCAAGGTAAATAGAAAATAAAATATCTCTATGAAAGAAAGTGGAAAAAATAAAGAAAGGTTACAAATGAAATGCAAATTAGATGGTAATATTTTAACTAATGGGTCGTTTAAATTAAAAAGGAATGAGTAATGAAGAAACTAACTAAGGTGTCACTTTACTAAACACTCCAGAAATGAGTTTTCTTAAATGACTTTAGTTATACGAATCTTGTAAAGTTAAGCATTATAATTACGGTATAGTCTCAAATTGGTACTTTAGAGTAGTTATAATTTATTATTCAATATATTATGTTACTTAGTTTTTACGTTTTATTAAGTATCGGCTACAACTTATGTATCTTCTTCTATCTATCTATTTGAATAAAAATGAATGTTCATATGTTTGTACTCTATGCGTTCCTAAGCCATTGATCCGATTGTGATGAAACTCTGAAAATGGTGGGATTCCTTATACGCCTGCGAAGGTTTCTAGCGCAAAAAAAGATTTCTTTCTTTGGATGTTTTTCTTTATCCTTAACCATATAAGCTTAGGGCGAAACCGAGTGAAACGAGGGTAAGTCGCTAGTTTTATATAGAAATATGTGTGCATTATTTTAATTATTACACAAAAATATATAGTATATTTATATAACATAAGAAGTTAACTGGCTTGCTTAAGATTTCAAATATTTATATCGTTAGATTTGTCTTTACCTTACTTAGATTACGTAAACAACTCGTCATAACGTGAGTCTTTAATAGATGGCAATGCAAATTGCACAATAACACACACGTTAGTTTCATCTCGTAGTTTTCATAAAATTGTCTACGTTACGGAAGTGAATACCTTAAGGAAATCCTCTAATAATGAAGAAATCTATCCGCACGCAAGGTTGTTCTTCAGATAACTATGCGCGCAAATACAAGTGCACTCTCTTTTCCTTTCCCTCTCAACTCCTGTGGGATCACAATTCGACACAATCGGTGAAAGTCGAGTCGCAGGAATACATTACGTGTTCACCGAGGCATGGGAGAAAATGTCTTAATAGAAAAACTCAATAACTAAACTTGGGCTGAACCGAGATTCGAACTCTGTACTTACAGTTCTATAGCCGTTATGCTTTTTTTTTTTTTTTTTTAACGTTGGGAAATGCATTTACGCACGAAGTGTGGGACTCACCGGCGAAGCCAGTACTACCCACTAAAACCCAACAAAGCCTTCCCCCGTCTTAATGGGGCGTCGCAGGATCGCTTACGCATTCAACTACGACGCCCCGACGGCAGGTCTGCCGAAGCAGACCACAACAACCATGGGGTTGCTCCACGGTCCACTCTGCTATCAGAGAAGTACCAGGAGCAACCCGCATGGTACACCGCCCTCCGAAGAAGGCCGCCTTCCACCGCCCACCGAAGCGAGCCACCTCCCTGTGCGTTTCTTGGCTTCGCGAGTACACTACTGAGCCCCCCCACCACGACAAGGTGAACGCACGTTGGGGGTGCTAGCCTCTAGACCACCGACTCAGAATTTCCCAAACATTATTTCTAAATCTCACGCAAAAGTGAGGAAAATACAGATGAAGTTAATAAAAGCGTGTTAAAAACTTTTTTTAATTGTTTATTTAATTGTATTGAAGTACGAAGTTTCAAGTAATTCTAATCATAACAATTTTTTCCCATATAAATATTAACATCCCCTTTCTACATTTATAAGAAA
Organism: Brenthis hecate; assembly: GCA_951806755.1. Lineage (NCBI taxonomy): Eukaryota > Metazoa > Arthropoda > Insecta > Lepidoptera > Nymphalidae > Brenthis > Brenthis hecate. The sequence goes on along the minus strand of OX638258.1, from coordinate 12,664,562 downwards.
TAAATTTCGAAAAGACTAATATACGTATTCATTAATTTTTTTTTCAGCGTAAATACCACTTTCTGTGAATTTACATAAATGGTGGTCGTCAGTGATGAAATGATTCCCATACTGGTCTTTCTTGCTTTTAGTTTTAACTATTACATCTGTATAAATATTATAAATGTGAAAGTTTGTGAGTATGTACGAGTATGTTATTATTATGGATGTTTGTTACTCTTCCACTCCAGAACGGCTGAACGGATCTGTATGAAATTTGGCACTGAGATAAGTTATAGTGTGGAATAACACATAGGCTACTTTTTATCCCGGAAAAATATACAGTTCTCGAGAGACAGGTTTGTTTTTGTTTTTCTAGAGGCGAACCCGAGCGAAGCGACATTGAGCCGGTAATATATTTATAAATTGTTAAGTGTGATCGCAACACGCGTAAAATAACATTCATGCATTGTAAAAGAATTTCTTTTGAAAATACTTTATCCAATTAAATGAAAGTAGTTTGATCACGTTCAATCGAAATCGAGGAAAGGCGATACTAGTGTAAATAAATGCCTATCCGATATTATTGGCCAAGCTCTATTTTATTTTTGTCTGTACTCTCATAACATATTGCTTTATTAGTTTACACTAACACCTACTCACAAGCTATTTATAAGATACTTAGATTGATGTATAGGATTTTAGAGTTATTAGGATCCTATACCTAATTATATTCTAGGTCTCATCTTATTTAACTATGTCTGGTCTGATATATATTATATTCTTTATTGCACAAAAAAGTAGTCATAAAAAAATACATTGAAAGAGACGTGGACAAAGGTGGACTTATCTCTATAAGAGATCTCTTCCAGTCAACCCATGCATGTGGGAAATAGTGTTAAGTAGCGGGACAGAAAGAGAAAGTGCAGAGAAAAATTGTAAACTAATAAAAACATAAATAAAACTTATATTTATATATACACATTTTAATTAAATACTTATTATATAAGTAAATACATAAATACAATTATAAATATATAATATATACATGTTTCTAATACATACCAAAAATATATAAATATATATGTACATATAAATAAATATATACATAAACATACATATGTACATGAATGCTAAACAGAAAAATATATAAGTAGTTCAAGATTGAGCTAGAAAATGCTTTTTTATGTTGGCTTTAAACGCAGCTGTAGAAGGGCTCTCCTGAAGGATTTTAGGGAGTTTGTTCCATAACACTGCAGCACGTACCGAGAAAGAGTTTTGTAAAAACTTTGTGTTACTTCTCGGTATATCAAGCATCGATGTGACGCAGGGTCGCCTGGAACGCGAAGGAGTCGGAAGCAGATTAAATCGGGAACGAAGGTATGAAGGAAAATTGTGATTGTGAAGAATATTAAAGAGGAACGAAAGAATGTGCATATCACGGCGAAGGCGGATAGGGAGCCATTGAAGTTGAGCTCGGAAGTCGGAGACATGATCATACTTACGCAGACCATAGATAAAGCGTATGGCGAGATTTTGGAGACGCTCAAGTTTATTCAGTAGCTCCTCTGTCACATATAAATAGCATACATCGGCGTAATCGAGTATGGTCAGTAAAAGAGATTGCGCAAGCATAACTTTAGTTTTGAAGGGAAGAAAAAATTGGAGACGCTTCAGAGAATGGAAAGTGAAGTGCATACGCCTACTAACTTCATTGATATGAGGTTTCCAAGTCATATCGCAATCCATAATGAGACCTAAGTTCCGTACCTTATCACAGTAAGGAATTGGAACACCAGAGTAAATAATAGCAGTCACTGAGTTCCAATCTATTCTGCACCTCAACCTACTGCTCCCAATAATTATCGCTTGAGACTTCTTTGGATTAACTAAGAGACCGAAAGATTCGGCCCAGTTTTGAACAGCAACTAAGTCGTTATTTAAAGCTTCAATGGCATCAGGCAAATCGTTTAACTCACAATGACGATAGAGTTGTAAATCATCTGCATACAGATGGTAGGGAGACGAAATAACACGAGATATGTTATTAATAAAAACAGAGAATAGCAGTGGAGAAAGAACGCCACCTTGGGGGACCCCAGCCGTGAGATCCAACCACACTGATGAGGTGTCATTAGCTCTCACACACTGGCGGCGCCCAAAGAGATATGAGTGAAACCAGTCTGTAGCCGCAGGGGAAATGTTAACTGCGCGAAGAGTGCCAAGAAGGATATCGAAGTCTACTGAGTTGAAAGCACTACTAAAGTCAAGAAGTACCATTACAGTAAGCTTGGTATTATCCATAGCGTACCGAATGTCCTCCGTGATATTCAGCAGCGCACCGACAGTGCTATGAAAGGGACGAAAGCCAGACTGGTAGGGACATAATAGATTATACGCAGTAAGGTAGAAATAAAGTTGGTTATGGACAATAGATTCAAGGACCTTGGATAGAATGGGTAGGATGGAAATAGGACGATATTCGCTGAGGCTGGATGGATTTGGGGTTTTGGGTAGGGGTATGACTAGAGCATTCTTCCATTGTGATGGAAAAACATTGCAGGCCAGTGAGTAGTTTATGATGTGGGTGAGAACTGGAGCAATGCAGTCCAACACAGGAAGAATCATGTCGGCACTGAGGTTGTCACTACCGATGGCTTTAGTAGTGATGGATCGGATACATTTCTTAATGACATCTTCTGAGACTGGTTTAAAAGAAAAAGAAAACGAGTCTGGTGGGACAATACTAGATAACTGATTAAGGGTAGTAGATTTGATTTGTGAGTGTAATGTAATAGGTGGGGTAGCAAAGTGACAATTTAGTTTGTTAAGGTCGACCGAGACTTCACTCGAATTCGAGTTCTTGCCCACGCCAAGCGACTCAAGGAATCTCCAAACTTGCGTTTGGGAGAGATCCTGAATTTCGGCGTGAATATAACGACGTTTTGCATCCCTACACATTCTATTGCAGATATTACGGAGTTTTTTGTAAGCAGAAAGATTGACTTCAGATGGATACTTTTTGTTTTTGGATTTTGTCTTATCGCGCTTAGCCATAATTCTTTTGATCAGAGGTGTTAACCAGGGAGCTGGAGCATGCTTCTTGCGAACTGGTCTTACCGGGGCGTGGATGTCGTAAAGTCTAATCAGCTCAGCAGTTAGTGACTCAACCATATAATCAATATTATCTGATGAAAATACAGATGACCAGTTGCAATTCAACACATCCTCTCTTAGGCGTTCCAGATTCATATGCTTGAAATTGCGCTGGAAAAGAATTTTGTCTCTAGCCTTAGGGGGCCGCAGTTTATATGAAAGGTAGATTAAGTCATGGAAGGAGAAAGGGGCAGTCATCTGACCGTGAGATATTACAAGATTAGGCTTAGAGACGGAAATTATATCGATAAGAGAAGGCCTACAGTTAGGAAAATAGTGGGTGGGAGAAAACAAAGGAAGAATATGTAGATTAAAAGATTAATTTAATGCATTTAATGTTTGGGCTCTTATATCATTTTTTATTAAACAAGTGTTTAAGTCACCCATACATATCACTTCATCATATACAGTTAAGAGGCTGTCAAATATACATTCCAAATCTGTAAAGTAATTAACTTTATCATTTGGGCAGTATAGGACTCCGAGTAAAATTTTTTTATGGTGTATAATTAGTTCTAAGAACAGATACTCAAGAGATCCCGAGGAATATGGTGGGGATAAAGATACAACATTAGCCGGTATGCTGCAGCGCAGATAAATACCTACACCACCTCCACTTCGGCTAGTGCGGTCATTACGAAATAATTTGTAACCTGGGAGAGAGCAACTAGTAGAAGGTAAAGATGGTTTAAGCCAGGTTTCAGACACAAGTATACAGTCAACTATGCCGGTACTAAAAGATGCAAGAAAGTCGGTGTAATGAGCAAGTATACTCTGCGCGTTGATATGCACTAAGGAAAAAGAAGCCGATCTACCATCTAGAGCATTGGTGAGTTTATCTGCAAGCGGCGCTGAGTCAGACAGTGATGTATTATTACTGCCAACACTTTCATATTCATCAGAAGAACAAGAGAAATAATGATCATCTGTCATAATTGTTTTTCTTTTTATAAAATATAAAATGTACTAATTTAATATAATTAAATTAATAATATATAAATAAAATAATATAAGATTTAAGATAAATATTAAAATATAATGTTAGTAAGTAATTAAAAATAATTAAGAGACAAATATATAAATATAAAGTGCAACTAACACTATCCACGTGCATAAGTTAACTGTAAAAATAAAAACAAAACAAAAACACTACATTGACAACACAAGAGTTAAAGTAAAAAAAAAAAAAGAAAGCTATACACAATTAAAACCAATTAACATAGTCTGTGACAGATACCATAGAACACTTACAGATAAGGCAAAAGCTAAACGCAGTCGTTGACACTTCACAAATGACACATTACATTTGACAATTAAGTGTAAATGACACATGTAGATTTTAAGTTTTAACGATTGTGAATAGTTATATTGTTTTAAATTTTGAAAGGTGAAAAAGAGAGAAACAAACGGAAAATTAATATATAAGTACCCTACAGCATAAAAAGTGTATTAGGAATTATGAGTTAAAGTATAATCCGATCAAATTTAAATAGGATAAACAAAATATACCCTATACGTCGTTGTTCGATCCAAATTTTTGGGGATGCTGAGCAATAATATGTTTGAGCTCCGATGAAGAAGTGATCTTGACGCGGGTCTTATCCTGGAGGAGTACAACAATTACACCGTCTGCAGACCAGCATCTTTTCACGCCAAAATGTTTGCGAGCAGCTATAAACACTTCTTGGCGAGATTTTGTAAGAAACTCCGTCAACGTTATCTTGGAGCCCTTCAATGCTGTTTTGGCCTTCCAAACATGAGTACGCAGTTGGACGTTAGAAAATCGTACAAGAATAGGCCGGGCAGAATCCCTCTTAATACCCAGTCTATGGCAGGAATCAACTGTAGTAGGCGTAGCGTTTGACAACTTCATTTGGTTGCATAATATACCAAGAATCTTCTTCAGCACATCCTCGTCTTTATCTTCTTTGACACCATGAAACAGAAGAACCTTTCTTCGGGATTGTGACTCCATACGGTCGAGTCCAAGGGTAACAAGTTCCACCTGCGATTTTAGAATGCCAAGTGATTTCCACACAATGGTTTTAAATGTGTAGAACTCTGCAGCCAGTGCCTTTACTGTTAAGTTAGGAACTGTGGCTCCCGGTTGAGTAAGATTTTTCTCAAATTCGCCCATTCTGTTAGAGAACATAGAGGAGAGCTCATCCATGCTTTTCAAGAGCTGTTCAACGGGTGTTTCCATTGTAGTGAGAGTGTGTAGGAGAGTGCAGTTACAGTTAACTTAAACACAGGTATCAAAATTTAACACATATATATTTTAAAAATTTATGGAAATTAAATATTATAGAGCTTATAAAAACACGTCTGTACACTTTCGTGTCTATCCGCCGAAAAAAAGCATATATTATCAATACTAATATTAGAAAGAGGCAGAGTTAGTTAGTTAGTTTGTTTGTCTGTTTGTTTGTTTGTTTGTTTGTTTGTTTGTTTGTTCGAATGCGCTGATCTTAGAAACTACTAATACGATTTGAAAAATTTCTTTTGCATTGGACATCCCGTTTATTGAGGAAGACTAAAGGCTATATATCATCATGCGTCTAGCCTAGGGAGCGCAGCTTTAATCAAAAATGTCAACAAATCGGGCAGACTTCCTTGCATTATATAAACATATAGGTACGGAGCGAGCGAAGCGAGGGTGAGCAAACAAAGCATAAAGAGTTTTTTGTAGATTGAACACGGGCGAAGCCGCGGATTCTGCTAGTAGGTTATAAATATGTATATACCTGTTATGAGGCATATAAGAACAAAATAAGCTCGAATCGCGAGAATTTAACGAATTACCATTATTTTTTATCGTCATTTAATTTTAGAAATTATTTTTAGATTTTAGTTGAAATAATAACAAATAATCACTGTTAATAAAGTCATAAGAGACTATATTTTTTGTAATATATCTCTTAACCTAATTATGATTAATCTTTTTATACCACAATAAAATTTCTAAGTACACATAGTAGTAACATGTCACTTCCGGAACCAGTCCAAATTTTTATATACTAAGCAAAGGAACCTTTCAACAACGCAGATTCTATTTAGAAAAAACAACAACAAATTCGTGACGAGAACAGAATAACGTATGATGTAATAAGAAAGCCAGTTTTTTCAACCAGTTCATCTGAAAACTTAAAAATCTCTTTTAATGCAGACATGGAATTAATGACGATTCCGCAAAGTCAATGTACTTTTGCTGTCAGTTACGGTAACCACGCTGATCCAAATAATCTCTACTAATATCTCTCTATTAAAATGCTGTCCTTTTTTATTGCTGTATTTCTCGTACAAATATGAAAAACTACATGAATAGTGTATATATTTTTGAAGGATATAAACTAGAAAGGCGAGTAATGACTGCAAAAAAATCTGAACTAAAAATAAAGTTTACAAAAATATTTTATTTAATAGTGAAAATCTGAAAGCACCCTTTTCAACACCACCGAAAAAAGCATATCGTAAGAAAGTAATATCAAATAACTCTGTGAGTAATTCAATTTACATTTAGATTCGAAATATGTTTATAGAAATCCCAATATACAAAGTTGAAACCTGCAGAACAGAATATAATTTTACTCCACCTATACTAAAAACTTCTTGAATTACACTACATTTTACTATACTATGAATACCCAGATTTAATATACTATGAGTACGTACAACCCACACTATTGCATATGTGAAAGACAGTTTCGCTTATGCAGCAGTCAGAAAGAACGGAATTGCGACACATAATGTATAGAGTATTGTTAACAGAATAGATTGATTTAATAATGTATTGTGTACATATTGAATAGAAATCGAACCTGTATCTTTCGAAAGACAAGCAGTTAGTACTACCAATCAACTTTTTTTAGCGTCATTATTCCTTTTTATTATATTCCTTACTAGTCATAACTTGCAAAATAGTTTAAATTTCACATTAACAAAAACGTAGAGTGCTTTTAAAAACACCAAAAATCGTGACAAAATATTTTTTTCTCTCACGAACAAATTCTAAAATGTTAAACGCAAGTGAAGTGACCTCATAATTGCGAGGTTAAAGGGCTGAAAGGGTCTGTTATCATAGCTCTGAATACGGGGCTCGGAATTAAAATACGCTCTACCTCACCTGACTACGCTGCATTTACAAGTCGAGCCGCTTATAACATTGTATGTACAGTAACAATGAGCCTTTAAGTGTTGTATTATTCGAGCTTTTGATTTATTTCTTGAATATACGGATGGAAAACTAAATTTCTTATTCAAAGAGCACTAATATATAACATTATATTTTGTAGATCTATACGTGTATAGAGCTTACACAAAGAACGTTTGCTTAATTTTACTTTTAAGACTAAGATGAGCGTATATGGTAATGTGACAAAGCAAAAGACCTATGCCATTCTATCATATCATCCCGCAAGGAGCATAATTTTAAACTTACAGATTGATGTATTATAGCTATCATAGTGTTCTAGTGACGTAGATACATCTGAACAGCATTGTCTATAACGCTAGAAGACCGAGGTCGGTATCAACCAAACATTTATATTATGATCAGTGCAAGTATTCAATCAATAAAGACGAGATGTTGGAGTTATTACGTTAATTTCTATTGTTGCAAATGTTAGATAATTAATTATTGTTAGATTAGTAAGTATTGTTATTTATTAATATTCATATAATTATTTATGCTAAGTATGAACATTTCAGTTAATATAAGTTGTTGTACTGACTTTACTTTTAATGGATAATCAATATGGACAATGTATTGTTTTTGTGACAAGGTGAGGGTAATTAAGATAGAACTGACTCGATGATGGCAGCAGATATGAATGTTAGATAATTAATTATTGTTAGATTATTAAGTTTGTTATTTATTAATATTCATATAATTATTTATGCTAAGTATGAACATTTCAGTTAATATAAGTTGTCTTATTGACTTTACTTTTAAGAGATAATCAATATGGACACTATATTGTTTTTGTGACGGAGTGAGGGTAATTACGATAGAACCGACTCGATAATGGCAGCAGATATGTGAATATGATATTCATTCTCACTCCGATTTTTGATCAGTGTAGACTATTAATAAAACCTTACATAAAGCTTCTGTCGTTTTTCTTATATCAGAAGCCGGGATCACTTCAAAAAAAAAATAATATGCATAAATCCAAACGACCTCGCTCACGATCACGTGGTCATTCTGAAAGACAAAGGAAACGGCAGACTGGTGAAAACGTGCAACGAAGTAACGAACAAAGAAGAAAAAGTCGTTCAAAGAAAAAGAGAAGTTCAAGATCAAGGCGAAGTTCTACAAGAACACCGTCACAGCCTAGACTTATTGATGTGGCGGAGCAAGACAAATCTAATCAATATGCAAGAAGATCTGCGACCGGACGAGAGCCTAGTGCACCAATAGCAAGTATACCTGCGACCGGACGGGACGAGATGAGTTCAAGAATTTCTGCGACCGGACGGGGCGATACGAGTGCGAGTATTTCTGCGACCGGACGAGATGCAGCTCACCAGGCAGAGTGCGGTGGATCAAGAGGTGGGCTACCAAGTGAAGAATCACGACGCTCGCCTAGACCTCAGAAGATGACATCGGCGTCGGCACCCGTACCATTGAATATACTAGGTGAGACGAATACGAATACTAATTCAACTATGATGGTAAATTTTAATGATATAGCTAATTTTGTTCAATCCTTAAATAAGCCGAGTTTACCGTCAAATAATAATTTATTGCCAGAATTTGATCCGTCTATTAAAAATCATCGTATCGATCTATGGTTATCAAAGGTTAATGAATGTGCGAAAATATATAATTGGGACGAATCTCGTATTATACATTTTGCTTTACCGAAGTTGTCGGGTAATGCTAAAAAATGGTATGACAGTCAAAACACAGTTTTACATAGCTGGTCTGAATGGCAAATATTATTACATAAAGCTTTTCCATTTGAAACAAATTATGGTGCACTGTTAGCAGAAATGCTTGACAAACGGTTGAGGTTAGGTGACGATTTAGATGATTATTTTTATGATAAAAGAAATTTATTAAATATTTGCGATATACACGGAAAACGGGCAGTTGATTGTATAGTTCACGGTATAGATGATCGAACAATACGTGCCGGTGCATCGTCTGCCCGGTTTACAGAGCCTGAAGATCTTTTAAAATTTTTAAAGGATATTTGTAAAGAAAACAAAGATATATTACGAAGTTCTAATTTTAGTAGAAATAGGTCAGCAGTAAATATAATTTGTAATAAATGTAATGAACCAGGGCACCGCGCGTTACAATGTCGTGTAAAGACTTCTCAAATCAACATATCTAATGCTAGTATTCAACCCGTATGTTTTAACTGTAATGAAAAAGGCCATAGAGTGTATCAGTGTCAAAAACCGGTTTTAAAATGCGATAAATGCAGTAGATTTGGTCATACGTCTCTTAATTGTACTCAGAAAACGACAAACTTGGTGAATAATAATGACAAACGTGTTTTACTAGTAAAGAATAATGTGAATACAAATAAATCTAAGTATTACAAAATGGTGGTTATAAATAAAAAGTTTAATCTAGAATGTTTTGTCGACCTAGGTAGTGATTGTACACTCATAAGATATGAAAGTGTAGTAAAATTAGGTTTAATAGTTTCGAAAGATTCATTACCAGTTATTCGAGGAATTGCAGATATAAGTATTTATCCTATAGGAAAAACATACTTTGATATATGTATTGACTCTGTTGAGGCAAATATATTGGCATATATAGTACCTAATGGTTATTTACATACAGAACTATTGGTAGGACAAAACCTTACTGAGTTGCCTAATGTAATAGTTATAAAGACAGAATGTTCTTTAAATATTTTATATAAAACTTTCAGTCCGTATTTTACTACCTTAGAACATGAACCATTATTAAAGTTTAGGTTATATGTTTTTTCTGACTGCAAAATAAATAAAGTAGACATAGTTAAATGTTACAGCATTGACATAACAGACGCGACTGTATACATTAAAGGGAGTTATCGCGATGTAAACGGAAAAGAATATTACATTCAAGAGGGAGTTTATGTAATTAGTCATAACAAGTGTTACATAAGCGTAGTTAATATTTCTCATAATCCGTTATATCTCACAAAAGATTTCATAATAGCTAGAGTTTATGTACTTGAAAAAGACAATACAAATAGCTCAGAAACAATTAATTGTTTTAAAACTAGTACCACTTTAAGTCCTATAAAATATGAGGAAATAAATATTAATCATGACTTATCTACCGAACAAAAATTTAAGGTATACGATCTTATTGATAGATACAGGGATTGTTTTGCACAGGACCTCTCTGAGCTTGGTTGTACACATGTTTCGGAGTTAGCTATAAAACTTACCGATGAAACGCCCGTGGTTTATAGGCCCTATAGACTCAGTCTATCCGAAAAGGAAATAGTTAGAAGTCTAGTTAAGGATTTAGTTGACAATGATATAGTTGAAGAATCTGAATCAGCTTACGCGAGTCCTATATTGCTGGTATCAAAAAAAAACAGGCGGGTATAGGTTATGCGTCGATTATAGAGCATTAAATCGCAAAATTGTCAAGGATCATTTTCCACTACCTAGAATCGACGACCAGATAGATTTACTAAGCGGTAATTCTTATTTTACATGTTTGGATATGGCTAGCGGGTACTATCAAATACCTATTCAAAAAGAAAGTAAACATCTTACAGCTTTTGTTACTCCTGATGGTCTTTATCAGTTTAAGCGGGCGCCATTTGGTTTAGTTAATTGTCCAGCTATTTTCCAACGTACAATTAACAAAATTCTAAACAAGTCTCAACAAAAATGTGCTATTGCTTATATGGACGATTTATTAGTTGCCGGTAAAGATTTTGATGAATGCTATTTTAAACTACAACAAACGTTTAATTTGATTAGAGAAGCTGGACTAACTTTAAATATTAAAAAGTGTAAATTTTTTGAGACTGTTATTGATTATTTAGGTCTAGAAATATCCGCTGAGGGAATTAAGCCGGGAATGTCGAAAATAACAGCCGTAAGTAATTTTCCAGAACCAAAACTGTACACGAAGTAAGACAGTTCGTAGGATTAGCTAGTTATTTTAGAAAGTTCATAGAAGGTTTTGCCTCGATTGCTAAACCGTTGACAGACTTGACAAAACAAAGTATATCGTGGAAGTGGGAGCAACAACAGAGAGAAGCTTTCTTAAAATTAAAAGAAAAGTTAACTGAGCGACCAATATTAGGTATTTTCAATCCAGATCATATAACCGAATTGCATTGTGATGCGTCAAAAATTGGTTTAGGTGGTATTTTAGTACAAAAAGAAAGTTCAGATGCTAGATTTAAACCTATAGCATATTTTAGTAGAAAAACAACTATTGACGAAGAAAAATTACATGCTTATGAACTCGAGACTCTCGCTGTTGTAGCTTCCTTGAATAGGTTTCGCCCTTATTTACTAGGTAGACATTTTAAAATTCTGACTGATTGCAATGCATTACGATCCACGTTTTTAAAAAGAGATCTTATACCTAGAGTAGCGCGTTGGTGGATAGCGTTACAGGAATACGACTGTGTAATTGAGTATAGGCCCGGTGAAACTATGAAGCATGTAAATGCTTTAAGCCGTAATCCCGCTCCCAGTAATAATGAATTGTATACTTATGATCACATAAATAGAGTCCTACGAATATCTCAAGAAGATTGGCTTCTTAGTGTTCAATTATCTGATCCGAAAATACAACACATTCGCTCTGTACTGGAAGACTCTAGATATAATGAGTTACTAGATATTAAACAAAATTTCATTATTAAAAATAATAGAGTATATCGTAAGGTAGGGGACGATTTGAAATGGGTAGTTCCAAAAGACGCCAGATGGCAAATATGCCAACGAAATCATGATGACATAGGCCATTTCTCTGTAGAGAAGACCCTTGCAAAGATTAAAAAAGATTTTTGGTTTCCAAAAATGAAGAAGTTTATTTCAAAGTACGTAAAATCATGTTTACATTGTGCGTTTAGTAAAGAACCGGCAGGTCCAAAAGAAGGTTTTCTTCATAGTATACCTAAAATAGATATACCATATCATACGGTCCATGTAGATCATTTAGGTCCATTTGTAAGAAGTGTAAAGGGTAACCAATATTTATTAGTTATTGTTGATGGATATACAAAATATTGCGTGCTTAAACCTCTCCGAAATACCAAAGCTGAACCGACTGTTAGAGCATTAAAGGAAGTATTTAGTTTGTTTGGACATCCTGCTAGGATAATATCGGATCGTGGTTCTTGTTTTACATCTTCCGAGTTTAGTCGGTTCTGTAAGGAATACGAAATACGACACGTTTTAAATGCGGTTTCAGCTCCACGGGCGAATGGCCAAGTGGAGCGCTATAATAGAACAATTTTAGATTCACTTAGAACTTATAACGACCAGTTAGGTGAAAATAAGTGGGACCAAGAGCTATGTAAAATTCAATGGGGAATTAATAATACTCTAAATAAAGGTACCGGAAAAACGCCCGGAGAGGCATTGTTTGGTAAGCGCTTGCTAGGACAGGGAGAAGGTAGTTTAGATAATACACTGACTGATACAAGGCAAAATGACAAAGGATTGGACGAAATAAGACAGGAAATAAATGATCACATAGAAAAAGATCAAGAGAAACAGCAATTAAGATTCAATAAACAAAGAAAAAAAGCAAGACTTTATGCTGCAGGTGATCTAGTAAAAATATTAAAAAATATTCCATCTAATGATGGCAAAAGTAAAAAATTGCTACCAAAATATCAAGGCCCGTTTAGAATAACGAAAGTTTTGGGGCAAGATCGATACGAGGTTTCTAGTATTCCAGGATCCACTATATCTAGAGGTAGGTATAGTAATGTTTGGTCAGCAGATCGCATACAACCTTGGATATCTATAACTAATGAAAGTGATAACTCTGACGGTGAACTCAGCTCCTAAATTAGTATGTTATTATATTAAATATTATAAGAGGTATATAGTATATATGTATTATAGGAGGTAGTGTTTCGATTTCCGTATTGATTATTTATATTCTGTAATTAAAAAAAAAAAAGAGAATAACAATTAATATAATGTGCCTGAGAAATAAATATTATTTTAAATATAGTTAAATGTTAAAATTATATATTATCAAGAATATAGTCGGATTTTGTTAAATTAATGAGAGATTGTACTTGAGTTATATTGTTAAAATTTAAGTTATGTTGAATAGAAAAGTACATATTATGTTATAAATTACTAAAATTGAGAAGTTGATGCTATATGAAAAGAGTGATATGAAAAAGGAGATAAATTGATAAATTGTGTGTTGAGAAGTCTCGCACGGTCACTGCCGTGGTGAGGGGTGATGTGTCAACTCATTCAGTGGCGTTGGTAAACTCGCACGGTTACTACTAGTGATTAGTTGTGAAGTGCCAATTTCTGTGTCTGGGTTGAGAAGGCTAGTGCAGACCTTATGATGTAATGAGGGTGGTAGATGTCAACTAAGAGAACGGAGGTTGGTCTTCACTTGATGACAGTTAGTAATGAGGGGTGTAGATGCCAACACGGTCATTTTGGGTTGGGAAGTATCACACGATCAGGGTGACGAGGGGCGAGGTGTCAACTAGATGATGAGAACTGAATTCATTAGTTTGAGGACAAACTTGTTTGCCAGGATGGCCGAATGTTAGATAATTAATTATTGTTAGATTAGTAAGTATTGTTATTTATTAATATTCATATAATTATTTATGCTAAGTATGAACATTTCAGTTAATATAAGTTGTTGTACTGACTTTACTTTTAATGGATAATCAATATGGACAATGTATTGTTTTTGTGACAAGGTGAGGGTAATTAAGATAGAACTGACTCGATGATGGCAGCAGATATGAATGTTAGATAATTAATTATTGTTAGATTATTAAGTTTGTTATTTATTAATATTCATATAATTATTTATGCTAAGTATGAACATTTCAGTTAATATAAGTTGTCTTATTGACTTTACTTTTAAGAGATAATCAATATGGACACTATATTGTTTTTGTGACGGAGTGAGGGTAATTACGATAGAACCGACTCGATAATGGCAGCAGATATGTGAATATGATATTCATTCTCACTCCGATTTTTGATCAGTGTAGACTATTAATAAAACCTTACATAAAGCTTCTGTCGTTTTTCTTATACAAATTATGTATAGAACTAATAAAACTAAATTAAAATTATGTTTTTATTACAATTATAAGGCCTTCATTTTGTACGCAATCACAATACAAAAACAATTTTGTATTACTATAAACAAATATTTTAATTTTATAATGAATTTTATAAGAAAGAAAATTTGTAACCCTCGTCTTAAAACAGCGTAGTATTTTCATTAACAATGAAATGTGCCGAAGGTCGTGAAGTGTATTATATTATTAATAGGTATTTTATACATATAATAAAATTTTGAGTTGAATCTGTACAGAGAGGGTAAGTAGCTAGTATTAAATGCTAGCGACTCACCCTCGCTTCGCTCGGGTTCCTCCCAAGCTTGCTTCCCAATACAAACTTTCATCCCCATTTTCACCCCCTTGAGGGATGATTTCTAGAATAAAAAGTATCCTATGTCCTCCCAGCGTCTCAAACTATCTTCTTACCAAATTTCATCTAAATCGGTTCAATAGATCCAGAGATTACCCCCTACAACGCCACAAACTCATAACGTGACAAACTTTACCTCTTTATAATATTAGTATAGATAAAGTAGCGAATTGTATTATTTTCTCTATCGGGTACATAGAGCTGCTGAGAAAAATATATGATAAAAAATCAGTTATAAATACGAGTTCACGACTCAATGACTTCGAATTCATGAATATGAATAAACAGAATATAAAATATTTTTTTCTTTCAATGGACTTGAATTAAAATGCTCGGTGCTAAGCTTTTAATGTCAAGGTTGTCGGATTCAACGGTATGTTATTAAACGTAGTAAAAACGATGAAAATGTGAAATGTTTTCGTAGTTATACAAACATATGTTTACAGATTCTGATTAAAAATTTTCATTAAAAATAACCCGCTCAGTTTTCACTAAACACTTAACAAAATAATCTCTTAAATTTTTATAGCGAACATACAAACATACGTACATACATAGATACATACATACAAATTTTCGCATTCATAATAATAGTTCAATTAAAAAAGTAAAAAAGTTGTGACTATTTATGATGTTGTCTAGCCTTTGTTATAGTATGAAGTAAAAAGAACATTATTCAAAAACAATTAATTCAATAAGATAAATTAAAATAATAAAATCGTAACTTTAGTAGAAATGTTTAAATGTGTTGTAATATGATTCGTTATTTTTTTTTTGTTTTTGTATCTCTGTATATAGTTTCAGATTTGTTTCTAGACGTTAATTTTTTCTTAGTTTAAAGTTAGTTATAACGTAAAATAAATTAATGAGCAAGCTGTGGTCTCCTATAAGTGAAGGAGCACACGTATTGTGAGTCTTATTTGCTTTTTGTTTTTATATGATGTTGTATATTGTGTGTATCTTTTGTTGGAGATCCTAATTAAAATAAAATAAAAAATAAAATTAAATAAAATCATTGTTACACACACATTTAATAATAATAGAATACATGATTTCAATAGTATATACTTTATACTAAAATTTTAAAATGTATCGAGGAGCTGTTTATTTGGCGTATGTGTAATGTAAGAATATACAGGATGGAACTAATGGATGACACGTAGAAGAATATATTTGTATGGGCTGGGACCGATTTCAAAAATATTTGATTAGGTATGTATTTAATAGGTAGGCTTTAATTACTTAGCCAAAGCACACCGACTTCGAAAATATTTGATTAGGTATGTATAGTAAATGAAAACTACCAATCAGTTATTATTCACTTTTTAGTGCTTTTGTTTGAAGTCGGTTTTTATTTTTTTGTGAAAAGTTTTTATTTTTCCCCTTTTTAGTGTAGACAATAGCAGCAAAGTAAGAATTCCAACTTGTCAAATCAAACAAAATAAGCCCAAACTCAAAGTATCCACTATTAGCCGTTGAAGAGTACCTATCCAGCTATCCACCAGCTATCCACCTATCCACCTTCTGGCCTTACCATCAGATCAGGTTAACAATACCGAACCACTGTACTATCAACGGAAATAAAAACACTTGCAAATTTAAAGTTAATATGACAATTAGAAGTAGGTTAAATTCATCATTAGCTATTTTTCCACCCTTAGGGGTGGTATTTTTTTTGAAATTTAAATGGGACCAATCTGGAAGTATACACTTTCAAACAACACAAAAATTGTCCAAATCGGTTAATAAATGACGGAGTTCTGAGGTAACAAACATAAAAAAAATACAGTCGAATTGAGAACCTCCTCCTTTTTGAAGTCGGTTGATTAGTATAGATTCAAGATTAACTATGTAATTAGCCCCTAATATTATTATGAATATTTGCACGAAACCTAAATATAACTATTACTATAGTGTTATGAATTAATGTTTTTCTTTATCCCTACTTATTTAAGAGAAAGATAACTGATTTCCGGTGATTTAAAAAAATAAACATTATGTAATGCCTGCATTTTCACAACAATGTAAATATCATAATACTTCGACCCAAAATAATCTACTACTAGTATAAAAAGTTATAAAAATCCGCCCACCATTTTAATTAAAGTTAATAATAACCACTTTATCCACTTCGGTTAACAAGAAAAAGTTACAATAGGACTGAATTTACGAAGGACGCTCAAAAGAAATTGTAAGTGGATTCTCCGATGAAGCGGCCCTACAAATAAATATTATTACATTTTGCCAGTTCACGCAGTTTACGAAGCCTCCAATAGAATTTATAATAAATAAGTAATAGAATTTTAAATAAAAGTTACTAGTAGTAATTTAGTAATATATTTTTTTTTAAAAAAAAAGGTACCTACTTTTTTTTATAAATACCTTTTTTTAAGCCAAGTAAAATAACTAAGTAATTCTATTCAGCACACCAATTCTGAACAAGACCTCCACTTTACATAGGAGTACGTGAAACAGCGGGTTCAAATTATATGTTGGTTTAATTCAAACGGACTATTACCATTGTTATATTCAACAATATCGTAATCGTTATGATAAGGTGAATGATTAAACAAACCGACAGAACCCTAAAAATTGTTTTTTAACTTATTTCAAAGATCATTGGAAAATGTGTTTTGGTGTACATACTAGTCTTGTGAGCTACCATCTCATAGAGTAAATACGTATTGTAGCAGTCCGCACGCCGTTTCTTTTCGTTCAGTAAGAATGACAGCGGTAGAGCTAACACACAGACAATACAACCCAATATCTGTAAGCTAACATAAGGTAGCACCGCGTAAGTATCAGACTGGGCCATTCATATACAAAAACATAGATGCACATTTCCTAACAAATATCTATAAAAAGTGGCATGTGGCGTTAAATCAATATATACATATAATAAAATTCTGCGTCGAATCTGTTAGTTAATATTTTTTGGAAAATCTTATTGAAATAGTCATTACTATGGTTACAAAGGTCGAATCTATGGTTTTTAGAATTTTAGTCTGTCTGGAAACGCATCACGAGGAAACCACTAGACAGATTTTAATGAAAGTTGGTATGATGATAGCTGGTAATCGGGATCAACATATAGGATACTTTTTACGGCGGGAAAATACTCATCTCTTAGAAATCTATACTAAACGTTAAAGCGTAACCAAACGTCACGCTAGTCAAAAAATAAAATTCAATAATCCAAAGTTCTAATTGTCTAAGCACAAATTACAAATTCAAACTTACGCACACAACATAAATACTTTTTTAAACGAAACAAAGTGCGTTTTATTTTGTCATCCGAAAAGCAATGAACAAAAGAGATTTAAAAAAGCGCAATTCAATTTCGAATAGTGCACTTTCTATGAGGACACTTTTGAGACGCTAATTGTATATATGTATTGAGTTTTTATATATAAATGAACTGGGCTCCTAACCTATTAAAAGTTAGTATTTTTCTACGAGTGACATTTTTTTTACTTTGCATATTCTATATTACTGTAACTAATATGTACACATTTCAATAACTGTTTTGTGTCAAATAAGGAAACTATATACGTTTATTTATTATGTACCTATATATAAAACATGTACACTTTTTGACATACCTGTACTAAATCCCCATGTATGCCACCAGCAGCAGTTATTGTAAGCAGGCACACATAAGGGACGAGGTCTTCCCTTGGTCTGTGAAGCTCAAGCTCGTATGTACGTCCGATATCGCCGTAATATGTTTTGTTGCAGCCTGGTAACAAAATATTAATAATATTATTATTATTGATATTAATATATAAAATACCTTGCTTTTAACTCAACTGGCACATTTTGAAGCCATTAACAAGAGAATTGAATAAATAACCGCTAAATTTACCTGGCGATTTGCAGGTATTATTGAAATTACTCAATAAATACGTGATTCAAATGTCAGATTGCCAAAAGTATATTTTTGGGAATTTTAATAAAATATCTTTAGAAAGGTCTGGTAATACTTTATAACCGACAAAAACGTCTGGGGTTCTTTTTTTTTAGAATTATATAAAAACTAAATTAAAAGATTAAACAAAATCGAGTTGCCAAAAATATATTTGCTAATTGAGCAAGCGTTATTATTGTTTTATACATTTTTAATTAATCCTCAATTTTAAGAAAAAAATAAAAACCGGCCAAGTGGGAGTCGGACTCGCGCATGAAGGGTTCCGTACCATTATCTACTAAAACGGCAAAAAAATCACGTTTGCTGTATTGGAGCCCCCTGAAATATTTATTTTATTCTGTTTTTTTTTTTGTATTTGTTGTTATAGCGGCAACAGAAATACATCATATGTGAAAATTTCAATTGTCTAACTATCACGGTTACTAATTCGAAAATATCTGATTAGGTATCTATTCTAAATGAAAACCTCCGTTTAGTTATTTTTTACATTTTAGTGCCTGGATGTCGGTTTTTTTTTTAAGTTTTTATTTTTCCATTTTTGGTGTAGACGTAATAAGCAGGTAATAATTTTGTAAGAAGAAAGTTTTTTATTAACATATTCGAATAAGCAATTTATTAAAAAAAATATTATTGTTGATTTTTTAAAAAACCGCTCGACCATTTCGATAAAATTTATATGGGACCACCTGGGAAGTATACCCTTTGAAATAAAAAAATATTTCCAAATCGGTTCAGGCGTCTTCGAGTAATCGGTGAACATACATAAAAAAAAGATTCCGACGAATTGAGAACCTCCTGCTTTTTGGAAGTCGCTTAGTAAAACTATCGATTTTTGGTTTCCGACGTTTCGAATGCTTTATAGTAATCATGATCACGGAAGAGACTAAGCTTTAGACGTCTTGAAGGTTATACATAGTATTACAGACGGCATCTACCCCTACAATTACATTAGATTTACACAAGTGCATATTCATTTAGAAGAAATGGGAATTAGCACTGAAGCATCAATTATTATAATATTTTCTTTGTTTCAATCATGATGCTAAGTATAAAAGGTGCAAACCATCATTTCCTAATAAAATATATCTTTACGTCATATGAGCAATGCATTTTTTGTATGCATTTGTCACTACAAATCTTAAAGTTAAAAGTGCTAGCTTTATGCTATTGATTCTCCTAATTTTGTTTAAAATTGATTTAGAAAAACTATTAGTGCACTTAGTTTTTGTTTAGAAGTTAGTAAATATATTGAAAATCCTTATCGGGCTAGTCATTAATTCCCTTTTTTACTGTACGATATAATCCATACTAATATTAAAAATGTGAAAGTGTGTTTGTTTCTTTGTCCTTCTTTCACGTCGAAACGGAGTGACGTATTGGCGTGTTTTTTTGTGTGGAGATAGTTGGAGGGCTGGAGAGGGGTATAGGCTACTTTTTATCGCGGGAGATCATCTCATTCCCACGGGAAAACACGTTATAATACAATTCAAAAAATATTTATGATCAGAATTATTTGAAACTTGGTATTAATGCTCTTCGGTAAAATAGGGCATGAAAGTTTGTATGAAACTTCCTTATTAGACATTTTTTTTGTAGTTTTAGCGCGAACGAAGCCGTGGGTTCTGCTAGTAATAAATAAATTCGTGAGCCAGAAAATTGTGGTTTCCGCGAAGAATTTTAGCGCTAAGAAAAATACCTTTTCCCGCTTGGCGCGACCATGACCCATTTTTTTTGTGAAAAGCTTCTAGCTGGAATTAGCATACTTTTAAACCTTAAATCCTCACAATTTTCATGGTTATTTTAAGAATATCTGATTTGCTTAGCAGTGTAATATGATGACGTAATATGGAATATTTTGTGGGTTTTTTAATTTTAAATTATCTTTCATATATTTATAAAATGAGTAAACATTATTTATTCATATCTTTGATGAAAAAAGCTACACTGCGTTAGTCAATTCGCTTTTTTTATTAGAAAATTATTATTTATTCATACAGTCAAACTTTAACCAGAGCTTTAATTCAAATAATAGCTAGTGTTCACACGACACAGAGAGTAGATACGGCTCCCAAACTTTTGGAAGCATTGAGTGTAACGGCAACTTGTACTTTAGAATAAAGTTCGGTCTTGTATGAAAGCTTTCAAGTTGATTGCCGAAACAATAAATATAAGTCTCAGACTAGAACGATAAAACTTTGTCTTTATAAGATTCGTTTATTTTACCAAGAATAAAATATAGGTAAAGTTACATGTGATTGTTATTCTAAAAAATACGAGTGAATTATACAAATGTATTATTACATATTGTTATTATTATTATTGCTATATTACAAAAAGTAATGCAGGTTGCTGTTGATGCTTCTTTGATAGCAGAGTGGACAGTGCGATCCCTTTGATAGTTATGGACGGGAAGAAAGGTAATCTCATTAAAAATTACCCCTAATCCCAAGGTTGGGAATATATGGTCGGGGTCAGCAGGCTTTATCAAAGACTAACGACTTACCCTCGCTTCGTACCTAACAACAGCCAATAAAGTATCTAAGCCAATAAATCTAGGGCATTTTAATCAGGTAAAAAATAGCCTATAGCATTCGACGGTGATATAGCTTTCTATTAGAGAAACAATTTTAAGAATCGGATCAATACTTTTAGAGATAACCCCCTTACACACATACAAACTTGTAAAAATTAACCTCTTTAATATAGATATACTTCTATTTTCGTTAGGTCAGCCGTCGGGGCGAGGTTGAGGACAAATGTGATCCTGCAGCGCCTCATTAAGACGAAGAAGGGTTGGTTCTGTAAGATACTCTAAGCTTAAATAACCCTTCTTTGCATATTTACAGCCTATGTTGAGGCAATATGCTCTAGATATAGATAATGATATATGTAATATGTTATGTGTTACCAGATTAGGATAAACACAGTGTGAATAATTCATATTATTTTAATAATTATCCATAATTAAACTGAACCCTCGAGTACAATCCAATGTAGTAAGATACCTGTATAGACATATCACTATACCATAAATCACTTATAATTATTATATAAAGTAAAAAGCAAATTGTTGTACAATAAAAGAATGTATACTTTTAAAATATTTTCGATGTTAAAGTCAATATTTTATTTTCAATACAATAATAGTGGAGAGTCACGAAACGGGTGACCTGTAAATGGACGTATCAGCAAACATTTCTAGGCCTTTGTCATAAAGGCCGAAAGGTGACAATGATATTTATTGTTGAATAAATGTCAGCCAAAGCTATTTCGAATTGTTTTTCTTTTGATGTTTTATTTGATAATAAAGAAAGAGTGTTACGTTAACACAATAATAACGAAAGGTGGCAAATAAAATACTAATTATTAAATTAGTTTTACTTCATAATACATATTATATATATAAGTATATAACAATGTATTTATGTTTTTCTTTTCTTTTTATTATTGTTATTATAAGCTTGTGGTGTCCCATTGAATAGACCAATCTCACTGAAAGGAATCCGTATTATCTTTTTAGTACGATAAATTCAATGGAATTAAAAATTCTTAGAAACAAAGTTTTGTATTTAAATATCATTATATTTTTTATAATTTTTACATTTAAAAAACGAATATGATCTCAAATTCTATACTATTACAGATAACATTACGGACTAATGAACGCCCGCGTCTCTACCTCGTGTTACGATGACTACACAACACCAATAAAATCAAGTTGAACCTTTTTCCGGAGATAAAAAGTAAGTATTGACTAAGAATAAATCCCAGTAGCGTATAATCTTAACTGTTTCTACTTATACTCAGAAACCACAAAAGGCAAATTATTATTATTTGTTAGAAACCATCATTAGAAACATCTATCCGCCATGAAATTCCTTGTGAAATCGGTAGTTGTACTGGTGATTTATCACAATAGTTAATATTTCACTAAGAGGCAAACCAACTTCCAAATCATCTCAAAACTAAATATTTCATCCTTAAGGCTGAATCTTTCTTGAAAACTTAAAGGAAACCCCACTCTCAATTACCTGAACACAATTAAAATACCTCATCTTTTTTGAAGCCCATCAATACGATAGGCAAATATTTTTTAATAGTTTGACTTTCTATAGTGCGAATTAAAGAGTTTTTTTGAAATCGCATTAAATCACTTCAAAGTTATAAGCACAATATTATACACACGCTTTTGAATCCAGTTTTAGCCCCATCAATATTATTATTAAAATTGTCCTTAATAAACTATTTTATTTTTAAAGACTAAAGCCAAAGGTCTTGTCATAATATATTATGTGAAATTGATTGTTATTTAAAACTCAACCCACGTTCGCCTTCCTTGGGTGCGTCCCCAGATGATATTACAGGCTGAAAATATTGTATGTATTTAAATGAAATATGCCTACGTTACTTCTACTACATAACAAATTTGCCTTTTGATAATATTAGTAGTGTATAGATATTTGATATCGAATAGGAGATAATTTATATATAACTTTTTATTCTTAATATGCCAAACATTACGCACATAGTGAATGAGTTAGGGCTAACTGAATTCCATCTATGTTAGATTACCGTCGTCTAAAAGTCATTTGAATCTCATTCACATCATTGAACACGAAACTGTATGTTGCATAACGTATCAAAAACTAGCACAGCAAGCAATATTTTCTGAGAACGAAAATGCATCAACTGCAGGGTACTTCCGCTGCCAAGAGTACGCTTCACAAACACCAGCGATACAAAGTCGCCGTATACACTATGACTGTACTGTGCCTGTGTATTACAAACGTATCCTAGTGGCCAAGTATCATACGCATTATTGCAATCACAGAGAGAGCTTCCAGCGATCCAGCTTAAAGTTCAGGCAACATTGTTTCCACCATTTTGTGGATAATGGATACGAATATTTTCTATACTATTATTGCGATTCGGCCTCGCTTCGTTCGAGTACGTCTTTAGGTGCATAGGCAGCTGTGCCTTTTGGCAAATGTTACTACTAGCAGTAGTAGGAATTTCATCCAAATCCATCTAGCCGTTTTAGCGTGAAGGAGAAGCAAACATAAACACACATACTCTCTGTCGAGATTATAATAGTATTGTGATTAGAATTCAATTATGACTCTACTCTGATATCTTTTATACATTTTTTACTTGATCTTTTTGAGCGCTTTGTGTGTGTGCTTGTCTGTGACACCATAGCTCTTAAACGGGTGGACCGACCGATGCATTTGGATGCGATTTTTTTAAATTTAAAATCAGGTTTTACAGTGGTGGTTCTTAGACTATGTTTTATCAAAATCGATTCAGCCGCTTTTGTGTTGTTTTTTTTTAATTTTAATTAAAATTTTATTATTCAAATGTAATAACATAAGAGGTTTCTCTTTAAGCATATTAGTTTAATCAAAGAATTAATGAACGACTATGTAATCAATACTAATATTATACAATCTGCTGAACCGTTTTAGACGAAATTTGGTATGGAGATAGGTTGAGACCCTGGAAAGAACATAGGATAGTTATTTTAAGGGGCTGAAAAGAGGGGTGAAATTTTGTAGGGAATCAATCATTTCTCAACTAAAGAGATATAAAATTCATACCCATTTATATCTTATTATATTACGTATTCCATTATTCATTAGTAACCGTTAAAACGTACCTAGAGTCGCTAGTAAATTATAAAAGCAAAAAGTAACATGTGTAAAAATTCTGATTTATCTGTAAAAAAAAAGGTTCTTGAAAATATTTTTCAGAAGCAGAACAGTGCCTTGAAAGCTTTACTAATCGTAGGCAATAAAATTTAAGTGCCTGAAACGTTTTTCGTTAGTGTTCCATCGTAAATTTAATTCCAGTGTAGATATTATGTCCGTATTGATTTTTATAAAGGAGTTTTAATTGGGTAAGTTAAAGTACTAAGTTAGGTCTCCACTCGTTGGTAAAATTCTATTCCACTAATTACTAAACGAACATTTATTACTGGTAGTAGACTCATGACGTTCAGTAAAAATTGTAATAATTTAATGCTGAATAAAATGTTTTGAATTTTGAATTTTTGAATTTTTATTATAAAAACGACTGAGATACTTGCATTAAACTATTAATTATTAAGTTAATTTATTGAAGTAATAATATTTTTTTCTTAATTTTAATATATTATTTATTATTATAATTATCTTATAAATGTTTATTTCCATATATTTTTTTCCAATGATGAGGATTTGTACTTAAAAATGGAGATTACTGTAAATCATCGTATACGGGAAGCGTACCGAGAGGGTTCAGAATAATTGCGTGTGAATGAGGGTGTAAATTAATAGATATTATGTCTAGCGTGATATAAACCAAGGCTGTCTGAGTTTAATATAAACCATTATAGTTCAAAGAGGAAGCAATTCGTATAAAGTTAATTACACATGGTTGTTTTTTATTCCTAAAAACAGAATATCTCAACGAAAGTACATAGATCTTTTAGTTCATAGTATATTATTATCCATTTGTCCATTTTCACATTTTCCTTTTGCTGTAAAAGAGAACCTAATAACACTTCCTTCTATCGCTCCTGCTTGACAACGGCGTCAAGACATACATCATGTTGTTGTTTGGCTAATAATTATTATGCTTGAATATTTGACCTACAAGAAGTAGAAATTAGAATGTCAAATAGCCATGAAATCGAAAGACAAGCTTGAATGGATTACCATCATAGATACTTTTCCAGACTTATTATTTTAATCTTATTAGTCGGGCGAAGCTGTGCAGTCTTTTTTACTCATTATATTTTCTATTAACTTTACTATATACTAATAATCCCAATACTTCTTAATGAGTTGTGATAAAAAGTAAACGATGAGATTCTACTGCCACCAAGAGAAGATACACCAAAAATACATTGACTTACAAAATACATACAAAAATCTCATCGATCAAATCAGAATCTCAAGAAAAACAAACCAATTCTCACATTTAAATATAATAAAATAACTACACTAAACGAAACAATGTTTATAACTTTTCAAAGCGTATATCCTAAAAGTTTCACGCATTTTGGGAGATAAGACGCTGTATACGACCTCTTACGTTCCTTTAAAGACATTCATTCATCTCGTCCCTGTTGGTACGGCAAATATAAAGGTGTGCTTGGAACGAGACTAAGCACCAACAATGTCACATAGAAAAGGAAGTTACAAAGTAAAGACTTGGTGTTAATTTTGATTACAAATTAATATTGCGTCAGTAGGTCATGTGTAAATTGTATTGATTCAGCAAAGCACCTCCCGTCACGGCGATGAGGACCGCAACCCACAATCGATTGGACAAGATTTCCTAATATCATTTAACCTACGTAGTGAAAATTTACAATAGTAGAGTTATTACTGTCGAGTATTATATAATGAACATAGCAACATATATTTATGTCGAGTATTAAGTAACTTTAATAATAATGGTATATTAAAGCGATAGATCAAAAAATTCAGAAAATACGTATTTTAAATAAAACAATTTTTTTGTATTTTTTCACGGATTTATTTTGATTTTTGTTCTCGAAGTTTAGAATGCTTTACAGCAATCATCGTCACGGTAGAGAAGTAAAGTTTATACAAATTTTAGTTAAATTCAGTTTTAGCAAGGCTTATAATAAATGTGGTTTCATTTATAATAAAAATATTCTTAATTATGTAGTACGAGTATTCTACATTTGGCATTCAATGTATCTATCTATAAGGCTGTCGACGAAAGAATTTGTATGGATCGGTTCATAAACTCTAAAGAATAACGCAAGTACTATAAATAATCTTTGCCATAGTGTAAGATTATCAAATAAAATATAGTTATTATTATTATTATTGGATGGAAGGGCTTTGATATCTGAGAATATAAAAGCTTTAATAATTCTAATCTTAATTCTAAGCCGTTTGACTGAAGTTGACCTCTTTAAGTCACAAGTAAAGGGAACATATGTTTTATATAACCCTATTCCAATAGGTACTACACAGAAGATGAAGTACTGAAGCTTTGGCGAAGCGACACTACATTCTTTCTTATTTTCCGACTGACTTACTCTAAAATATGTTTATAAATATATTAGGTACAAAAACCTAAATAAGAAATTAATATAAAGAATGACAGCAATTCAGATAAATGTTTTTCATTTCAATTTTAACTTTTTTAAATTACACATAGAACAATCATGCGGCTTAAATAATTAATATTATATTTTATATTTTTTCTTTATAGTTATAAATATAATAATGGCAACACTAAATATAGATTACTAATTAATATTTTTAAAATTGTAATAATTATAATAATAACAGCAAAATTAAATAAATAATATTCCATATTCAATTATAAAACTAATTAAAATAAAAATGTTTAAAGTTAAAAAATATTGTAAGGTAAGTGATGCAATTTTCATTTTGTTATTTGTGGGTAGGCTGTCTGTAACAACTATATTTTCGAGCACAGATTAAACCTTCAAGACATCTAACACGTCAGTCTCTCCTGTGACCATGATTGCTGTAAAGAATTCGAAACGTCGGGAACCAAAAATCCATATAAATCCGCGAAAAAATCCGAAAAGATAGTTTTATTTAAAATATTTATTACTTATAAAGAAAATATAAGGCCGTAGATATTTTGATAGTTCCACATGCTATTTGGCTTCATTGGTATTTTTATGGATGATAAAAACCATACTCGCAAGTATAGATATTTCTTATATTTCTTTATCTATACTTGCGAGTATGGTATTATCATATAATACTGCCGTTCTTATCGTAAATAGCGTATTTGCTTAGCGGTAATAATTCGGTAAAATCACGCTCAAATTCTTTTAGTACATCATTATTTTTGCCTCTATGAAACCCAAAAGGTATGTTTAGTGATTGGCTAAGGAGCAACATTTAAAGGTAAGTGTTAAATATTTAAAAAGACTTCAAAATTGATGAGGACTATGAATTATGCATTGCAATAATATTAAGTTATTAAGTATAATCAACACACATGTGGTTTGCTTTCAATGCGAAGAGTATTACTCCACAGTCCACCTCGCTGCCCAAAGCTAATAGACTTCATATATATCTGGAAAACTAATTAACTTCTATTACACATGCAGTATTTTCATCACGATGTTTCCATAACTGTAGCTAAAAAAATCTCAAAGGTGAGAAATCAGTGGTTTGAACCAGCTCCACTTTCTAAGCAAGTACTTTTTTCCTGATTTGAGATTAAAGGACGAACATTTGAGAAATGATACGAGCGCAATGATACTAATATGAATATATTAATTTGTAAAACCTAAGAATTTGGTATTCGGTCGCATAGACAGGGGTAGAGCTGCGGGAATTTGTAGTCTCGTTATAATTTTACTCACATTAAATATAGTTAGGAGCAATATTTTTAGGACATTTTTATGGTATAACAGGTAGTCGATATATTTTAATAACAAATATTTACGGTATACTGGTAAGGAGAATATTACAATTGAACGCATGGTTTTTATGGAACACATGGTCTTTCAGCAAATAAACCGGTAATCATTCGTTCAAGCGTGCCACATGTACCAAATGGGTTTTGATGTGTGCTGTTTCATATATCAAAAAGGAAACATACTGAAAAAGGTTTATTTATGGTAGATTATTGACATAGACTTTTTTGTATATATATTTTATTTTTATTTTTTTTATTTAGGCACAGAAACAGAAAACAAATAAAAAATTACAACTACGTATAAAAAATGAAAATATCATTTAAAATTTGTTGTCCAATTATATCTGTATACAACTCTCAAATAAATACGTATAATTATAATAAACAAACTTAACCAAAAACCAAAAAGTGAATATTATAGTATGTGCATTTAAATTTAGATAAAAACATCAAAAACAAATAAACAAATATACATTTACATTTCATTTATTAAAAAAAAACAATGAAAGAAAAAAAAATGAAAAGACAGCGAGGAAGCATATCCGAAAATGTAAAGATAAAAAAATAATAATTTAGGAATTATTTTTTTTTCTTGAATGATAAAAACTATTATTGAAAATGACGTATTCATTATTTGCACTATTGTATGTTATACACATTCTGTGTAAAGAGTTGTTTTGGGAAACGTGCTATATTTGATAGAAGGTATTATGAATATCCTAGGAGGAAAACTAGCTGTGGACATCTAAATAGTATTATAGTTACTTTATAATATAAATTCACGCAGTAACGACTTACCTTCACATTGCTCGGACACGTCTCTACATACCTAACAGTAGCCTATATGTTACTCCAGGTCTATCTGTGTACTCATCCAAATCCGTCCAGCCGTTTTAACAAAACCAAACACACATCCAAACTTTCGAATTCATGATAATAATCCGATTATTCAATTTGCTTGCAATTTTATTGCACCTGAGGCCCCTCTAAAAATCCTAATAATCTGCAGCGTGCTATTTATATATATAAATCGTTCTGTGAAATGATTTCCTCCAGTACTATATTATACTTATATTATATTTGTTTTCAAAATGTGATATTTTTTATTAATTATTATTAATTTAATTACAAAAAGTTATGTTTAACATTTAGTATAGATTTCTCAGGTGAGAATTTTACTGCAGTAAAAAGTATCCTATATTGTTGACCCGGATAACCAGCTATCATTATACCAAATTTATCAAAATTTGTCCTGTGGTTTTCTCGTGATGCGGCTACAAACAGAGAGACAGATAGACAGACAAAAATTCTAAAAACTATACAGTCAGCCTCTGCATCGATAATAATGACTAATTTAATAAGATTTTCCAAAAAAATTTGAATGCAAAGATTCAACTCAGTTAGAATTTTATTATATGTATAGATAATAATTGCATTAAGAATAATTTTCTAGAACAAGATCTTATAAATACGTAAACCTTCAACATCATGTGTGACGTTGCGATGAGGACTGAAACTTAATCTAAATGACACTATTTTTAAATTATTTTGATAGGTTACATAATAAAATTGATAAGTTATATAAAACAGCTATGATCATTAAATATTTTGAAAATAAACCCGATAAACCTAAAAACATAAAGTGAAACCAATAATACTTTGCGCTGCTACATTTGAATATACTGGTATATATAAAATATTTATATCTCGGTCGGTCGATTCTCTGTGCTTGTAAAAATTCAAACGTCCCTCAAACGAGAACAAATGCTAAAAACTAGGGCAGATGGAAGCCTACTTTAGAATGTATTGGTACTGTGTATTATGCTCAAACGCGGAGACGTTGGAAGAAATTAATTGCAAACAACAGTTATAATTTTACTTTAAAATTTGTCTTTTTATATAATAGTATTTACTATTTTGAAAATAAATATATTACATTGAAAAATATAAGCAAAATAATAACTAATCCTTACTATAATACATATTATGAATATTAAAGTTTGTTTGTGAATAATATTCGTGTTTTAGCGCTTTAGTAATTTAAACGGTTGCAAAGGACACGCGGGGCGTATTTAATGCTTACCAATAGGTTTTGTAGGCACCAATATACATAAAAAATCGTTTGGTAGCTATTTATATATATTACTTTTTGGCAGAGAACTGAAAAAGAAGGAGTACTTCTATTCCTCTTCGAGTTTGTAATGTCTCTCATCAGAGAGACATTAAAAACTCGAACATTATGATATACAAGAATTTTATTTTTATTCAAAGAAGAATAAAATAATAATTCTATATTGCTGCAACGAACATACTATTTAAAACTCGATTCCATATCGAACAAATCGATTCGCTTAAGCTCTTCCACTTGATTATAAAACATTGATAATCTTCAGGAAGTAGGTAGCTCTCTAAATGAATGGTAACACCATATAATAAAACCAGTGAATAGCTTAGAAGAAATATGGCTACGCAAACGTACACACACAAGATGTAAAACTGTGCGTACTCGTTTCCCTTTCTTTAGCACAGCTACGAAAGCTCAGTAGCTGAATGTGCATAGAGACAGTTCATCAACCAAAGATTCGTAAAGGCAACGCTTACAGCAAAAAAGGGTATAATCTTTAATATTATAAACTTGATAAAAGTTTGTTGTATGTACCTTTTTTATTATTAAATATTTATATATTAATTTGATTTTAATTCTTGTGAAAAAAATAAAAAAAATGATTTAGGTTGCCAGAAAGTGACAAAAATTATGATTTAATAGTTTGTTTACGGTATAAACTACGTTCAACAGATGTGCATCCATCATTTGCATGTAAGCTAATCCCCGATCTAGTTGTAAAACACAGCTTAGATAATGAAACGCTGGCTGCGGCGGCTTACTTGCATAAATAGTATTTCAACAAGGCTTATCAATTTAAATGGAGATTAACACTTGCTATTATATATTTATAATAATAAATATATAATAGCAAGTGTTTACACTTTAAATTTAATATTATGATCAAAAATTTTATGTGCGAATTAAGCCCACTTTCAACATTCCACTACTTTCCAAATGGGTCTTATATCATCCATGAAAGCACATGTTCAGCTAAATATAGTATTTGTTGATTTTTGTAAACATCAATATCATTATCAAATACATTTTATAAATTTGTGTTTCATGGTATTTCTTAAAATTACAATAAAAGATAAAGTAACAAATTTAATCACAGTTGTTAAACTAAAATTATGCCATAATTAACTTCTATTAAGAGATCTAGTAGTCTTTTAGACAAACTGTTACTGAGTTTATTTTTCATATTTCGTAAACTAAAGAAAACAGTCCCAAGAATAAATTAGTTTTATATATTGCACTTCTTACGGATACACCTTTTTGTGGTGGTAATCATTATTTCCATAACCCTCGATATCCTCAGTTGACAACGCTCATGAAGTGCCTAAGATATTAAACAAATTTCTGGGGCCCATCTAAAGAGGCATGAGCCAATGTTTTCTCCAATAGTATCATTGAATACCTCCATTCAATAACTCTTATTTGTTTTCCAGAATTCGTTCGCACTCATTGCCAGAAACCATCTTTGAACAATTTCCTCCTTCCATTTACGTTATGTAACCGATTAATCCGTCAACGACCGCGACACACCGGTGTGTCAGTTAACAATTAATTTCTTATACCTGAGCATAATACTCTTATTATAAATTATCAAAACTTTTAAATCCTATGAGAGAAAATGTAATAATTACAAGTACATTAACGTGTTGGACAAATTTCTCATAAAAAAGACGGCTTGACTTGCTTGTGTGGTGCTCGCTTTAACGGATTTTTGCAGACTCATTGAATTAGACCGCATCAATGTTCTGAGAATAAAATAGCGAGTCATTGCAAGTCATTGAGCTTAAAAAGCTCCTTCCAGAAAATTGTTTTTTATCAAATTAAGTGCTCTTAAAAATTTACCGATTAAATTACTTCAAAGTTATAAGGTTTATGTAAAAAAAATATTTTATAATTTTCACAAGGTATACGAACACGTAAACTTTTAATTTGAATCGTTATATAAGCAGGATTAAATAAATTTTAATCATCAAAATTATCCATCAAATTAACAGCTTACAGCTTTAATGGATATAAAAGTATAATAAACTTTTTTATTAATTCACCTGTTCTTTTTAATTTGTTTTTGTTGTAATTTATTCTAAAAATTAGTCTTGAATTCGAGGAAATGTTGTGTAATAATGTCCTTCTGTCTAATTTCGGACACGTCAACCAATCTCAATGAAACTAGCCATGTCTTGAGAAGATATGTACTATAGTGCATAAGAAGGCGCGCTGATACTAATGCATTCCCATCTTGGGGGTGAAACACAATCAACTTGTAAATGCCACGCTGTTACTGAGATTTGTTTGATAATAGTAATTATCCAAAATTAGACCCGTTCCGAGACTTGAACTCGGGACCTTCGTATCTGCAATAGTACATGGGGCCCCAACACCACCGAATCAGTTGAAATATTATTACATGTAAATAAAATAAACACCTTTATTCATAACCCTTTTTAATAATATTGCCTTGTGAGAATGCGGTTAAAAGTTGAAAAACCTTTCACGTACTGCCTGCTTTGAAGTACCAAATATTCTCGTTGTTCGTGTAACGCCTTAGAAGCACTGACCGTACTTAAAGATCTTAGCTCTAATGTATTTTTACTAGAAACATTTTCTCAATTCGCTCGAATGTACGCCCGCTTTCGTCCCCAAGTAAGTCCAATCCACCTTTGGAAATTTTTTGTTACATTTATATATAAAATATGTTATACAATTTTGCACAAATCACATAATACCTAACAGTATCTTACGTTATCGCCTTGATGGTTTAGTGGCTAGCTTGTATGGCTGAATTAAAATCCGGAGATCCTGGGTTCGAGTCCCGGATTGGGCCACGGTTAACTATTAAGTTTTTCTGTTATGTAATTCTAGCTAGAAGCTAGAATTGATTGATGGTTTGTAAACACCTGGATTTTAAACCCTATAGTTAATAATAATAAGGTGGCAAGTTAAAATAACTTTCTTATTATAAACTAGGTTGATTCCCCACACAAAATTTCATCCCCATTTTCACCCTCTTAAGGGATGATTTCCAAAATAAAAGGTATCCTATGTCCTTCCCAGGGTCTCAAACTATCTCCTTGCCAAATTTCATCTAAATCGATACAGTAGATCCAGAGATTACCCCCTACAACCTCACAAACTCACAAACTTTACCTCTATAATATTAGTATAGATGGTCATAAAAATATTACTGAATTTCCCAAGAAGTGTGATATGAATAACATTAATAACACAAAGACATTAATTCTTTTTTATGGATGAGATATTTAAGCTTTCATTTCGTCTAGAAAGGCTGAGCGGTTCGTTCTGGACAGTGATAAATCATTGAGGACTAACTTGATACGTAAATATATAAAAATATATTTGTAATGTGAGGTAGTTCCTAATTAATTTTCTTTAACTTTTTATATCGTGCCAATAAAAAGTAATTTTGGAAATTGAAAAACATGATTGCGCCACCTGCGTTTTTAAATATTTTATTCTCAATGTAAAGTTTAAAATTTCCAGCAAAAAGGAATAGATGCCTTTTGAGTTTCAATTTAACTTATAATAAGTTTAGCAATTTGTGAAAATTAACTACAATTTGAATTCTCTTAGTTCAAAACTTTTAAATAATGCTTAACGCTTGGATAAATACGTGTTTCTACCTTTTGAAGACAATACATATGAACTAACTAAACATTTAAATAAATAACTGTTCATATTAAATTCGTTACACACAAACTAGATTATAAAAACGAGTACAAAATACTTTTCTATTTTTAGAAGTCTAATAGAATCCAGCAATTGCCATTTTTTTACAAACTTTTATTTAGCTTCATCTGTCCGGGCCTGTAATGGAATCTTGGAAGTAAGATTTGACCCACTTGCCATGCGATTGAGTCCGTCCGAGTTGTCCGATTGAGCTGAAATTTGGTACACTAGTTTGGTTCCCGATACAATGCACAATTGTACCTGTGTAGTATAACACAATTGTACCTGTGTAGTATAAACAAGAATAAAAAATATTTAAAATAGGTAAATCTCGCGACAATATTTTATATCACATAAATTGTGTAATATAATAAATAGATGGGTTTGATTTAATTTAAAGATTATTATTTTCTTTTTAGAGCATTTAAATAAAAGCTTGTTTAAAAAAAATGTTTATTTATATAATTCGAACGTACTCGTATGACATACGATTGATTAATAGAAAAAAACTCGGTAATTTATTACTTCATCTGTCTATACTTATTTATTTATTTATTGAATTTTCAGTACATACTCGTATATAGCAAACACAGTTATAAACGATAATAATTGCAAAAGTTAAGAAACTGTGTCGCAATTATTAACGCCCTACACCAGCAAAATTGCAGAAAAAATATGTGCATACATTCAAAAATTAATCAAAAATAACAT
The DNA here is from genome assembly GCA_951806755.1 of Brenthis hecate. NCBI lineage: Eukaryota > Metazoa > Arthropoda > Insecta > Lepidoptera > Nymphalidae > Brenthis > Brenthis hecate. Next base: position 12,629,919 of record OX638258.1, on the reverse strand, counting down.
TTATAAAAAAATATAAACAAACTTTTTAGCTAAATAAGTTTACAAAAATTAAATTATTATTGACGAGCTATGAATAAATTTTACACTTTCAAAAGCGTAAAACTTTTTACAGCTGTCATTCTCTGTATTATTATATATTATTATATGGAATCTAATATATAATAATATTATATATTAGATTTCATTTTAAAATCATTTCGGATTTCGTCCCGAATTTATTTTGATTTTTGGTTTTATTTTAAGATGTCGAACATTCGCGTAAATCTAAGAAAATAATTTTCATAATAAATTATTTATCTATATTCATACAGTCTTCTCAATTATTTGAAAGTTTTAAACAACCCTCATATGTCTTTACATCTTCACCCTTTTCGCCATTATAGAGTAGACAGAATGAGCATGACAAGTGATAGATAGGCTCTCCGAGCCGTCTTCGCAAATATTTTCATATATATGTTCGTAACCCATTCTCCCATTAAAAACACTGTACAAATCCTTTATTTGTAAAGTTTTATAAAATATTCTCATTAGATTTCAATGTTAAATAGGTAGGTGTAAAACGGCACATTTACTTGCATAGTGTAATTATACTAATTATTGTAACTAATAAAAAAATATAATTAGCAGCTCGTGCTGACCTTCGCTTAAAATTATAGGCACAAAGTCTTCATTCGTCTCATTTCTACTTAGGAAAGCTTTTATACCAGTAAAAAATAGGACGAGCTAACATTCTTCCATTGTTTTCCGTTGCTCAGTTTGGAATTTTCTATTTAAATTCCTCATATCGCCCACTTTTTCTGAACATGCTACTTTTAATATACTGCCTGACACCTCGCATTACTTCCACGTTCTTGCAAAGTAAAAAGACTCATTTCAGAATATTACGTAAATGTAAACATTTGTACTGGTTACAGAAAACTGATTTATAAATATTACGCTGAACCCTTATATTTATTAAAGTAATAAAATATATGTAATTGCGAATAAACTCAGGCCTAATTATAAGGTACTAGCGACCCTCCATGGCCTCGCCCTGTTTTAAATTTTTACCACGGCTTTTTATTTTCTACGACCAATTTTACTAATATTACAAATGTGAAAGTTAGATGGATGTTTGGATGTTTGTTACTCAACTACGCCAGAACGGCTGAACGGATCTGGATGAAATTTGGAACAGAGATAGATTATAGTTTGGAATAACACATTTTTTTTATACCACGATGGTGGCAATCAGGCATGCGGCCCGCCTGATGGTAAGCGGTTACCGCAGCCTATGGACGTCTGCAACACCTGGGGCATCACATGCGCGTTGCCGATCCTTTAGGCTTACCCCGGAAAAATATACTGTGCTCATGGGGTCATTTGTTTTTATAGAGGTGAAACCGAGCGAAGCGAATTTTATTTGATATTTTCTTTAAATGTTATTATATGTAATATGTTTTAATGGAAATAAAAATCCTCAAGGCATAAAATACAAAACAATCAAAATGTTTTTCATTTATAGGAAACTCATAGAAGAATAGATAATTGATATAATATAAGTAACTTTAAATTATAGTTTTAAACTACTCGCAGCTGAAAATCGACTACAACAATTTAGTTTTATGAAACTTAAATAAAAATATTTATTCAGTGTCTGTCTGGCGGGAAATATTGCATTGTGATGCCCAGAGGGAATAAATTAATGTTCAACGATACGCGCTCACAGTGGAGTGTTGCTATTCAAATATTTGCTCTTTTGCTACATTTAAACCGACTATTTAATAATAAACCTACAATGTTTTTGTTGTGTTAAATCTGTTAATTTATTTATTGATTGCTGTTATTAGTAAATAATATGCTAACATTAATTAAATAAAGTAGGTGCATATAAGTGCCCTATCGAAAATTTTTGTAATTTTTTAGTTTAACTTTCTTCAACGTAGTAACTGCAAATTGATATTATTTTTTACATAGATATTTCATGGACTAGAGAGTGATTTTTTTTCTTGATACGCCAAGTGCTTGAGTAGCGTTTTCGACTGATGCACTAAAACATGTACCTACTTTATTAAAATTTCACAAAAGAATATCATTGAAACATGCTATATACAATATACATACAATAAACATATTCGTTAAATTTCCATATACATTTTATAAAACCATAACGTTAAAATAAAATATAATAAAAACATCGGGTATTGCTATGTTTTAAATAAAAATTAAAAACCTTTATTTTTTTATCATTTGCTGTTTGTCTAGTGTAATATTGCATAGTGATGGCCAGAGGGAATAAATTAATGTCCAACGACGCGAGTCCGCAGTCGGGTGTCGCGAATCAAATATTCATTCCTCTGTATTTAAATGGAACCAAGCATTTAGTTGGAATTTTTATATTTTTTTACCATAATACATTTTAAACTTAAACTCGTTTTTTTGAGGAATTTACAAGCCCCCTGCTTTTTTACCTTGCAGCATATTTATATAGTTGTAAAGTGTTTTAGAAATAACGAGAGTATTTGTATATTTTTTTTAATAATGCATAGTAATAATAATCTTTATTACCAGCAAATAAAACATTCAGCTCAATAAGATAATTTAACCTTAATATATAATAATATACTGACACACGCTCGGCAATAAAATTATACGATGTAATTCGTATATAATTGATGTATGAATTAAACATACTAGACTTACAATGTACACATGTGGCCAGTAATACAAAGATTCGAATCTTTTCTACTATACATACATATACATACCTATGTTCTTCCCTCCCCCGATGTGTGTTCACCTTATTTATCGTGGTGGAGGGGCTCATTATAGTCTGCCAATCCAGCTGTCAAGAGACACACAGGGATGTGGCCCACTTCGGTGGGCGGTGTACCGTGCGGGTTGCTCCTGATACTTCTTGGATAGAAGAGTGGACCGAGGGAGTAACCTATTGGTTGTTGTGGTCTGCTTCGGCAGACCTGCCATCGGAGCGTCGTGGTTGAGTGCGTAAAAAATAAGGCTTTTTGTAACTCCGTGTGGTAAGTCGTGCTTTTGGAATATTGAAATGGTTCCTCGTTACATTACACGAGCAGTGTGTACATATTATGAGGCAAATTGTGCACTCCATCTCATTGTTATAATAATATAGTGACATTTTATTTACATCAATACTTATATTAATAAGTGGTTGTAGTTATGCCACTTGTTATATGGTCATTTAAATCTATACATATAATAAAATTCTAACTAAGTCAAATCTGTACATTATATATTTTTTAGAAAACCTTATTGAAATAGACATTATTTTCGATACAGAGGCCGAATCTATAGTTTTTAGAATTTTTGTCTGTCTGTCGGTCTGTCTGTTACCACATCACAGAAAAACTACTGAACGGATTTTGAAGAAATTTGGTATGGTAATAGCTGGTTATCCGGGTCAACTAATATACTAATACGAGTATACTATAAATATATAAAAGCTAATAATTTGGTTTTGCTAGTTCATTTATAAAATATTATATATCTGATCAAATTTGTCTTCAAATTGAAAACTATTCTTGTAAACTAATTTAATGTCCACATTGAATTGAATGAAACCTAATTCTAATAACTTGTAATGCCAACGAAACTAACATTTTTACGATCTAGAGTTTTGGCTACAAATAAAGTTTCTACTCTGCCAAATCACTCCCGTTCAATACATGAACTGAGTTTTTCAAAATTATGTATAGCACACTATCCAAATATGTAGACGATAATAATCGTTTAATGGAATTTTCCGCCCATTTACTGCAATCGTATCGGAAATTAACGAGTTCCACTGAATATAAAATTGCTAGAGTGAGAAAATATGGGGCAAAAGAACGTTTCAATATTACTTAGTTACAATACATATATTTTTAATTAAAATTCTTAAAACACAAAATTGTAATCAAGTTAAGGTTGGGTCTTGTATATTATGTTTAAATAGTTTTTCATGGTTTATCAATTTGTCTCTTTCAAAGCGCTTTACTCGTACCACAGATCATATAATACTATACCATACTAAAAGCTTTTTTATAGCCTATATAAGTGAAATTATATTTTCTATTTTTTGTCATAACATGTTTATAAAGTAGAATCTGTTATAAGCTGTTTCTTACACCTCATGTGGCCTCGCCTACACCCTTTTCGTTCTTCTGCAATTACATTTATGTTGTTGTGTTCTATGTACGTATTCGTATTTATTTTAGAAGTAATAACTGATGTTAGAATTTTATAAATTGTAGGCAGGCATGTTATAACATATCTATATTGTGGAGGATCTGATGAAAACTTTCCTTTAGGTATCATAAATGTAATTCCTGTTGCTATAAAGTTTACCTTTATACCAAAGGTATATTCTGTTCCTTTAAGATTATATAATTTAGATTTCTTGCAATGAATTTATGAAATCTATATATTAATAAGTGAAGCAAAAACTTTGTACCCCTTTTTACGAAAATTGCGCAGACGGAGGAGTATGAAATTTCCCACACTTATAGTTTATATAGAGAAGGAGAGCGGAATGCTAATATTTTTTATTTATTTATCGAAGCTGCATTAATTTTCTCTATTGTTTTCTATTATTTTATCATGATTTATACAGTGGGCGTTATATCGGAAGTGTTGGTTCAAATAAAAGTCGATGCAATCCAAGTTGTATTTCAAATGAACAATAATCACTTTGTACATAGTTACACTGCACTTCACTACACAGCCATATACCTACCACTTCACTATTACCACTTTCTACTAGTGTTCACCATGCGACCGACCAAGCGTAACTCCGCCGAGCCAGGTCGAGTGTCACGACGTAGACTCTGTCGAGCCCAAGACGATGGCGCTCGCGTTCCGATCAGTTGTGATTATGACTCGTCTCCGACATATTTATTAAGATTACCAACAGAAACGACAATAATACAAATATAATTAACGTAATACAATAAACACAGTATAATTGTATTTCTTTTTAGAGGTACAACATGCGTAGAAACAAAAGAAAACAATTAGTTCAATAAATGAAAGGATAATAAGAAATTAAAAGCTAAATACATTATTGGATAAATTAATATAAATAAATTATTGAAAAGAAACATAATTATTTAACAGTATTATAAGTAGTTTTATTATTATATAATATTAATCACATTAAAGAGAACAAAACAAATTCAATGTAATACCAGGTAATTAATTAAATGTAATACTTAGTAATTCATTATTTTTAAAGAAGTTGACTAATTTTAATTTGAAGGCAGGTAAACTATTGTAAAAAATATCGAGGCAATATTTTCATTTTTATCTTAATCTTCTATTAAACGATTGGTACGGCTTTGATAATTGTCTGTAAAATGATTTTTCATTTGTTAAACATATTTTGTAATCATTTTTCCTCTTTTGTGCTTTCTTGTATCGTTTTAATAAAACATATTTGCGTATACAATATAAAGAACAGAAGGTCACTACTCGAATTTTCTCCTCCTCCTCTTGAAACTCCTTTTCTATTATGATTTTTGGTAGAAATTGGTGTAAGTTTTGCGACATGAATACGTTATAAAAATATGTGTGAGAACTGAAGTAACATAAATTATTATTAGGCACCTAGGAACGCACCCGAGCAAATTGTGGGGACGTGGCAAGTACATTAATACGGAAAAACACATGTGATAGAGAAAAAGCCTAGATGTGTTCGGTTTAAAGATGCTTTATTTATTTCTCAAAAGAATAACATTCACTTAATGAGAAAAAATTACAAGTAGGTAGTTGAATATTATTTACATCGTGAACAACTTAATACAAAACAGAAATAAAAATGTTATAGGTATAGAAACATCAAATATGAGTTCATTAGGTAATAGGATTAATACAAAAATTTTATATTTAGTCAAACAACATCATTTTTACATAATGTTGTGGGTAGAACGGTCTTACAACTAGAATATTTATGTACTTAATTGGTAAACACAAAGATATAAAGAGCTTGTTACTAGAAGATATACGGATAGAATTTAGTAATAACAATGAGCATAATAATAAAATGTTAACTATTATATTATACTAGTAAATATACAGATTATATTTTGTTCAGTTGTATAAGTTTTTCATTATATATATATATATATATATATATATATATATATATATATATATATATATATATATTATATATATATATATATATATATATATATATATAATTTATTATTATTATTTTTTATTTGTTAAATTATAGGTATGTTGTTTAACACATGATTTTTTAAAAGTTTTTTGAATTTATGAAATGGTTTTGTTTCTATTAAATTTAATGGTAATTTATTAAATATTTGAACGCCTTCGTACATTATATTGTGCTTGCCGTAGTTAGTCCTTGGTTTAATTGAACTTATTTGATTTGAATTTCTTAGTGAATGTTTTAATGTATGTGATTTCTTTGTGAAGGATATATTTGTATGTATTAATTCTTTTATAATTTTGTATATTAAAATTGAAGTATTATACACGTATGTTTGTTTTATACTCATAAATTTAGTTTCTTGGTACAATTTTTCAGTAGGAGTCAAATAGTCACAATGAAAAAGCACTTTTATTAATTTATTTTGCAGTCTTTGTATTTTGCAGCGATTAGTTGGTGCTGCAGTGCCCCAGAGTTCAATTAGGTAGTCTATATGGGGCTTTACCATTATGTTATAAATAATTAATCGAACTGGTTTGGGAAAACAACGTACATTGCCGCGTAGTACTCCAACCAAGGAGGATAATTTAGATTTAACTTTGTCTAAATGTGGCTTCCATGTCAAACAGCTATCTAAAGTAATACCAAGATATTCTGCACTTTTTGTCCTATTGACAACAGTACCATTTATAGTTAAAGGATCAAAACCACCTATTTTCTTATTTTTAGGTGCAAAGATAATATAATTTGTTTTTTCAGTATTAACAGTAAGTAAGTTGCTCTGCAGCCAATTGTTTAAACATACCAAATCATTTTGTGCATCTTTTACGATAGAATTTATTGAATCACCATAGTAAAACATACTTGTATCGTCTGCATATAACGTTATATCTCCATTTAACCCAATATTGCTAATGTCGTTAATGTAAATTAAAAATAAAAGTGGACCTAATATGGAGCATTGTGGTATGCCACATGTAATTGAAGCAGTGTCGCTAGTGTATTCTCCTATTTTGACTACTTGCTGCCTGTTTTCAAGATAAGATCTAAAAATGTTTAATGCTGTAACACCGATATCGTTAAGTTTTTTTAATAGAAGTGCAGTACTTACGGTGTCAAAAGCTTTTTTTAGATCAACAAATATGCCCAGAACTATTTGTTTTTGGTCTATTTTGAGTTTAATTTTAGTGATAAGATCCATTGTTGCAGATAGTGTGTTGGATTTGGGTCTAAAACCATATTGTTTACTGTAAATAAAGTTTATTGAAGTTAAATAGTTATTAAGACGGGTGTGTAATATTTTTTCAAAAATTTTGGACAACACTGGTAGTACTGATATCGGTCGGTAGTTTCCAGGATCAGTGCGCTTGCCTGATTTGTAAATTGGACTAACTTTGGCTATTTTGAGACTGTCTGGAAAGACAACATCATGCAGGCACCGATTTATGCAATTAGTGAGGTCATCAACAATCAAGTCTTTTAGGCATTTTATAGCTTTCGTGCTAACACCATCGATACCTACCGAGGTGTTGCTATTAAGGTTATTAATTATTTTGAGGACTTCATCCGTAGTAGTAGGAGTTATTTCAGAAAATAATATCTGTGAGTTGGAAGTATCTGAGAGTGGTGGGACAGACGTTAAATATGTATGTGTATGAAGTGATTTGGAAATTTTTGATGCTAACGTTATACCTATAGTAGAAAAATATAAGTTAAAACAGTTACAAATTTCCATTGGGTCTGTTATTATGTTAAGGCCAATCTCTAATTTTGTGGGAATACTAGTATATTTGATTTTGTTATTAGATATACTATTAAGCAACCTAAACATTTTTAACGGTTTTTTGATGCAATTTTGAAATGCTTTTTGATAGTAGTTACTTTTGGTCAATTGTATGTCTTGAGCTACTTGGTCCCTTTTGTTCACAAACTTTTGTTTAATTTCCATGTCTTTTGGTTGAATTTTATGTTGCTGCCATAAGAAGTTTCTCTCATTTATGGCTTTAATTATATTTTTGTTTATCCAGTCAGTTTTAGGAGGATTAAGAATTTTTATTTTTGTAAATTTACTGTTGCTGATGTTTTTAATAATTATTTTTTCAAGATCACTATACTCTAGTAACGTACCCTTTGGATTATCCTGCTCAACATTTTTATAGAGATTTTCATAGTTAATAGCTTCATAATGAATCTTCTTTTTTATTTCTGGACAATATTGTTTCAGCTCCAGGTACATCTGCTTATGATCTGACATCGCTGACTCTACAATAGCTAGGTTAAAGTTATGTTCTTTTAAGTTGGTTGATACGTGGTCTATTATAGTTTTTGTTGATGAAGTTTCACGCGTGCAATAAGAAGGCTCCACATAGTTAAGAATTGTGTATCCATTTTCATCAATCATCTCCGTGTAGTTTAACGTAGTGTGGTCTTTTTTAAGCAACAAATCTATATTATAATCTCCAAAAACTATAGCCCTTCTTCTTCTTTCTAATTGTAGAGAATATTCTTCAAGAAATTGATTCACTTTTGTACGGTCAGGTTTATAAATTAATCCAATATCCAGATTGTATTTATCAATATGTATCCATAAATAATGTATATTCCTTATACAGCAGTCCTCTATTAAGTTGTGACTTAGGTTGTTGTTAATAAACATTGAGATACCACCACCAGTAGTGTTCTGTCTGAAGTTGTAATGATGAGTATATCCCGGTAAAATAAGTCTCTTTGCTTGATCTTCACTTTTTATCCATGTTTCTGTGATGACAATAATATGTATTATGTTTACAAAAGAGTCTAAAGAACATTTTAATTCATCAAATTTTCCCTGACCTACAATACTTCGAGCATTAATGTATAAGAATTTCAAAGACTTTTTTGACGAAATAATATCTGTATATGTGTTTGTTAGTTGGTAAGATATTGTGTTGCTTTTTATTTGATAAAAATCTGCATTAGTTTTGCTTATTAGTTTTTTGATGCGGTTTTTACTATTTTAGGTATACCCTTAAAATATTTTATTTTTAGGTTTTCTTCGCCATTTTTAATTCGTTGTTCAAGCTCTTTATTGAGTTGTGTTTAAATTCATTTTTATTTTACACTTAATATTTTTTAAATTAAATCGTTTTATCCTGATTAAAAATTAAAACATTTCCTTAATTTTGCGCAGAGCATAAATATCGAGTTTTAGGTAAATTTTGCCAGGATAATATTATTTACCATATAAAATTTGCCATCCCTTTTCATGCTTTTAGGGATTGAATCTCCGCTAATTGCTTTTTAAAGTTTACTTATGTTGTTATATAGGAATATATGTAGGGTATATGTACATATATTTTCATTTTAGCCTCTAAAATTTTTCAGATTTACACATCAAAATTGATAATAATCAAATCCATTTCTTAAACAGAATGTAAAGCTTGATATATGTATAAAGAAAGTTTTAATTTAACAGTCTTCATAGTACATACCTCCCCTTTACACCAATAAACGTTAAAAGCTATTCTGCAAACACGAAATGCGCTAAAGCATGCGAGATTTCAGTTTTAAATATCCCTCTACGGTTGCTTAAATTTTAATATCCATTACGATGTAATCTCGGAAGAACAATTTCAAGTGGGTCTTATAGTGTTATGATATTGGTACAAGTAGGTATTATATTTTACTACACAATTACGTACATTATGTTACAAGTTTTGTAAGATAATGATATTTGAAACTAACTCTTTCACTTTTTAGTGTTTTTTTTTGTTGATTTTATATAATCCTAGTTTTCGTCTGTGGCACTGCTCGCGCAACTATTTCATGAAATGTAGCTTCTCTTATTAAATAAGACCCCAAAGAATACTTTCTTTGATTTATCCGAATATTTGACATTTTAAATAAAATTTTATTTTCGGATTTTTTCCGCGGATTTATTTTGATTTCTGAATCATGGTTACGGGAGAAAGCCTCATGATAGAAGCAAACTCTTCAGCTTTATATATGAGTATAGACAAATATTAGTAATAGGTACGAACATGTTATCATGAATTTTATATTTATACCTATTACAATATATAGGTATAGAACACAAATTATATTCATACGGCTTATTTATAAGTGTTTGTTTTCTAAATAAAACTATTTTTTCGGATTTTTTCGCGGATTTATTTGGATTTTTGGTTCCCTTGGTTTTAGGGAACTAAAAATCCAAATTAATCCGCAAAAAAATCCGAAAAGATAGTTTTATTTAAAATGTCAAGTATTCGCGTCAATCTAAGAAAGTATTATGTTTGTTTTCTATTTTGAATTCGTTCTTTGTAACTAGTAAATAAAACCATCAGTTATATTTATAATGTTATTAATCATGAAAGCTTTTACTACTCTTTGCGAAGGATCATGAATACATATTTTTTTCATTTCTAACGTGTAGTGAAAAATTACAAACGGTAGAAAGCTTTCAGTTCCAGGAAGCATTCTCTTTCAGTAAATTTACATAATCTTTCCCGATAGCACATCTCGGGGTTGTAAATAGTGGTCGTTAAGATGATCATGAATAATTCCACTTACGACAGCTCTATAAATATACTTTATATCACATTCGTTTCTTATTTTCCTTTAGAGAAATTAAGTTTTAACTATTTTGATTTTTTTTACATTTCCACAAGTAGTTCCATCCCATGTGTAGAGATTAGTATTTAACGCAAAATTTATCTAGACTAGACCAGAAAAATATTTAAATTTACTGTAATGACAAAAAAAAATTAATGTGTTGTGCTAAATGTAAACATCATAGCCAAGCAAAGTTCCAAAAATGAATCTTTCACATCTTTCAAATCTTTCACTTTTTGAAAGTTCTATTCTATTCTAGAGATAGAGCTAAAAATCTTTGTATTTTTCGTGAATAAAACTTTGCGAATTTTACATTATTAAAAGAAACCGGGAGAGGAACTTTCCATTTACAGTTTTAAAACTACGAAATTACAATTTAACTTTACTTATTATCTACTAATCTGCTATTCGAAATTTCCTGTAGTGGAATCTCCTTGGACAATATAATTTAGCTCAGTAGTGTTTACCCTAATTTTTTTCTATATAATATATACGAGTAACTATAGAGCAATAACATTAATATTAACATCTGCCTGTGCGCTATTTTTTGAATCCTAGTGGATGAATGGAGTGGGTCATTTTAGGCTGTACTTTTGGGCTACCTATAATACTACTGAAGTAAAACTTAGCTACGTTTTAAATTTTGACTGATGCCTGTATAAAAAAAGTCTGCTCAAATTTTGTTTGGCGAATAAGCGAATAAAAGCAAAGCGATAAACTTTAAATGATGTAAATATTATATATTTAATAATGAGATATGTAAAATTGAATTTAAGACCCTTAATGTCCTCCACTCTTCTACACAGGAGTATGTACGTACATATAAGTTTTTTTAATTCATTTTATAAAAATACGCCATGTAAGTAACTTTAAGTTGCATGCCATATCATGTTGGGTTAGGTTACAGGGGAATCGAGGTCACTGTTCAAATCCGCGAAAGTAATCCGATTGTCTAGTAAAGGATCGAACGCTTTGTTGCTCGCTTGGTCGCGTCAGCGATAATCTAATTATGGTTACTAATTTTATACTGGGGTAAAAGCTAGTGCTTATTAATAGCTTATTTAAAGTCAATATGAGTATAAAATGTTATATTTAAAATATATACAATCACGCCCGGGACGTTAGATCCACTCCCCCTCAACGTGCGTTCACCTTGCCGTGGCGGAGGGGCTCATTTGTGTCCGGCAGTTCAGCTGGCGCGAAGCCAAGAAACGCCCTGGGAGGTGGCCCACTTCGGTGAGCGGTATACCATGCGGGTTGCTCCTTATACTTCTCTGACAGCAGAATGGACCGTTGGAACAAACCCATGGTTGCTATGGTCTGCTTCGGCAGATCTGGTTAAATAATTTGGTTTGTTTACCTTTTTATACAAAATTCAATTTCATCAATAGATTATTTTAAATTACAGTTATACATATATTTATACATGTAATATAAACTTTTAATAATTCTAATCCTTAAGCTAAAATAAGAGTAATAAATTATCCTAATTTAAAAACAGATCCATATCAGCGAGTGCAACTACAACACAGTACATAAGTGATAATTGATTGGTATTTTCAAGCCGACTGTGTTCAGTGCACGATACAACACTACTCCGTCACTATATTTGAAGAGAGGCACGATACACTAGTTATGCTCTCGTGGTAATTGCGGTCAACCGCCGTGTTTCAAATTCAGGTTAATTAAACGGAAAGGGGCGATCTACGTTGCAATTGCTTTTCTATAGTGTACTTGAAAAGAGAAATATGTATTAATTTCTGGGCTCTTGATTGATGTAAACTGGTATGCCATTTAGGGTAAAACTATCACTAAATTTAGATTTAAATTCAATACCTAATTAATCATCATCATCATCTCCCTGCCTATTTCCCAATCACTTGGGGTCGGCGCAGTACATCTTCCGTACTGTTGATAGGATTTGGCAAACGTTTTAGGATCAGCCGCCTGCTTGACGTCAACCCTCCTTGGGAATGCTATTGTTTATCGCGGAAAAGACCCAAGGTGCCATGAACAGCATATCTAATTTAGCTAAGTAGCCGTGTATATAAAATTATCTAACGTCAGTAAATTTTTTCACCACTTTCATTCGCACAGTCAAATGCTTGAGGTTAGGCGTGGCTTAATATTCATCATCATCTGAGGCCAATGCCTCAGGCTAAGGCCCACCCGCGGCTGTAATCAGCCGCGGGTGGGCCTTAGCCTGGTCCAGCAAAGCTCTCCAGTCCGATCTGTTATAGGCTTTCCTTCTCCAGCTTTTTACTCCCAAGATATTGATATCTTGTTCGATGTGGCTTAATATTGGAGAGTTCTTAAATTTACGTCTTGTAATATGCATATTCCATAGGTACTGATTTCTTTTAAAACTTTTTTATAGTATTATTCAAAGTTTTAATGTAATTTCTGATATATTTTGAAATAAATTATGATTAATATAACTTTTCCAAAAGTACTACGATTTTATAAAAATGCCGAGGGAAGCTCGATCGCCCAAATATTATATTGATAAGTACAAAGGATATTTAAGAACGTGCATTACTAGATGCCTTTTGCGAGCGAGGCAAAGATAAGTGAATTTATTATTACGTTAACTAAAAATCAGATTTAAATAAATACAGTAAGAGAGATCGCCAGTAAACGTTAGTGGAAAACTGAGAAAACGAGATATCATGGTGTTCTTTGTATGTTATACTCCGCAGGGAAATTTGACGGTTATAATAGGACAATAATAGGATTGTATAAGTTTACTCTTTTATAACGTGTGCTAAAATACTATACTACAATATCAATATAATTAATACCGCTCTAAAGCTTTCACAGACTTGTTCAATGTAGTTAAATATTCCGACATATAAAGTGGTCGAAGTGGCATTGGCTTACTGCCCACACAGTGCAGAACTATAAAACATTAGCACTGTGGCTGTGCACTTGCTATAAGTTCTTTTTTAAAATTATTTTCATAATGAAAACTTTGTAAGAAAACTGTAAATTAAACGAATTGTACATTTAACGATAAAGCGCTATGCACTTTGTACGGGGAATGTCTAGAGCTTTTTTAACTATCCGTGTATTTTCAGCTGATATTACATCCAAATTTTTTGCTTGAAAATGATTTTCAAAATCAGCCATCATCAATGATTCGTTCATGCTTTTTTGTTGTCACAATTAAATATTAGATATTTCTTTAGTTATTTTTAAAGATAAAAGGGATCTCATCATCGCTTGAGATGGTTTGGATATTTCAACAGAAATGGTTACTTTAAGAATTAAAAGATTAAAGTCCATATTTGTCCCCGTCACTTTCTGTGTATTTTTTATAATTTATTTGTGTAATAAAGAATATATATTATAAATTAAAACAAACTTAAAATTTCATCTTAACTTCTTTATTTCACGATCATCAATAAAAAGCTGGAGTTACCCTTAATGGCTGAGCAGAAACTGGAATTACATATGTATGTGTGATACACGTGGGTGTTTAATATTTCCAGGCAGTACATAGCCATTTTAATAGGTATTTTTAAAACATCTAGAATTTTCATATATTTAAACTTACATTTTGATAAACAAAAAAAAAACTATGCAAAAGAAGAATTTCCTCGACTCCATCTAACTTATTACAAATTTTAGAATTTCGTATATATTTTATCTATGTAACCCCGTAAAAATTCCCTTTGTTTTTTATTCAATGTCAGCGCTTTGATCCTAATCTTTACAACCTAAAACATATCTTACCTCACTTTCCTTGTAATAGGAATAAAAACTGTTATCTTTAGAAAATAGCGAAAGTAAAGTGCTTTTTATCGAAGGGTTTCCTCGGTTTTTTCTCACTATCTCCCGAGATAAGCTTAGTAGTAATAATAAGATGAAAGTACCTCTAAAATGGACCAAATTGATAGCGAGGTACTTAAGTTACAGGGTTAATGTATATTGGTTTTATTGCAATGGTCAATCATAAATGTACAATAAAGTAGATTTGTGAAAATATAACATGAAATAATCTCACTTTTAATATAAGAGTTTGTATGTGTGTATGTTTGTTACTCAATCACCCTGAAACAGCTGGATGTATTTGGATGTAGTACACAGGTAGATTACAATATTTAGTAAATGAGTACAGTTGTGTGAAGTGCTTTTATTAGTAATAAAATTAGCAACACATCCTAAATTTATTACTAAAGCGAAGCGAAGCGAGGGTAAGTTACTAGTCTATACATATAATAAAATGGTAACTTGGCCAAATTCATGTGCGTGTTCACGCAAAAAGTACTGAACTAGTTTTAACAAAAAATTATTACTCAGGTCAACATTTAAGATGCCTTTTACTTACAGAAAAATCTTTCATTCCCACCGGAAAGCATAATAACTGGTTCTAACGAGTCGTTCTTAGAAATTTACATGTCTAACGCTGGCTAAACCTTAAGAGATACATCAAAACAATGTACTAGAAAATTGAAGGTCTTCTGCAATAACATAAGTCTTTTTCCTAAGGTATACTCGCAATGACTATTCATATTTATTTAAAACGTACCTAGGGACATACCCGAGTGAAGCGGAGCTAAAACACTGGTGCACAAATAAGTAGATTTATGAAAATATACCACTAAATAATAAGTAAATAACAGTGCTCCTTAATTATTATTGCTTGAGGCAATGTTGTGGCTCATTACTCCGTTCTCCTCTATTTGCTTTTCTTGCGTTATTTGCGATGATACGTGCTGGATAGCGCTTTCTAACATCACTTTTCATTTTCATGAAGATACAGGATTGTATGATATACATACAAGTATGCATTTTATGCATTATTTTCTAACATTGTTTTTAATCTATATGAACATATAATGAAATTGTAACTAAGGCGAATCTGTACATTAAATATTTTTTGGAAAATATTATTGAAATAAACATTATTATCGATACAGAGTCCGAATCTATAGTTTTTAGAATTTTTGTCCGTCTGTCTGTGTGTTACCGCATTACAGAAAAACCACTGGAGGGATTTTGATGAAATTTAGTATGGTGATAGCTGGTTATCCGGGTCAACATATAAGATACTTTTTACCGCGGAAAAATATCTCATTTCTGAGAAAATTTACAAAAACTGCAATGTAAGAGTATGCTAATATGTAAAACCTAAGAATTTGGTTTTTGGTCATCTGAACTCGGGTGGAGCCGCGGGCAATGCTAGTAATAGTATAATAGTTTTTTTAAGTCAAATCGAACTATGAACGTCAAAGATGGTAAATGATTAAAAAATATTATTTGCTGTTATTGTCCTTTAATTAAGACTCTCATTAAGTGTGTAGGAAAAGATTGTTTAGAATCAGTACTACAGAACAAGGTTTGTCTTAAATATACAAAGAGTTGTTACGTAAAAGTTTTTATTTAATTTAAGTTAAATATTGTAAAAGTGGAAATAAATGCTATTCTTTGTTAATTCTTTTCAGACGTACTATCAGTTAAACTTGAATTGATGGTGATTGATCGATATTGAACTTGAATATAAAAAAAAACTGCTCTAAGAAAATATTTCAAACATAAACAAAAATCACGATATACATTAAGAGTTTTATATAACCAATTATAAAAATAAAAATCAACTGTGAATATGCTCTATCAAACGTGGGTGCTGATTTTTAGATTATTATCAGTGAAATACGCAAATTTGATTTACGAGCGCATTATTCCATTTTTCTCCCTAAGTGTATTTTTTAAATCATAATATATATTATGTATATATGTTTTTTTTACCTTTTGGTAATTTTACACAAACCTTAATAACAATTACACGTGTAATGCCTCTTGATCTTTTGACATCGATATGAACAAATTTTTCTTTGGTCCTGATGTCCCCATGCTAAAATATAAAATTTACTACTGATTAATATCATTCAGACTAGCTATCTGTGCAGGATGTATTATGCACCCCCCCCCCCCCCCCCCCCCCCAACGTGCGTTCACCTTGTCGTGGTGGGGGGGCTCAGTAGTGCCCGGCAACCCAACCGGGCGCGAAGCCAAGAAACGCACAGGGAGGTGGCCCACTTCGGTGGGCGGTGGGAGGTGGCCCTCTTCGGAGGGCGGTGTACCATGCGGGTTGCTCCTGGTACTTCTCTGATAGCAGAGTGGACTGTGGAGCAACCCCGTGGTTGTTGTGGTCTGCTTAGGCAGACCTGCCGTCGGGGCGTCGTAGTTGAATGCGTAAGCGATCCTGCGACGCCCCATTAAGACGGGGGAAGGTTTTGTTGGGTTTTAGTGGGTAGTACTGGCTTTGCCGGTGAGTCCCACACCTCGTGCGTAAATGCATTTCCCAACATTAAAAAAAAAAAAAAAAAAAGGATGTATTATGCACAAGTATCCGCGCAGACCCAAGTTAAATCTCTATTTCTTTATTTTCAAAGTCTGACGGGATGAACATTCAACACAACTGGTGAGTGATCTACCGCAGGACCGATGATTTTACGTACTTGCCAAGGAAGGTGCCAATAACACTGTAAAGGTACTGAGAATTTTACGACAGCAAAATTCAATAACTATACTTACTTGGCCCGACTCGCGACTTCAATACAGGGCCTCCAGATATGATGTCTTACATATTAACCACTGAACCAACGAGACAGTTAATATACTATATACAAATATAATAAGCGTAGTACTTTATACCATATAGAGTTCTTCAAATATTCTGAAGAACTATTATAAATTAAGTGTGCTTCACAATCTCACTCTTTTAGAGTGTATTTTCAGTTTACTACGATTGTTTGCGAAAGTATTCACCTTCCAAACAAAAAAGCTTATTCAGTAAAATTCTAAACAAGAAATGTTTTTGGATTCGGATTTTATACTAGAAAATACGAATTCACATTGTACGTTTCTTTAATTGATCTGGAAATTCTTGAAAAGCTATACTTATTATATAATAGATTATTCTTCAACTATAGTCTTACAGATTCATTTTTGATTTAAAGTCTGTTAAACATTATACCTACCAATTTATTACACTTGATAATGTAGCAACAAAATAATATAAGGACATAAAAAGTTTCTCAAGAGAGCCTTAATAGAGAGTTGAGTCGTAAGCGTAAAAGAAAGGCCTGTTTTCCAACTGACGTTTTACGATCGCTCGTAACTTAGTTGTAGGTATAGTAACAATGTAACATAGTGGACACTTGAACACTTTGTGTTAATGAGTCATTATATGAGGCGAAATCAGGAGGTTTTATAGTCGGTTAATTATTGCAAGGAAAACAATCTAGTATTTTCTTTTATTGTTTCGCTAACAAGTGCCTACGGCTCTCTCTCTCTCTCTGCATGTATATTTTATTTCAGTTTGTAATAAACAATCTAAAAAAAACTTGGTCATCATCCTATCACCGTCCACCGTTGAAACAGATGGATGCTGAAAGCTTCCCAATAAGTTCTTAAGCCTTCAGTCGATGCATGACTGGCCCATTTTCTCTCCAACGCACGCTGTCAGTAACTTAAGTTCTTTGGTAAATGGCTTTATTTCGACGATGCTGTTATAAATATAATAAGTTATTGCTATTAATTACAGTTTAAATAAAGTCTACGTTAGAACCATAAAATCGCTCTAATACTGGCGATTAGCCAAGCAGTTGCACTCAGAACGATTAAGTCCAATGGTTTTCTTCAATTTTACTATAGTGCTTGTCGTTTCCATTACTATTAGTTTTAATTAATGCTCAATCCCAAGTTTATGATATAATTACATTACTTAATCAACTACGTAAAAACACGATATTTCCAAAACCAATAATTAACAATCGTCACTCACTAATATTTTATAAAAGTGTCTGTTGGTACTTAGGTTGCATAGAGTCTAATTTCGTTACGGGCCGGTAAAGGGCATGAGCTTCTCACTTATTCCTATGGCTCCCATAGGATTTGGTGAAAATGTATTAAAGAGCGGGTTGTAGTTAGTTTAAATATAACCTAAACCTTGGCATCAACAAGATGCTTCTACAATATAAAGTTTTAAAATTTAAAAAATTGTATTGAAGTGACTTTAATTGTTATGTCATAGAATCATAATGGCATTCCCAAATATTTATTTTAGATTTCTATTTTTCAACGATTATACAGTGACATCTTGTCTAATTCCCGTTGTATCTAGAAAAGGTAACTCACCTACAATTATCCTATCTACTTACTTGTATAATAACAATAATAATCTAGTTTAACGACCCATTGCTGAGCCCGAGCCTCCCCGCAATGTGAAGGAAATCAGTCAACAGTCCACGACACTGGCCGATGTAATCCAAATTTCCTAACTTAATGTACCTCACTCTTTTTCTTTACCTTAAGCTAAGCACTTAGCTTAGTTAAAAATACTACTATCGAGGTTGCTTGCTTTTTTAAAAAAAATATGCTTAAACATTAACATACAGCACCATCTAGTTCCATGGTAAGCTACGAGGCTTGTGCTATGGATACCAGATAGTTGATACATTAAACTTTTAAATACACACATATTATAAATATAAACACCCATTACTGCCGGCATGACAACCGGACTCGAACACGCGACCTCTGGCATAGCAAATACGTGTCGTCAAGGCACACGGAAATCTCAGAGATGCGATACCTGGGGATTGCCCCCGCTCTACATGATTTTTCAAGGAAATACGTAACCACTGGGCTAACTCTATCATATTATAATATGATATAATACCAAAATTTTATATTAAGAAGTAAAATATTATAAGAAAATATATTTCTAGGTCATAATCTGAAGTTGGATTTATGAATTAAGTCTATGTTAAAAGTATTAAAATACAAATCTTTCAGCTGCAGCATTGGCTATCTGCCAAGCAGTTGCACTGCAAACGATTATATCCATTATGACTTTTAACAATTCTATTATGAAACTGCCGTTTGTTCATGACTGTAATGTGTTGAAATATATTTGATTCGGTTTATAATACAGGAACATTGATACAGCAAAACAATGTAATTAAAAAAAGTTAATAGTATTTTTCAAGAAATTATATTAACAAATAATAAATATGTTGTATGTGTGTTATTATTTACACAATTTCATTAAAAACAAAACTTTATTACAAAAGCTTGTTTGAAGGACAACGAAAAAATATATATCAACATGGATTTTTTTTAATGGCACAAGTTTAGTATATGAGACGCTGACCCTGGAGACGTGAGTAGTATTTTTGGATAGGGGATGTGATAGGAAGTTCAAATATATAAATATTATTTTGAGAAAACCAAGGAGTCAAAAGTTATGGAGACTTAAAGTTAGAACATTTCCATACATTTCTATACCTAAATAAGTCATTACGAAAGATAAACATACCTTTAACGAATAATACACAGCCTTTTTGTGTAAAATCCATATTTTCATGATAATTACGCCTTTATTGTATTAATATTTTCATAATTTCATTAAAAACTAATCTAATCAAAATAATCCTAAATTTTGACAAAACTGTCAATTTCTGTTTTACATACTGCTTTCAGGACAACAGATTATCGCTTAACAATTAGTTAAGAGTTATGCATATTAAAAGTGAAAATTTTCATCAGATTACTATTTATTTATTTTTATTTGATTTTTGTAAAATATTGATTTATATGTATAATTAATTTACATTTAGCAAAATTTTTTAAGCAATTATTTTGTTTTATTATCTGTGAATATTTTTCAGTATTTTGGCGGGTAGTCACAAAATACCGCGAAGTTCGATAGTTTATGTGAATATGATCTGTACTCATTAGACGTGTTTAGTTTTCATATTTTTTGCTCTAATTATTTTTCTCACATTATTTTCCAGTAGTTATTAGTTTTTGTTTTAATAGTATTACTATAGTTTTAAGTGTTCTTAGCGTTTTATGAACGTAAGTATACTATTTTTTTAATTTAAGAGTGTTATTTATTTTCGATTAAGTGGCAGTCCGACTTGGATAATGTAGGTTGAGGTTAGGTCTTTTTTTTTATTTCAAGCCCAGAACCCCCAACACGTGCTTTTATGTTAATTTAAAATTCGGTGATAGATCTGACTCATTATTTGAAGATCATTTTGGCACTTGAAAGTGACATTTTGACATTTCCAAGTGTCGAAATGGCAGTAATGTCATAATAATGTACTCGTATGGAAATCTTGTAACTTTAAGTCTCAATAACTTTTGACTTTTTCGTTTCCTCAAAATAAAATATATATAATATATAATACCACCCATTCCTCCAGTTGCCGCGTCCCATATACTAAACTGCAGCCTTTTTAATTTATCATTTATCAAACTGGGATAGTGGTATTATTATCTAAAAGTATAATATATCTTTTGTTTTGGTGTAATAACTGTCACTCAGTTTTAACAGAACATAGCTGTTTTATTCATATTTATATAAGATTTATATTACAATATTTAATAATATTATGTCATATTTCATACAGAAAAGGCTTCTGTTTTAATCTCACTTCACTATTAATGTGCAAGTTTGTTCCTCCTTCAACTGGAACAGCTGTAACGGCTGGTCGGATTTGGATGAGCATACATATAAACTATTTGACTGATGACTGGCTAGAAGAGCCAATACTACCTACTAATACCCAGCCTCCCCCATCTTAGTGGGGCATCGCAGGATGATCGCAGATGGCTGGCCTGCCGACGCAGACAACAACAATCAAGGGGTTGCTCCCAGGATTCACTCTGCCATCATAGAAACATAGAAGCCCATCGCCCACCAAAATGGGCCACCTCCCAGTGTGTCGCTTGGTTTCGTTCCCGGCTAGATTGCCAGACGCTAATGAGCTCCTCCACCACAACGAGTTAAACACATATCGGGGGGAACAAAAGGTACATAAGCGAAGCAAGAGTAACTCGTTAGTAGAACAAATCAAATATAATATAGTTAAATAAATAAAAGAAAGTTAGAATGCTATTTAATTACAAGGCAGTCAGTTCAAAGTATTTAAAAACATACATGTGTATTTAATTTAAGCTCTACGCAAGTAGGTTTTATTACTTTCAAAGGCATCCAGATCACATAACATGAAAGAAGGTCATAGCTGATGCAGTTACAGTTAGTTTTTTTTGTCAATTTGTCAGTTGCAACGACTTATTTCCGCAAATTTAATATTAATACTCTTGTTGTTGTTTTAGGAAAATTCTAAGAAACATTAAGCAATATATAATATATTTGAAAATTTGTAGTAAATTCGAAATTTAATCTGAAAAAAACTTAGTTTATTATAGAAGTAAAACTAAAATTTGAATCTACACTCCTATTCGATATTAAAAAAACTAAAGAATTTTATCTTTATATAATATATTTTTTAATTGATATCCTAGTTATTTAGGAATGGTCAATCAACATGAAGCTACGGCACGAAGTAGCGGAGCGATACTCCATAAATAAACAACGAAAGCAAGCTGTGGGTAAACGCTAATTTATGTTATAAATTAAAACTTAGGTACTAGCGACCGGCTCTTACCCTCCAGCAGTACTTAAATAAATATTCTGACATCCTACGAGAATAATTTGATGTACGGGGATAGAAAATTAAGCTATGCTACTTTTCGACTTATTACACTTAATATTTCTAACATGATTACCACTCGCCTTACGGTGAAGAAAAACATCGTGAGGCAACCTGCATGTCTGAGAAAACCTAGCAAGATTTCGATGTGGATTCCGCCAACTCGCACTTAGCTAGCGTGGTGGACTATGGCCTAATCCCCCAATATATATTGAAGGGAGGCCCGTGAATAGCTCTGGGACGTTAAAGAAAAGGGCTGAATAAATACATTTAATAAAATACCTTGTTACATAACAACGAACACGCTTTGGCATTTATAATATTAATACCTAAATAACAGTGATCTGTGTATATTATATACCTACTCGTAAAAGCGGAGTAGCACTGACTAATTAATCTGGAAAGTAAGATTGTTAGAAGCTTGAAATTTGTCAGATTGATTTCTCATAAGGAATAGGCATATCAGAAAGAATTTTTGGAAATGAAAAGTTGTTAAAAAACTTCTAACTACACGGGAAGAGCCAATGGAAAAGAATAGTTTATTATAATTATATTTTGCCTCAATTATTTTGTTTGTTATATAATGTAACTTAATTATCTGTATATTATTGGATAAGCAAAAGTTCTGATGTTTAATGACGATGAGTTGTTTGAAAGTTTGAAGCATTGAAGTTTGTGAACCAATTCTTGAAGTTAGAGATTTAATCTTGCGCTTTAATATAACCTGAAACTAACTATAACTGCTGAGTATCCTATTTTTATTTTGTTTTGTAACTTTAAAGAAGAAATTTTAAGTAAACTATTTAAACTGGTTTTCTATATTTTATTGCTACAAAAATGGCATTAAAATTATTTCTTCTGCATAAAATGGCATTAAAATTATATGTTCTTACATATACGTAAAGACGATTTCATTTCGTACACAATTATTTGTTGATAGCTTTACACTATAGTATATAATAAATTAGTTAAAAATAAGTCGCACTTCATTAGGGCTGTGGAACCGTCCTCTAAAAAATCCATTGTAAATGATTATATATTATCTATTAAATGTTAAAGAAAAAAAAAACATTTTTAAAAACAAGCTTTCATATCATATAAATTGTGTAATAAATGAGTTTGATAGAAAACAAACTTTATTTTTTATTTTTTAGGTATTTATTTGTATTCTTCTCAGCAAACCGTTTCATTTAATATCCATATCATAGGGGTGCATAAAAAAACATAGTCCGCCATCGTTGGGAGCCCGCTTTGCTGCATTTAGAATGACGTCACTTATCTAACCATGTATTGTCATCTAAACTAAACTTGTAAGTAAAATTTCAGCACAATCAGTTGAGAATAACTGCTTTCAAATTCAGTGGCAAAATTGACCAGAACAAAAATACATACAAACATTGCAAGTTTAACAAACGCTTGTAAAAATGTTTACATATACTGTAACTGATTCAGTAGCTAATTTATCACGTAAATTCATACGTGCTCCACGTAGGTACAGTAGGCTTCAAAACACATTGCAATCAACGTTCTGGCATCAAACATTAATTAGTTTATTGTAAACAAGCTTCAACCGTACCTGGAAACTTGTTGATAGATTCACTTCTAACTTCCTTCTCGAAATACGTAAGTTTAATTGAATATTGTCACGTTTACTAAATCTATTTAAACCAAAATTATAATTCTATTATTATAATGTATGATGAGGTATTAATAAACACAACTTTAAGATAAATATGTCAAAATCAATAGAAGTTCCTTAGATCATGGCGTATAGTCTGCTGGATAGTTCCTGCCACGTTTTTCTAGTTCTTATATAATCGGACTGACTGACTGAGACTGACAACTTATGCTTTCTCCAAAGCAGAAAATGCGTAACAACAGGACAATATTTTCTCAGAAATACTGGACAAATTCTTTAAACGTTTGGAAAATTCAAACCCTTATTTGCACCATAAATAAAACAATCTTTATAATAGATATTTTAATTAGTAGAAATGTTACGAAATCATAACATTGCTGAAACACTGTTCAATTAAGGCCTAGATAAATAAACAAAGTTTATAAATATTAAAACGTGTTTTTTATGTTACCGAAAGTCCGCCTTATTACTTGTGCATAACTTCTATGACTACTATCTGCAGGTAGGACCAAGTATCGAATCGGACCTTGTATAATAAAATTATTATTGGGGGCTTTCGATTGTAAAAAAATATTGGTTTTGGAGTGGAGGAGAATTTATTTTGGCAGTATTACTCATTCCCGTATACGGAAAGCACGTTAAGCCGTCGGTTCTGCGCCTGCTCTCTATCTTATCTTTTGAATGGTCATCCACCAAATTATGACAGCTATAGGAACGCACTCTCAGAGAGATTAAATGACTATGACAAAAGCTCTTAAGCTCAGCTTTTGATCAATGTACCCTCTTAGTTCCTTCCTTCCTTCTTCCTCTTAGTTACCTTCCTTCATACCTTCTATCTCTTAGTTTTCATCTATCTCTGTTCGTAATCATTGATAATAAATACTTTTATTTTAACTTACTACCTACCTGTGGCTTTACTGACTAGCGATAGGAATTTGACATAAAAGCTTGAATTAAATGTCTTTCTCCAGTAGGAAAAACTTTAGATAGAGAAGTTATTGAGAAGTAATTAACTATAAGCTTAAACTTACGCCAGATTTCATGGCATTCTATGAGTTCAGAGAAAGATTTTTTTTTAATAAGTAGCCATTCATTCTCGCTTCACTGCGAACAAATATCGACAGTCAATTAATGTTCTAGTGTTTATTTAAAAATTATATAATACTAGAGAGTAGCGTCTTACTCTCGCTTCATTATAATAAACACACAAATAAACACATGCTATCGCGGACTTTTCTGTAGGTCTTTTAAGACCTACAATTTTCTAGTACATTGTTACGAGTATGTTGTATATCTAACGGTTGGCAATGTAATCGTATGAAATATAATTCGTACTAACGTAACAGTATCTCATTTTTATTAATTATTATTAGATATTACTAAAATCCGTAGAGCCTTCATAGCATGAGGAAGTAACACAAAAACTTTCGAATTTATCACATTGGTTTGATTCAGATATATTACAAAAGTCCCTTCATTAACGGGCATAAAGCTGCCAGCACCTTCCCGATTAGTTCAGACGTTGAGCCAAAAGTCAAAAGGTAAAACAGACTCATTTGAGCACTTGACATTTAAGGTTTGTTCGGAATTTAAAATGAATCGTTTTTTGCAGATTATTCTTATGTTAGAACAAATAATTTCTATACGTATGATAATGTTTTGATTGTTTCATGATGTCGGCATATAGTGTATATGACAGAAATTCTCATGCGTTTGAATTTAAAGTACAAAATTACAAATAAAGTAATAGTAAAAAAATAATAATTTTAATAACAAGCTTTTATTTAAATGCTCTAAAAATAAGAAAATGAACTTTAAATTAAATCAAACTGAACAATTTATTATGTTACATAATTTATATAATATAAAAGCTTGTTGCGAGATTTTCCTATTTTAAATTGTATTAAAATTCGTTGCGTGGTTTACAAGAAGTAAGCGGAGAAACAGACTGACGCAGACAGCGACATTGTTTTATACTTTGTATACAAGTATATGTATAGATAAAGATTTTTAAGCGAGCCTGGTCTAGTGTTCCCAAGTACCCAAGTATAAACAGGCATCCACTCAATATTCGCAACGTGAGCACAATTTCGCTTTTGTAATTTGATTTGCATGCAGATGGCTGACCGATTACGATCACCTATGCTGTAGAGATAGATCAATATTTCAATTTTAAAATGTAAATAAAACTCTAATGGCTCTTAACTCTGAGTGGATCAATTAAAACTTACCAGTTAACTCAGCAAACGACTACTAAAAAAATTGTAAATAATAATATTTGATCATATTAAATAATGCTTAGGCATATCTGTAAATCTCATTTTGTTTGGTCTTTATTAAGTTTCTTAAGTGGAGGCGTACTGTTAGGAATATCCTTAAATTCTATAGGTACTGATAGTCCAGTCTCTGTATCATCAGTCAAACTTTATTGTGATTCCATTAAACGTGTCTTTGGTAAAATAAGCTCATTAAACAATTAACTGAATTGGTATGAATTTTCGAGCATTTTTAGTTTCGACTACCGATAATACATAATAAATGTAATTATTATAGAATATCACCTTGTCAAAGCTCGTAGAATTGATTATAATTTTAATATAACTAATCTAAAATGAAAAATTATTTCAGGAAAACTTTTACAAGTAAGAGTCTAATTTGAAAGCATTATTCAGCTGAAAAGAAAGCATCACGCAACTTCGCTCCATAAATTTTCCAACGTACTAAATTGAGATTGGGGTTTTCGTCTTATTAAGCAGGACGCATAGACTATTATTCTTTGTTTATCCCCCAGGGCAGTATTGTGGACAACGTCATTAAAACTTAATAATGACGGATTCAATCCGCTTCAGGCCTCTCGTTGCTCATGTGTTTATTTTTAAACACTAGAAAAAAACTATCGCGAAAGCTATTTTGCGTTATAATATTAGACTTTAAGCTTTACAGTTTTATAAAATATAGTATAAAATTTGTATATTATTGTATTTATATATAATTCATGTAATATAGATACATATATTTAAATATAAATTCTATAATAATTAAATTAGAGTATTAATTAAACTATCCACTTTCTGCCTTTATTAGAAATATGTGTGTGAAATGACTGTCGATAATGTCGCATTTGGTATTCATTGTAAGTCTGTACGACATTTACTGTGAGAGAATTGTATGTTCTGAAATAAAGTTTGGAAACTAAAATACTACTACATGCGTTTACTAACCCATGTCTATCTCCATATCTATTAATTATTTGAATTAAAGTGTTGTTTAATTAATCTCTTACCAATTTAAATGATTTTAAATGACGCTCAATATTTAAACAAATATATCGCATATAGGTTAAATATTATTTTTTTTTGTGAAAAAAGCTCTTTATGAAAAACAGTTCGTGCCAGTTTTATTAGTTCCTCACCAGATCTTATAATACTTATACGAGTCAAACCTTCGCTTATTATGAAAATAACACGTAAAAAGACGAGAACAATAGTTTGAATAAATTAAATATGAGCTCCAACTGACGGACTATTTTAAACATAACGCACAAATAGATTTATTCGATAAACTGAGTAAAAGGGAAATAGATTCAGGTAATAATTTATAAATGTTGGAATGCGAAATTGTGTAATAAAATTAAAAGCATTCATTGGCATTATCGAAATTTAATTGCTATTTGGAACTGATTGCCCAATAATATTACTAAATGTTGCATATAATCGAGGATGATTGCTAGTGTGTCTAAAAATATACGAAGAAAATAAAAAAAGGTAAAATGTAGAGTATATACATATTGTATCCGTTTGAAATTATCTTTGCTTGAAATTTAAGAAAGCAGTAACTTTTAAAAACAATTTATACGAATATAAAAATGAATGAATTTAAAAATTTATTACCATTTTATAATTTTCAGTTAGATCTATGTAGATACATTTCTGTAAATTTTTAAAATACACTAAAGTAATGCTAAAATTGCCTAAAAATGCCTATTTTTTCTTTATTTAAACGTTTTTTATTATTTCAGGTATCGTTAAGACCTCAAGTATTGGTATATACTTAACACTTATACATTTAATCTCATTTTTTGATCGAAAAGGCCTCAAAGCAGATTGAAAGGAAACATTCAATATATCACAGGCGGGTCCCCAAATAAATTCCCCAATACCGAGTGAGGTTGTTTATTGAAAGACTTTCTTTTCAGATATTTCATATCAAATACGGCTATAAGCCGTACATCATTTATCAACATTTCCTTTGAATAAAACATTAAATATCACCGTATTGATGTGTAGTTAAGATACTTATAGAAGTCATTAAAAAAACTCGTATATTGTAACGTGTGTGAATATTCATCGTTTCAAGTTATATATTGTGACTTCTTGTTTTCTTCTGCTATGTTCTATAAAGTCAAATGATAGGCTTTCATTATTAAGCTTAATATTTTAAGCTTCGATATTTGGTTAGTCATACAATCTTAGCTTAAATAAAGTTAATGGTTTGCTGCTTTTGAATTTAGAACAACTTTAATTTTTTTTATTTAACAAACTTAAAATGAGTTTGACCAAAAATATTACTTTTATACAAATTTGAGCATCCCTATCCACACCCTTAAGAGCTTAACTAAAAAAACCTTTTTAAGTGGCAACCTATGTCACTGTTAAAATTTCATGTCACTAAAAGTTTGGCCTAATAATTCAGTTAGGGCAAGAAGCTTTATAATATATAGACCCGTTAAAATATTACGTCAAACTTCTTAAATTCTTGAAAGATTAAGGCTATTCGGTCTTTTGAAAATAAGATGTTGTACCAAGTTACAACTTAATAAATAGCCCTTTCAAAGACCCTGAAGCGTACAAAAAGGTAACGAAGCGCTTTGAAACTTTGTACGTGTCTAAGAAATCGGATAAGTTAAAATTAGTTACCGCTTCTTTTAAAATACGATTTGCTATTGTACATTATAATACTACGTTTTTGTACAAGCTTTCACAGTAAATTACTGAATGAAATATTGCCGTACATTTTGGAATTTGAAATTCATTTAATATTTCGTTTTTATTCATCGCAACTCGTTAAAATGTAAATTTCATAAAAAATAGATTATAAAAAGTTTGACACAATTGTGGGAGCATGAAAATTGTATCATATTGTGCCGAAAATACAAAATATTTTAACCTTTTTATTATTTCTATAAAGTTTTTACATATTGCAAAAAAGACTTGATTGTTAATTTGCTTAACTTATTTCTAACTTTGCTGAGAAGAAGACACTTTGAGGGGTTAAAGACTTCATATGATAAAGTATAATTTAATATTATAATGTCATATCTACAAAGATAAAGTTATCTTAAAGTAAATCCACTTTCAGAAATTGGGATGGGAATCGTATTGGAATGTCTTGCGTGTTCTCGCATTCACAAACTTAATTATTGTATGCGTTGTTTTATGACGAGAAAGGATCTGTAGGAACTCGATTACGCGATTTCCATTATAATATTTAATATTAACTTTTTCTTCTTATTGAGATAGTCCTGTAACACTTTTAGTGGCGTACTATTTTATTACTTTGCTATTTTTAAAACCTTTATATATATTTATACCTTTGAATTCACATCTGACTTAAAATTTACATTTTTGGCCGATTTCAAAAAGGATTTGGTACTTAATTTTTAGGGTTCTATACCCGAATGATGCCAACGGAATCTCCTGCTTCTACGCTGTCCGTTCGTCCGTCTATCAGAGGACTGTAACTCATGAACCGTAATAGGTAGAGAGTTGAAATTTCCACAGAGTATGTATTTATTTGTATTGCCGCTATAACAACAAATAATAAAAATAAAAATACAAGAAACATTTTTTTAACGTACGTCTTCGACCAACACTAGTATTATCGATCGAAGACGTACGTAACCGATCATGGAAGTCAATTATTCGAACAAATATAATGAAGAAACATAGATACATACATACATAATACATAAAAGTCATATTAATAAACAGTACCTGTACGATGGCACGGAGCCCTTCGTGCGCGAATTCGACGAGCTCTTGACCGATTTTATAATACTTATCTATGTATATATAAAAAGGCAGAAGCGAAAACATCCTTATCTCTTCAGTTTGTCAAGCAATTTTCTTTCATTTTATTTAGTAGCTATTGACGAGTTTTAGTGTTATTAATTTTTTTTGTCATGAAAATCATTGTATAATGTTATGGGTAGGTATGATAAGTGCTGTCTGTAAAAGATATATAACATTGAGACGTCTAAAACCTTAGTATCTCCCGTGACCATGATTGCTGTAAAGCATTCGAAACCTCAGGAGCCAAAAATCAAAATAAACCCGCGAAAAATACGAAAAGATAGCTTTATTTAAAACAAGGTAATTAAATACTTTTTTATAATAAAATGAGTGTTTATTATTACTAGCCTTATAGTGCGATTAAAGCAATTTAACAAGAGTGTACTCTAAATGGTATATTAAATATAAAAATAAAGCTCGGTTTCCAGTCAGTCTGAAAGCTTCAACACTTTCGTAGTAGGGCAAGGTACTACTTACTGCCTCTTTGTGTATTTCTGTAATGATATGGATTAACATAATGTTTCACTAATATTTACAAATGGATATAAAATATTTGTTCAATAATTATAAGTATCATTATTAAAGAAAATTATATTTTCTTTTGTTTATTGTAAATGGTAATTATATTTTTTTTACTTTTTTATTTACATAAATATTAATATATAAAAAAGAGTGAGTGAGTGAAGACTAAAGAGTTTGTTTTTGTTTGTTTGAATACGCTAATATATCAGTTGAATATAGAAATATTTTTATGTTTTATCAACTCTCAATAATAGGTAATTAGGTAAGTCAACCGGTAGTTACCAGACTGATGTACCTGAAAAGTCAATAATAATGACAATCAAACTTAAGTCACACTACACTACGACGAATAGCTATAGCTTTAGTTTTATCTTATTACAAAATGCCTATTATTTTTGTCTATTGCAATATTTGAAATGAAAATTAAAAAGCTTTGTACGTTATAATTTTATTACCAAGTCATCAATGAAATAAAAAATATATGAAAATAGTTCTCTTTCACAAAAAAAACACGTCTTTTAACTTACAAGCGCCAGAAAAGTCCTTGACACTTAGGTGCATGCATTATTTGCACTTAATTTTAGGACACTATCTATATTACATCAACCAGGTATACCGTCAAACACTTATGTATTAAAGCCATAGGCTTATTCTACATTTTAGTAAATAAAGGTGTAGAAAAACTCTAACTCTTTAAATTTTACTAATTTTAGTTTGGAATATGATTACACATAGTTATATTAATGAATTTAATTTAGTATAAGTTAAGTTAATTGTTCAAGGGCACATTTTAGCCCTTTTGTATTGTATTTTAGTACAATAAATGACAAAGCTTAGCAAACATATTATATTTTTAGCCAACTTCCAAAAGCATTAGTTATGTGTTCAGACGGTTATTTTTGTATTTACATACATCGAAAACTCAATGTGTTTGGGTTGATTTGCGTGATTCTTTTTTATTTGAAAATTTTTACTCGCGCGTTAGTGCCATACAAATATGGTGATGATTTGATGATGAAATTCAGATATAGGTGATGGCACATATTAACAAATTGGAAAAAATTCTCAAGGTGAATAGTGTGACCTACCCATATTTATTTAAATATTTGATTTATTATGATAATTTAAATATAAACGCCATAATAACGTTCATTATAGCAACACTAAAAAGAAATAAAGAAAAATTAATCGCCAAATATACACAAAATTTACTTAATTTACAAATTAGTACTTACTTATCAGGTATGTATGGTAATTGGCTGTGGGTAATAAAAAAATAATTGGCGGTCCGAGTTCAAAATATTACAAGTATAAAGAAAAAAATAATATTATTTTATACTTTGCAGTGGTTTATTATTTTTGCATTTATTAGTGTGTTTCAGACGTCGGTTTTTTTAAATTAATTTTTATTAAGTATAAATAACGGGTGTCATAGTGGATCGAGATCCCACTGCAAGATTGCTACGTTCATAACGTATTTAATCGAAATCAATTTTTTATATACAATAATAAAAGGGACAATATGCTTTGACCGGGGTGCCTATTCAAATGTACCCGCTAGTATGTTTAATTAACTAAATAATAGTTGACTTTTTGGAACAAAAACGATGCATTTGTTATTACAATGAATTATACTCCACTTCACAGAACTACACGTAGAAATCTTGAAAAATGATAGCTGCCGTTGTGCATTTGGCCGCAACCTCTTCGCAGCCAGATGTAAGCGGGTCATATTTTGGGACGTTTATACGTTCATCGCGTATATTCATCATTTTTATATCAAATTAAAGCTAATTTTTTTCTGTACCTGATAAGCTACGTCTGCCTATGAAAAGTGGCCGCAAAAGTGGTTGCGAGTCATTAAAAGTGTTTTTGTTACATTTATACGTTCATGGAGTATATTCATCATTTATATAAAAAATTAAAGCTATTTTTTTTCTGTGCGTGATAAAATACCTCTACCTAAAAATACCACACCTAAGGGTGGAAAAATAGCTAATGGTGAATTTAACCTACTTCTAATTGACATATTGACTTGAAACTTTGCAAGTATTTCTATTTCCGTTGATAGTACAATGGTTCGGTATTGTTGACTTGATCTGATGGTAAGGCCAGAAGGAGGATAGGTGGAACTCTTCAACGGCTAATAGTAGATACTCTGAGTTTGGGCTTATTTTGTTTGATTTGACAAGCCTAACACGTTAGAATTCTTACTTTGCTACTACTGTCTACACTAAAAAGGGAAAAATAAAAACTTTTTATTTTTCTAAGTTTTTTAACTTTTGTCTAAGTTTATAGTAACACATTACTGAAATAAATTCTCTTTACATTTCCTTTATATCCGCCACATAGACGACGGTACATACAAATTATACTGTAACATGTAAATATTATGTCAGAATACTATTCAGAAAAGATCTGCTAATGAGAGGGTTTTAAAAATATCCTGCACGGATATAAGGAGCTTCCATATGAAAAAAATGAGAAGCTTATATTTTAACTTGAATGTAAAACTTTTGAAGCGGATTTATAACCTTTGACTGAAATAGTTAAAATTATATACTTTGTAGTTGTCGAGGTACAGTCGTCCAAACTAAAGATCTTTCTATAAAGGCATTGGTATTAGGTTCGATATTTGTAGGGTGTAATTATTAAAATTGTTAATGTAGATGCTTATCTCGGTTTGGGTAAGACGAAGAATAAAATGTGCCAATATCACTTAACTCACGATTATTAGGCGTTTACTCTATTTATGTATCGAACATCTTACAAAAAAAGAAGTTAAAATCTATACATATAATAAAATAGTAAAATAGCAAAATTTGTACATGAAATATTTTTCATAAGCAATGACTGTTTCGTAATCTCCAAAACATTAGTTGTAGTCTGAATGTATGTTTGTCTGTAGATATGTTTGCTTTTACGCTAAAAGTACTTACTGTTCATCCCCACGAGAAGACACAATAACTGGTTCTATCGAGTCGTCCTTCGTAATTTACATAGCTAACGTTAGCTAAACCTTAAGGAATGCATCAACACAGTATACTAGAAAATTGTAGGTCTTCTACGTATGTATGTATATAGTAAAAGAATATATATATATATATATATATATATATATATATATATATATATATATATATATATAGTTTCAGAATAATTAGAGATCCCAAGATCACAATCACATCACCAGATCACCCAAGTGAAAACGAGGGAAGTCGCTAGTACACACACAATATGTTTAGTTACGAAAATTCCCTAAGAATTTGATTCTGTTCTTTGAACCATTACATTCTTTATGAAGTAGCAAAGCAGGAAAAATAGTACAACTACTACATTTTCTTAAAGAAAATAGTTCAGAAAATTTTCTAGAATAAAGGCAGCAAAAGTAGGTAAACTTTTGTAGCAATTCGCTACACTGAGTAGGTCAGATAGATAGATCAGGTGCTCGCAAAAGGGATTAGTTATATTTTCCACTTTCCGCCAGAATCGGAAAGAAAGTTCGATTTGGCCTTAAAAGTTGTTCACATTAGGCGATTTGATTTGATATTCTTAAATCATTTTTTTACATATTCTTTGAATTTTTTTATTAAAACATTTCTCTTCGACTCATTTCATTGACTAACATTTTCATTTTTATTTCATTGATTAACTCATTCGACTTAAAAAATATCTTGTTGCTTTCATATAAATTAGGCCCATAAAATGGCGGTTTTCAGGGTTGGTGGCTTAAAACTTAATATAAACGAAAAGGTACTGATATATATTTAAAATTAACATAAAAATTATTAGATAAGTTTGAAATAATTTTGTTCGATTCTTTTACTAAATGCAAATTTCATACTAAAAACGTAATTATATAAACGAAAAGCTTGAAAAGTTTTATTATTTTCAGGAATATTTTTGCCTAAAACTTTGTTAACCATCGTAAAATTGAATAAAACACACCCGAGTTTGTCGTTCAGCTGTTACCCACATACATATAATTTAAAATTTACTCTAAACGGCTATTTTGGGTTAAAGTGAGGTACATATAATGTCGTAAATATTTCAAAGACCACAGCTTTTATACGTTATTATAATGTCTCAGAACGAGTAATGTATATGTAGATAATCTGTTTATTTATCTGGGTGCAGTTTTAATTTACTTTAAACCCGAAAAATATTATTTAAACTTTACTAAGTTTTTAAGCTATAGCTCTTTATATTTATTTTTTTTTTATTGTTTTAGCGGAAGGTGTAAAAAAACTACCGTGTATACAGATGTACGTTGTGATAAATGGCGGTACACACATAATTGCTCTCGGTATTCTATCGATGTTCCATAAAACTCAGATAACCCACTTAAACCAATCGTAAGCGCTTATATTTATCCCAAACGGGATTTGAATTCACAATCTATAAGGAAGAGTTATTAGGCAATTGTAGTGTTAAACATATATTTTTCTTAATATTAATTAATCGTTTACATCGTCATACAGTCGTAAAAAATATAAATAAGCGAAGAAATGTTACAATTTATGAATAAGTATTAAAACAGTGAGTAAAGAGTAGTTCAAACACCGCCTCGTTCGCGTGCTTAAAATGTCACAATCTGTGCCTAAAATTATGTAAACAAAAAAAAATTAAATAAGGAATCGAGGTAATGTGCGATCAATAAATATTTGAAAAAATATTGAAACAAATATATTTACTATATACATATTTCCTTTTTTGTTATAGAATAAACAATTTTAGAAAATACTCACGTGTACAATGTCTCGGTTCATCCGATGCGTCGCCACAATCGTTGCTGCCGTCACAAAATCGGTTAATCGGTATACATTTCTTATTAAAACACTGATACTCAGATATTCGGCATTTGCTATCATTCGCGTGTAAAACTGGCAGTGGTTCTGGTTCTATGATGTCCTTATATCCAGGACTGTCTTTTTGGTACACCGTTCTTGGTATTTCACTGACTACATCACCATCGATTATATTTATTGTTGTTGTGATAATTATTCCAATAAGTATAGCTTTGACATCAATATCTGAAACAAAAACAATATATGTTTAATAAAAATTAAAAAAATGATTCAATAAACAGTTTTGTGTTTTCAATATTCGTAAATACGTGCAAAGTAATATCATGATATAGTTTATGTTATTGCAAAAATATCTAGTTATGGTTACACCTCGTCCATCCGCTTTAGATTAAGATTTACATAGAATAAGAGAGACGCAAACTCAGCGTCTGGTCGGCCCGCCCCGCTTCCGCCGGCCGAGAATGTATCAATGTATTCAAACAATAAAGGAGCCTCAAATCGGCTACATGTGTCTCATTTAGCTTTTTTTTTCTTAATTTAGTTTTAAGTTGATATAGTTTTCGAAACGCTCCGAAACCAAAAGTATCTATTATGGTAAAAACATATTGTTGTTAAAAGATCATTTCGTAAAATGTTTACATGTACGATACGCTTAATTCTACAATGTAAGAAAAGTACACAGTAAAAAATAATATATATATCGGCGCAACATCATTTATTTAAGATATTTACGCTACTTAGGATATTGTCTCTTAAAATAATTATTTACAATCATGTTTTCATAAAAGTTGTCTTTTGATTATATGATTATTATTTGTCATAAAGATTGTTATTTGATTTAAAAGAACAAAATATTAAAATGAGTTAAAGTTAAAATGAATACACTTAACTAATGTGTTTAATTATGTTAATTATTATAAATAGATACAGTGCATGTTAATAATTTATAAAATCTGTTTTTGTCAAATCATAATAGAGCTCCCCACTCTTTGAGTTTGGTATAAATACGAATAGCGGACGTCACACGGGTGATTTTGGCACAAGCAACCGAGCAGTGCGGAGCTCTACTGAAGTATTGTTTCTTGCCTACCTGCAATAAAAGGATTATTGGAAGAAGTTCTAGTTTTAATTTATATCACCATGAACAATGGAAATAATAATGAAGAGAATGACGTCAGCAATGCTGACGTCATTATTTTAAAAAACAATACGGCGTCTGGAGCTTCGTCATATAAAATATTTATTTGTACGTAGGCATAATCTCCAGAAGAAGCGTACCGATTTTATTTACATTTGTAGAAGTGTTAACATTAACAACCTCTGAAGCCAGTAAGCCTAATGTAACCAGTATTATAATATACATGCAATTAGTGAAAAAGTTCAAAATCTCAATTCTATTCCAATCATTTCTTACATCATATAATCTATAAAAAAAGTAATTATTCCAATATAAATATTAGCAAAGGCACCAAATTCGAGAGCAAGTAACATTTCTTACAAATTGAATCTAAGTCAACACGACTAGCTGGCTCATCAAGGCGAAAGGGAGTTTACTG
This sequence comes from Brenthis hecate, assembly GCA_951806755.1. Taxonomy (NCBI): domain Eukaryota; kingdom Metazoa; phylum Arthropoda; class Insecta; order Lepidoptera; family Nymphalidae; genus Brenthis; species Brenthis hecate. The sequence continues at coordinate 12,593,048 of OX638258.1, read as the reverse complement.
GCATTTTTACATTGGAATTAAGATTGACATCAATTTATCACAGAAAATTGGAAGAAAAAAAATAAATGATTTTTAAATTCAAGTTAGCTTTATTTATTTGCCAATATCCAATATTGTTACGAAATATATAATTTCGGATTTCTTTGTTTTCCCGTCTTTTTTTACGTCAGGACTTCTTGGTTTGGTCTTTTTACGTTACATACATTTACGCCCACTACTTCTCTATGTAGGTGGTAATAGTGACTTATCGACTATCGAAATACTATCGGAAAACTAACTGCCAGCACTACCGAATAAAAAAAATTCGTTATATTGCTGCAGTATTATGACAAGAATCGATTTCACTTTCGACCGCAACGCATGGACAATTGGCTGACCCTGGGCCTCTTTAAATCGCCTGATCTTTGGATAGGGTAATTTTTAATAATGTTTTCTTCCTGTCCGTCCACAAAAACAAGGCGCGATGTGCATGGCGCACCATCCCTAGCACACTGAGATAAACCACCTCCAGTGCTTTTTTCCCTATCCGACCTATATCATTCTAACATGATGTTAAAGATTAAGTAAAAATAATAAAACCAAGCAGAAAATTGTAATCCGTTATCATAGATTTTTTAGGCCTACTATCTGTAAATGGGACTTTATTGGTTTACACGAGTATTAAGTATTAACGACGTAGTTTTATTACGGTACAACAAATCAGTCGTAAATTGAATATTTGTTTACGACCTGTAACTGACAAAGTCAAGACTAACACAATGTTGTATATACCTATTATATGTGAATGAAGCCACGTGATATGTGATATAATAATATTAACATTTTATGTCAGTCAACCCATATGCGACTTGAACTTTAAAATGACAATTGTGAAGATAATATTATGTTCAAAGTGAGCTGATTCTATGACATACTCATACTGAACTGTGCGACTCATGTCTAGGATAACTTAAATTTAATATTTTTTGGAATTTTTTGAAACCCTTAGCGGGTTTAAAGATTTTATATACTATTTATAATAAACATATTTTTAGTGTAATAAAAAATATAATGATGAGGTTCCCCAGACCGATTCCGGCCACGGCGGAAGATCTCATTAAGACTAGCCAATTGCGCAGGAGATATTATAGTGCAGCGCGTGTACGCGCAGACACAACGTGCACTCTCTATTCCTGTCACTTTCAAAATCCGGTGGGACGACTACTCGACACGACCGGTGAGAGTTAAGGCGCAGGACCGACGAGCTTACGTGCTCTCCGAGGCACGGGGGTGAAACACCGCCAACTTTCCAACTCCGGGCTGTTACTGAGGCTTACTATACAAAAAGACTCAATAACTAAACTTGGCCCGTCCCGGGACTCGAATCCAGGACTTCCGGGTGTGCAGCCGTACATGCTAGCCACTAAACCACCGCGGCAGTTATAAAAAAAATAAAATAAAAAATATATAGACCTAAAGGTTGAAGTCATTTGCTTTGTAAAATTAGAAATTACGTTTTAAAAAAAACAGGTTCTAAAATCTGCATAATATCATTATTAAAGCCATTCTAAAATCAGAATTCCGCTAGACTCACCCACAAATATCAATACGCTTTTACGTCAATAGTTTAGGGTAAAACATACTTTTATTTGAGACAATTATTCAACATTAAGGACTAACCTCACAATTATGATGCTACATAGACTTGTTATAGAGAAAAAACTATTCTAAACAGGTCTTTTAGTACAAGTTATTAAATTAACAAATCATGCATGGCTAATTTGTTATTTTTACACTAACCATAAAAAAAACCTATGAAAAAACTATACCAACTGTTAGACTCTCAATACATTCTTACATTTTCGCCTATATTTGATACTAGTTGTGCCCCGCGGATTCGATCGTTAAATTTGTTTGATTATAATAATAATAATAGTAGTAGCATGATGATATATGGCTTATAACCTTCCTCAATAAAAGGGGCTATGTTAGATTTTTTCAAATCGGATTAGCAGTCATGAGGATTGCTGACAGAAGTGAAAATATAAAACTATAAACAAAAACTTGTTATTTTTGGATATTCAAATTAATTGTTTGATTTGAAATTAAAATTTGTAAATTAAAACTGTTTACATTTATCTAGTTTTGACATCGATCGGCACTCTGAGTGTTGGCGTTATCTGCTCTTTGCACAGGAGATATTACAGTGCACAGGCGAATTTGTAAACACAAGTGCACTATTTATTCTAAGCACACTCAAAGTCCTGTGGGAGTTGACTAGATGGAAGGAAGATTAGACCGACCTCGCTACGTGCTCCCCGAGCTACCGCCAACCTTATAATTCCGTTACTGAAACTAACAAAGGCTGGCTGCTGAAAATTTCTTGACAAAAATTTCGACCGATTCGATCCGGGGTTATTTTTTTATATGGGTGATCTCTTTCTTAAGATATACGTGCGTATTGTGTGATATTCATTAAAGAAATAATTAGGAAAAGAATTTAATTAAGTAGCTCTCTTCGAAGTTCACTCTTTTTGAAGTTAAATAAACCTTGTTCCCCCATTTCTCATATGTCAAAGATAATTTATGACAAAACACATTTTATGCAGAATGTGAATAATTTGAATAATTTCAGAATAGAACTCGTTAAAATTAATTGAGGGTAAAAGTTATCTATAGAGTTGTAAATACGATTTCCCATTACTTACCCTATTGTTTTCATTCCAGAGCCTGATATCCCGATTCTATTTTAGAGGACATTATAACGAGCGATATTATTTGGATTATGGAGGTCTCTAGAGGTAACCGATACATTGTCCTGACGTGAGTTAATCAAAACATAGAGTATGTAATTTATTCATAATGTCTATTTACTGTAATAAAACACAGGTTTTAATTTCTACTTGTCTAAAGCTTTCAAATATAGAATTCGAAAAATAACCATCTATATCTTGGTTATTATAATTTATAATCTACAAACAAACAGACATACATAATATATTTTATTATAATATACAATACAGACCACAGATCGCTATCTAAAAACTTTTTCGCTAAGCTTTTAATGAAGACAAACTATTCATAAAAGTTGATTAGAAAAACGCTTATGAAAACTTCCTCGTGATTTCACAAAGTTTCGAAAGCATTTGTAACATTCACCGAGTTACATAAAAGTTGGTTAATATTGCGGTACTGGTATTAAAACAACGCAGCTAGTATAATACTAAATAGTAGGTTTAAATAATTTCCACGGCCCGAATACCGAAGCTCGAATAACAAAATATATTACATTCTTCCTAAGCAAAACCAATGTGTGACACCACAAAGCCTATTATAGGTAGATAATAAATTTCGACCGAAGAAATTTTCCTCAAAGATGTTATGCTGAAAATTATGTATCAAAGTAATAAATATGTATTCCTAATCCAGAATTTTATCTTCTTCTTCAATAAATATACTTTACCTACAAAATTTAAGAATATTTCTTAATTTATATGTTTTATATAAATAATAATTTACTTATTTTTTCTTATAAAATTATTAAAGCCACGTGACCACGACCGCGGTCACCAGCGATCAACTAAACACGTTTTCTTTTATTCAATGCTCACTGCGCCATCGCGACACTCATACACCTAAGTATATAGTTGGTCGTTACTACAATAGTCTCGGTCTCATTACTATTGTAAAAGTAAATCTACTCATGATACTATGATGTGTGGTACATTTTTACATTCAAAGATTGAAAGTTTTATTACCGTAAGGGCCTACGTAGACAACATTTTATAAATGCCCCAACGTCGGGTGTATCAAAACGTGCGTATTCTTTGCGTATTCTGTACACGTATTGTAAACGCGCCAAGAACGTGCGTATCATGAATATACTTAACACTGTGTATTCTGCGTGTTTTCGTACTTAATGTAGATACAAACGCGTGACAAGCGTGCGTTGACGGACCAAAAGCGTGTTAGACGCATGTCACAAAATCGTCGTGTGCATGTGCCTTTAGACCATACTGTCGCACATTTGAAAGTGTTGAACTTCTTTACATTAAAATAGCAGCCTAAATCACGCAAGATTACATATTACTTAGATGGTTATATACTAAAAACAATTACAAAAAACTAGTGATAACATCTTAGGGTTCATATTAAGATATTTCTTTGGTCTGCGTACTTGGTGATTATTTCTTTTTATATTATTTAGATATAGGACAAACATCTATATGATTAATCATTAATTCCTCCTTAGTTTGATACTAATTGATGACCCCTTAATTTTCTAGTATATACAAATAATAAAATATAATTTCAATAGGGAAGATGGCTGGGTACTACCATCGTCATGGGATCCTGTTATTAATATAATAAAATCAAATAATAAATATAAACATAACAGACAGGTAGATGTAGTAAGTTCTTACTGTGTAGATCAAAATGACAGCTTATCAGATTAATATTTTTCATTTTTCATTTGTAAAAGTATATAGTAATAGTGTTGCTTAGTAAGTTGTTTTTAAATAATAGCAAACTAAATTAAAATTATTATCTTTAATTAATTTTAACTTTTTAAATTACACATAGAACAATTATATGGCTTAAATAATTAATACTATATTTTATATTTTTCTTTATGGTTATAAATATAATAATAGCAACACTAAATATAGATTACTAATTAATACTTTTAAAATTGTAATAATTATAAAAATAATAGCAAAAATTAAATAAATAATATTCCATATTAAATTATAATTAAAATTATAAAAATGTTTAAAGTTAAAAAATATTGTAATATAATTGGTGCAATTTTCATTTTGTTAATTGTGGGTAGGCTGTCTGTAACAACTATACCTTCAAGACATGTAACACCTCAGTCTCTCCCGTGACCATGGATGCTGTAAAGCATTCGAAACGTCGGGAACCAAAAATAAAATAATCCGAAATAATCCGAAAAGATAGTTTTATTTAAAAATATATAAAGTCGCTTGTATTAATAAATAGATGTGGAAACTCAATCTATATAGCAGATGTAAACAAACGGATGATCTCCATTAATCAATGATTGTAGCGTTCTACTCTTTTCCCTTCATAACTAATATATATAGTAAAGGCTAATGTAAATTTAACCAATCGAAATTAACTTGGTTTTAAAAATTAAAAATAGTTTGCAAATATATAAATTCTGTTACTTACATATTCCTTTAATAAATGAAATTTTGTTTTTTTTTTCACTACCTATCTATACATATAATAAAATTCTAACTGAGCCGAATCTGTACATTAAATATTTTTTGGAAAATCTTATTGAAATAGTCATTATTATCGGTCGACACAGAGTCCGAATCTATAGTTTTTGAATTTTTGTCTGTCTGTCTGTCTGTGACCGCATCACGGAAAAACTACTGAAGGGATTTTGACGCAATTTAATATGATGATAGCTAGTAGTCATCCGGGTCAACATATACCATACTTTTTACTGCGGAAAAATATAATTTTGCGCACATTTTCAGTGTGGTACAGATGAAAATTATCATTTCTGGTAACATACAAACATCATTTTTACAGGTACTTTTAGAATATATAGCACTAGTTTAGACCAAACACAATTTTATTAAAAGGCCTTTTACTAAAATTGCGATTTCAAAACTAGTTTGATTGAACCATGCAAGTAGCTTTATAGGCTAATCTTATTTAAATTTTGTACCTATATCAGCGTTCTTATCTCAAGCAAAATGTATTTTAATGGGAAATAGCCGAAAAATATTTGTGTGATTCAAATTTTTCATTTCACGCTCTAAATTATTTAAATATGAAATGTTCATCCCGAAGTTCTAAATAGCTTTTGATATACACTACAAATGAATATCAACAAAAGAACCAAACGTTCTTTGCACGTGGTATGTAAATCAACACTATCAGATATAAATGTAGGTAAATGGTTGGTCGTTGTAATAACGTTTTGAACACAAATGCTCGCCTAGATTTTCGAGTTTCATGCTTCCGTACCCATGTCGTATTTACCAATAAAAATATATACGTTTATTATATCTGTATAAGTATATTTAATTTACTTGGAGATTATGTTTTCGTATCGTCTTATTATAGAAATTTTATTTTACTAAAGCTCTCTAAGGTCTTAGGACAAAACCTTCACTCAGACCCAAATTACTCCGGGGTCAAAGCCTAGCCTCTATACATATGTGTAGCTCTATTCTACACACTGTCTCTATCCAAAAAAAATATTTATATATAATAATTATTATAATTAGTTATGCTATTTCTGTTTGAAAAAATCATACGATATAAAATTATCTTAAATAATGGAATTTTGAATATAACTAACAAAACTGATCAAGTGCGAGTCGGACTCGCACACGAAGGGATCATCAGGGATCAAGGAATCATCGTACAAATATAACAGTAGATACTAATCTTTTTTTTTTTAATTTGTATGGCAGCCATTTTGAAATTCGCCATCTTGGTTTTTTATTATATTTTGTGCTTAAAGCGGCAATACTCCATTACGGCCTTTTGAGATACAGCCCTCAAAGCTGAGGCTTAGTAATAGGGTCCGGTAGTGTACTAAAGGTACAAACATTTACAGTTTTTCTTCGCCTCTATACTTCAATGTTATAAAATTATTGTATTTTATAATTTTAATTACAAACAACATTAAAAAAATATTCTAGTCCCGTTGAGTTTCTTTCGTCACTTCTTCTCCTTCTCAGGTCTGAGACTTTTTCTATCCAAGAGTATAGTAAGTCATGACGTTAAGTAAAAAAAAAAAAAATAAGGAATATTTTGAATAATTTGAATTAACTGTCAATAATTATGTAGTTTATATGTGTACCTATGTAAATAAATCATAGTCTAAAACAAAATTGGTCCCAACAAATTATTCGCAGCTATAACTTTGTACGTGCGTATAGGTATTGATATTATATACTTGGCACTGGTGAATGTCCTGAACCCCGATTATAGTAAATACAGACAGAAAGCGGGAAAATATCTCTTGGCTTGGAAAAGGCTCCCTTGCCCTAGTTAGCATTTTAGGTCCTAGGTATTTAGTGCAGTCTATGGTGATGGCGAAGGGTACGATAGAAGGAAGAATAATTTGCCGTAAGCTCTTAGAAATTTGTTAAAAAACTTAGGTTTACTTTTATGATTCTAGAAATAGGAGTATTAGGAAGAAAAATATTTATAATTATGTGTATTGCAAGCGCAATATATCAATAAATAAAACTATGTTCTGAAAGTGTTAGTCAAAGCTAAAATGACATACATTTTCCAGCTCTAATAGTTTGTGACGTGTCTACTGTCTATCAATATTCAATTGCAAGCATGCGTCCTGTATCGTATGATGAAATCTGTGACCATTATTGAAACTGAATGGTAGTCAATATTTGAATATTTATATATTTTTATCACCATTACTATGAAAGATCCTACTAATAAATGCGAAAGTTTGTTTGTGTGTATGTTACTCCTTCACGCTAAAATGGCTGGACAGATTTAAATGAAATTTAGTACACAGATAGGCTATAAGCTGGAGTAACACAAATGCTACTGTTATACACTATAAGACTACAGAATGTTGCTATTAAATAATAAAGTAAAAATTAAATGGTTAAGAAAATATAGAAATGTAATCTTTTATTTTCATAACTATTTAGCAAATGAATAAAGGCTAAAAGAAAACAATAAAATTCATTGCAATGGTCCCAAAATGAATAATTTAATAGGATTATTTAGAATGGATACACAAGTTCACTAAAATACAATTAAAAACTCCTTTAAATTTTGCATTGTTTTTCGACATTTTAAATTCTTTATACTATCGGTAGCTGTAAATAAATGTCACCCTGACTGAATGACTCCCCACTAAGTTACTCTATGGGGGGGGCGTAGTAATATACAGTGACACGGATGTATAGAAAGATTTTTGCTTAGACTGGTACTACTACTGGTATTTCTTTTTATTTATGCTTATTAACCGACTAAATAAAGGCTCGGCGCGATACCTATAATAATGAACTCTTACTTTGTTACGTTTTAGTGGCTTCAAGTACAAGATTTGAATACCTTTATATCATATGGGACGTTTTTTGTATACATTTTAGAGGTTAATTCCAATTTAAGGAGCCTATAAACGGTTTGCACTTTCTAAATATTACAGCACCTTTGGTACTCCCACTGGAGTTAACAGGTTTCTTTCACTTAGAATTACGTGCTAATCCCAACTAAAGCGATATACGGAATTAATTTATCTGAATAAGCTTGAAATTGAATACGATGAAATATTTTTCAAGAAAATATTTTATCTTTAAACACAGTGGTGTTCCAACACTTACCTCTCACTCTCGCAACGTATTGGGAATGAGATTTTGATTCACATTTTTGTCACAGCAACTTCTAACGTCATCTGCAGATAATTTCTGTTATAAAACACTTTTATTGCGCCCTGTCCTCTTTACGGCTTTGTGTTACAAAGACTGGGATAATAATTCCATGAAATGATATAGTGGTAGAATAAACAATGTCACTTGGGTAGATTACGCATATGTTTGGATAAAATTTAATATGAACACGTGTTGAGTAAATTAATAAAAATATTCATAATACTTTCTTAGATTTACGCGAATATTTGACATTTTAAATCTAATTATTTTTTTGGATTTTTCTGTCAATTTATTTTAATTTTTAATTCCCGACGTTTCGAATGCTTTACAGCAATCATGGCCACGGGACAAACTAATATTTTAGATGTCTCAAAGGCTTTATATGCTTGTTACAGAGAGTGCCTATCCACAATTTTACAAAATGATTTCAAAAATTCAAAAATGGCACCTTACAATATTTATTAATTTCAATACTAAACATTCTTTTAATAAATATTTAAATACGCTAGTATTATTTATTTTAAAATGTTCATGTTATAATAACAGTAGTACCTAATAATGAAATGACACGTAAGAAATTCGCTCTGATTTTTACGACAGAAGTAGTAAATTCGAATTTAACGGTATTTAGTAAAAAATATTAGTACCAGTTACTCAGTTTACAAATATATAACACTAACTCCAATTTAACTAACGATCAAATATATGTAGATGCAAAGCAAATGTAATATATTTCGATACGTAATATATATATTTACCTATTAGACATTCATATCTTAAAATATTATCGGCTGGCACCGACTTCGAAAATGTCTGATTTTTTACATTTTAGTGCCTGGAAGTCGGTTATTATTTTTTTTTTACAAGTTTTTATTTTACCATTTTTAGTGTAGACGTAATAAGCAGGTAATTTGTAAGAAAAAAGTTTTTTAATAAAATATTCGATTAAACAATTTATTTAAAAAATATATTTATTATTGATTTTTAAAGAAACCGCTCGACCAATTTCGATAAAATTTCTATGGAACCACCTGGGAAGTATACCCTTTGAAACACAAAAAAACTCCAAATCGGTTCAGGCGTCTTCGAGTAATCGGTGAACATACATAAAAAAAAGAAAAAAAAAAGATTCCGACGAATTGTGAACCTCCTCTTTTTTAGAAGTCGGTTAAAAATATTTGAAACAACTGTAAAAGAATAGAATTTTTATTCATTAATAGTATTTTTATTGCTTGTCATTTACATGAATATTGAAAAAATCTACAAAAACTACGGTCTACATACAATCGACAAGTTGCACACAGTACGAGTATATATTAAGAGAACGTTATTAGTCTTGCTAATTAGATTTGCCAGTTCTAGGCTGATAGCTTGGCCTTAATTTAATCTAACAAATGAAATATCTGAAGTAATTTTGCCTTACATAGTGTACCTATACTTAAAATTAAAATAGGTAAATGCAAAACAGTTCAGTACCATTTTCTCCTTTGTTTGCCAACCGATTTCCTTTTATTTTTGTTTAGTAGCTGTTGACTAACTTTAGTGTTATCAATATTATTATTTTTTTTGAAAACACTTAGTTTTTTCTTATATATATATATATATATATATATATATATATATATATATATATATATATATATATATATATATATATATGTTATGTATGTTTTCCTCAAAATTTCAATAATGATTATGATCAAATTCTTACCACTGGGCGAATACTGGTGCTTATAATACAGCTAAAATTCTATTTAATTCAACATCAACATTTATTTTATTTCAGCTTTTGAAGTCGATCATATTCGTAAATTGTAACTTTTAAAAGCTTTCTATATTATGAATCCTATATAGATATGTATATGGGTCGTCTAGTTTAAACTAAAAGTTTGGTGCTAGCGGGCTAAATTAAAAATATGCTCCAATTTATATGTGCGGAACATAACTTTAAATAATAATAAATAATACATTTATATAATACTCGTAGTATCACTTAGTATATTGTAATATATTACTTATATAATATATTACATTAAGGTTAACTCTAATAATATGAAAAACTGAAGAGTGTTGATTTGAACGCGCTAATCTCTAAATGTACTGGTCTGCTTGTATTTTTTTTTTCCTATCTTACTATTGTACATCACACTACAACCTACGAGAGGGTAATAAATCTTCAAAATTAAACGACGTGGGCAGAGCCGTAAGAAAATACTATAGTAACTAAATTAGTGAGTAAGTTCGTTACTTCCTTAGTCTTTACGCTGTTGCGGGTTAAGGGATTTAAGTGAAATTCGGAATGGATATGGGTTTTATTCAGGATTAGCACATAAGCTACTTTTATCGGCGTTCTTTCCACGCAAATGAAGCCGCGGGCATAAACTAGCTAGATTAAATAATATACTAGAACTGCCACTTAGCAAGGATTACAGTAAATTTAGCGGAGAGTAGAGGATAGAGTGAATTATTACATTGTTACGTCTCCCGCGAGAGACATGAGTTTGTATTTATTACTTTTTTTATTGGACTGTTCTGAAAGCAAAAGTAAATTCATTTAGGAAAATAGTACTATCAAATCACATATATTTTTGCTATATACAATATCGATATTAGTACCTAAACGAGCAAGCTTCGCTCGGCGTATTTTTGGCAAAAATATGTATAATAAGTGCGTTTTTTTAAGGATACCTATATAGATAAACTTTAAAATCAAACCTTATCTAAATACAAAATTTAATGCGTATATCAAATTAATGTTAAGTACCTTAAGTGCCTACTAAAAAGAAAACTGGATTTAGAGCCATAATTTCTCTCTACTAATCACGTAAGTAGAAACGGCGTCAAGGTAACTTAATTTAATTAAAACAGTGTAACCATTTATAGGAAAATTCTTAGTAGGAGACAAAAGCGGAAATACTAATTACTTTTAGAGTCAACAAACACTTATTTAGTGTCATTCAAACAAAAGGTTCAAATAAAGCAAATTTTAATAAATAAAAACACATGATTTTGCTGTCGCGGACTCCAAAAATATATCTTTAGAAACCTGTTGTAAATTAAAATTTCCTTAAATTAAATTATAATATTTCAATTCTTAGCAACTTTTAGCTGCCTTGCTGTTTATTCGAATTTTGTTAATTGGGTAAAAAATGAGGTACTTCGGGATAAATTGTGTTTTTTTTTCTTGTTTGTATGAAAAATAAATTTATTGGAATTAGGACAAAATAATGTCTGCTGATCAGCTCTTATTTTAACATAAATAAGATAAAAGTATATATTATTTTGACTATAATTAAAATTAAATTTTTGTATTCATATCATATTTATTCTAAAAAACAAAACAAATTTATCCCACGGAAACCGTACATTTTTCCGGGATAATATGCCATTCCAGACTATAGTCTATCTCTGTGCCAAATTGCATCCAGATCCGTTCAGCCGTTCTGGCGTGATTGAGTAACAAACATCTAAATATCCATCTGAACTTTCACATTTATAATACGAGGGATTGTTCTTTTTTGCCTTTATAGGTCTCCTAGCATCAAATCGTTGGTAAAACATCGTGTGTCATTACTTACTTTATTGGAACCTTGAAATCTGGTTAAATTTTTCTAAAATCCTCTGATGAGTCTCAATAAATAAATGAGTAAAAAGCAAATTTTTGACTACATATAATCTAAAGCAAATAAAACAAAAAAATTAGAGTTATTGAGGCATTGACACTAATACCATAAATCTAATTATTGACTGTCATACATCATTTTTATTATATTAGTCATAAACATTAAGCGTAAGCTTGTCACATGGTTATTAATCTAGAGCAATATTGCAGTAGGACTTGTTAATGAAAATACACCAAAGTTAGTTAGGTTACGATTTCACAATGCATTTTCTACATACGCTCCGCAACGAAACTGTAGTACACTAGCGACTCACCCTCGCTTTGCTCGGGTTCGTCCCTAGGTTGATTCCCCATACAAACTTTCATTCCATTTTCACCTCCTTAAGGGATGATTTCTGGGATAAAAAGTATCTTACGTCCTTCCCAGGGTCTCAAACTATCTTCTTACCAAATTTCATTTAAATCGGTTTTGTAGATCCAGAGATTACCCCTACAACGCACAAACTTTACCTCTTTATAATATATATTAGTATAGAGAATAGATTATATACATATTTTCATTATAGCTTTTCTTTTAACATTTTAACATGAATCGATTCCACAATTAATTTGTGTTATGGGAATATCCTTGATCGTCAAGTATATACATAAATTATAAGTTATAACACGCCTAAAGCAAATTGCCGTACCTCATTACATCCACTTTAAAACACTAAACTTCGCTGGCAACATTTCATGAATATAAATATTCTACTGTATAATTTACACAACGCCTTATATCATTCATGAAACTTTTAAGGTAAATTACTTGGGGACAGCACCATAAACTTACAAATGTGCGACCTCAATCTCATAATAAATAAATGGGTGGTGAAAAATAAAAAAATTAAAGAACAAACAGCCTGAATGGATGTTCTTTATATAGTACTAGTCTACTATTCTATCAAAGGTAGCCTATGTCCATTTTTATTTTATTTATTTAGTACACTAACTATAAACATGATATGTACAACATTTATGATATGTATGTATTTAAAATTATATATATATGTAGTGTATCAACTATCTGGTATCCATAACACAAGCCTCGTAGCTTACCATGGAACTAGATGGTGCTGTGTTCATATCCCAACATATAAAAAAAAAATTACATATTATGTTGATGTCATATTCCTGATAATATATACTATATCACTGACAAGTATACACAACATTTAACCAAATAAATAAGAGTGCCCGTGCACTAGGCAGCCTGGCTGCGGCGGCCTGACTGTGGCAACCTATTAATCGCGTAAGACAAGTGTAATGATGTTGGAAATAATTCGCACATGAAAATATCAGAGGTGCGAGATCCGAGATTTGAACCTGCTTCACTCGGTTTCTCTCTGCTCACTGGACTACCACGGCCTTTTGCCTTTTTTTTAGAAAACTGTAATATATGTACGCATAAAACTAATCTTATTATCCATTACCTCAATGTTTATGAATGTCAAGTTAAAATATTCCGGAGGGCGATGCCAGGCATTCAGGAACAAACATTTTTATGGATATTAGATATTCAATTTTGTTTAGGCATTGACGCTGTCAAGTAAACAGTATCAGTTAAACACCATTATAATGATCCCTTCAATGTTTAATCTCAATGCTATTGTTTCTTATAATAACATCGTACGATAATAACTAACATATGGAACAGGGAACGGAATTTGGCCTGGTTTTATGAAATTTAGTAATACCTCTTTTTAAAAATGGTCATAATAATGATGATCCTGCTACGAGCAATTACCTATTTCTATATTGCTGTCTATGAGAAAAATTTTGGAAAAACTTATACTAAGCCAATAGTTAATTCATTTTAATATAAATTTTATATACGGGATGCGGGAATTGCGCTTCATAAACACATTTATAACGATTGGGAAAAATCACAAAATGCAAATGATGTTTTTTTTTTGATTTATCTAAGGCCTTTGTTTGTGTAGAAAATGAAACTCTCTAGGTTAAACTAAGTCCTTATGGTATTCGTGGCATTGCTCTTGATCTCATTGCTACATACCTTAGTGGTAGGGTCCAAAAAGTTGCAGAAAGAGTATATTCTCCTGGATCCCCTTTGAAAATGGGTGTTTTACATGGATCTATTTTGTGTCCATTTTTATTTTTAGTTTACATAGATGATCTTCCTTTCTATGCCAATATGCTGTATGGTGTAATATTTGCGGATGATACCTCTTTAATTTTTAAAGTTGATAGAAATATAACTAATTATGAAGAAGTAAACAGTGCATTGTCTATACTAATATTATAAAGAGGTAGAGTTTATTTGAACGCGCTAATCTCAGGGACTACTAATCCGATTTGAAAAATTATTTGTGCATTAGATAGCCCAGTTATTGAGGAAGGCTATATAATATAGGTTATATATCATCATGGTACTACCCAAGTGAGCGGAGCAGTCATCATAAATGTCAACAAATCGGGCAGTAAGCAGCAGGGCAAAAATGCTAGTAAAAGTTTATTTGAATAAAGTATATTTTGATTTTGGGGGTGCGATTTTTTTAAATTTATATGGCATATAACTAATTCATTAAAAGAAGAGTTTTGTTAATCTGTTCAGAATTGGCAAATAATCAATTTAACAGAATCCAATTCCTACTCCTTTTTGAAGTCTTTCAAAGACGAGTAAAGTTCCATAAAAAATATAATAATAATAATAAATGTTTTTATTTCAGGCTTATTCGCCAATATAAAATGTCTAAAATATAGTTACAATAAAGTTATGATAAAATATAAACATAAAAATATTAAATTACCTACTTTTTATTTCTACCGCATTGCTGAGTCAACCAATGCCGGAGAAAGTCAACACTCAAGTACTCGCCCATTACACGTAGAATCTCATTATTAGAATTACGTAGTCGATCCCAGAATGCAGCAATTCTGGAACGGTCCACCACAAAAAAATCTGGTATCCTGGCTGAAGCAAACATATCAGATGCGCTACAGAAAATCGGTAAATTCATCAAAGTCCGGTAAGCATCATTGTACTGAACTCTGATGGTGCTGTACGCGTGCCTCGTATAATTGAACCACAGTTGACATGTATATAAATCCTGACAGTATGTTTTAAACAGAGTTGTTTTTACGTCCTGGTTACAATGACAAAACCTGCGCGCAATCATGTTACATCTCACAGCAAGGGCTCGACGCTCACGTTCTATATCACTGTCATCTTGAAGATTCTCCGTTAACAAATGGCCCAGATACTTGAATGTTGACACTCTTAGGATTGGCTTACCGTCAATAAATATAGAGGGCACAACATTCGGACCCCTTCCACTCTTAAAAACTATAAATTCAGTTTTAGACACATTGTATTTAAGTCCATGACTCAAACCGTATTTTTCACAAATACTTAATAGTTGTCTAAGACCACCGATAGAGGGACTGAGTAGCACCATATCATCGGCATAACTTAAATTATTTATGCACACACCACCGATGTGACAGCCAACGTTTGTGCTTCTCAGTTCCTCTATCAGATTATTTACATAAACATTAAAAAGATCCGGTGATGTAAGCCCACCTTGACGAACGCCACACTCTAGCCTATAGTCGTTAGAGAGTGCGTCGCCCCATCTCACATTATTCGTTTGGTTTTTAATATTTTAATTCAATAATTTAATAGCACTAGCCGGAATATTGTATTTATTTAGTTTTGACCACAATAATTTATAGTTTTCCGAATCAAAAGCCCGGCTAAGGTCTAAAAAACAGGCATATACGTTAGTATCTCTACTTGTGTAATATTTTATTGTATTTTTAAGACTAAAGATTGCTGATTCAGTTGAAACACTGGGACGAAAACCAAACTGAGCATCATTTAATGTCACATTCTCCGCAATATGCGGATGCAATAGTCTCTTAAATATTTTACCAACTATACAACCTAGTGAAAAAGGCCTATAATTACTTAGTTTAGTTAGATCACCAGTTTTATTCTTTGGAACAGGCACAACTACAGTTCTCATAATACTTTTAGGTAAATAGTTAAACTTAATACATAAATTAAAAAATGTACATAACACTTTATTTATTTCATCACTTGCATAATACGAGTGCTCTATGCTCAATCCTTCGTGTCCTGGTGACTTTCCACGCTTCATATATTTTATAACTTTAGCAACGTCTTTAGGTAGAAACTGTATATTATCCTGTTCCAAAGAGAAGGAATCATTTTCATTTTGTATTCCCTGTATAGGCATAGGTTCTACTTTAAACATTTTTGCAAACATGTCAGCGATTTGTTTAGGTTCATATATTCCTTCAACATGTTGTGGAAGCCGAGATCTATTTTGAGAACATTTTGTTGCCTGCCAGAATTTTTTAAAATCCTTATTTGCTTTATGAGTAGCTATAATATTCATTTTAATCTGATCGCTATTATTTTGACACCATTTGAGCTTGTTTCTAAAAAATTTACGACTATTTATCATTTCATTATAAATTGAACCAGAAGTTGGTTTGCCACTTAATAACCAAGACGAATAATGAAATCTAGCTATCTTATGGCTTTCACTAACATGGTAGTTCCAACCTACCACCTTTTTACATTTTTTTTTATTATTAGAAAAACTAAGTTCAGAAGCTTTTTGTAAAATAAAAATAATTTGATCATAATATTTATCCATTAAGTATAAATGTTCAGTGCAAGTAAAATTATCACAGTTAATACATTGACTAGAAAAAAATATTTTTTTTAAATTTTCACTACAATACTTACCATAAAAATTAATCTATTGTGGGTTACGATGGCCCCATTTAATCTTACTTATTAAACTCGCTTCAGACTCACATTATATTTATGTAGACTTTAAAGAATACATTGGCCCTTTAAAGATTTCAAATATGACCGTAGCAAAGAGATACATAACGTCTACGGCTATTTAGGCATTTCTATTTTTCAGCGACAAAAGATGCAATAACTTTTAGTCACAGAGGTCACAATAGGTGAACCTGGAAAGGTCATAACCCCAGACGTTTTTCACAGGTTTCTGACCTCATGCAACTAACAATAAAAATAGACGTCTGTATATTTTATAAATTCATCATCATCATTTTATAAATCAAAGTATTATATTTTATAAATTCTGTTACTTTATTTAAAAAAATTAAATGTTTAATTTTTATCTTTATTTAATACAATATTGAATCGAGATACCATAGAGATATTCCGATTTTTATACGAATATGTAAATTTTTGGCTCCGGCATCGTTTACAATGTAAATAACTCAAGCCTTTAATTGATGTATGCTAAAAAAAGAAAAAAAAAAAGAATTGTGAGTAAAAATTAAGAGGTATACTTTTATTCCAAACTAGCGACTCAGCCTCGACCTGCTCGGGTTCGTCCCTAGGTGATCCTTTAAATTCATGTAACTTTTTTATTTATAACCGATTGAAATAAAACAAATATTAAATGTTAAGTGAAGATTACAAGAATACATTAGTGAAAACAGCACCCAAATTAGTTAATCCATTTCTTAGATTAGCGCGCACAAACGCGCAGACAAACAGACAAACACAAAAATTAAGTTACTAAATACTTCTATAACAACGTATCGTATATAACGTTTGTCTTAAATATCTTCCGTGTAAAGACAGCGATCAGTTACAATTTTATTATATACATAGATAAGTCAAATTATAATTTGATAATTATCTTCAAATTAGTCAAATAGTCTTAAATAATTTAACATTTTCAATGTAAGTTTAAAAACCAATTGCTCTGAAGGCCTGACACGGCTTCAAAACTATTTATTATTCAATACATTTTGATTTTAGCCAAAAGCAATAAATAGGAAAAATTTAAATAGAAAAAGCTATAAATATATAATCGAAGATGATTTAACACGTGGGCGAGCCTCTGAGAACTGTTTTAGTCGTGGAGATAATAGGTTAGAAAGCCCTTAGGAAGCTTATACGTAATGGATTTAGTATATACTATATACTTACAACTTAAAAGCTCTTTTATGATGCGAACTTTGAAGAGAGAAAATATCAGTTTTAGGAGGTAATTTTGTTCCCCAAAAATGAGACTTATTTTATTCAAACTAGATTAGAATACTTTATTATAAAAGTTACATATTTTTATCACCCATAATTCCCAGGACCAAGTAAAAGGGTTGATAATTATACAAAAATAGCTTTTACCTTCCCTAAGGCTTTAATTTAAAAATCTAAGATAAAAAAGTTTTTATAATAACCAAACTAGCAACTCACACTCACTCCGCTCGGGTTCGCCCTTTGGTACGTTTTAACGTTTATTGATTTCTGAGAGATGGGATATTTTCCTGCAGTAAAAAGTATCCTATATGTAGACCCGGATAACCAGCTATCATCATACCAAATTTTATCAAAATTTGTCCAGTTGTTTTCTCGTGATGCGGTCACAGACAGACAAACAGACAGACAGACAAAAATTATGAAAACTATAGATTCAGCCTCTGTATCGAAAATAATGACTATTTCAATAAGATTTTATAAAAAAAAATAATGTACAGATTCGGCTCAGTTATAATTTTATTATATGTATACATAACTTCTATTGTTGAAATAAAAAAGCTAATGATAAATACATTATATAAATAAAGATTTTATAATTTTTCTTACGAAAAATTTATAACAACATTGGTATCTCACTTTAAATTGATAAAACCGTTCATCAACCAAAACAAGATAGAAGACGAGGCTTCTTTCTTTTCCAACAGAGCGGGAAAACAGATTGTCTTGAAATTGTCTTTTTACCACCAGAGCATAAATTGCAATGGCACATAAAGGCTAAACTGTGCTCTCGCCTCATTTGCCCGACCTCCGCGACCTCCGGGAATAAACATCTTTATTTGGATCGATTCAGCTAAGCTCCTTTAAAATTTTATTTCCAAAGAGATATTATTTGCTGGCTAACCGAACGCAATTTAAAATATGGATGAAATCTGTTAAGCTCTTGAATTATTTTTAATAACGCTTACATGAAATGAAATGGTTTTGAACGCGGTATTTCCAATATTTCTATAAATAGATTTATTTCAATCATTCATATTGAAATTTGTTTATTGACGTTAACGTTGCCTATATTTGTAAAATGGATATATATGGATAGTTTTAATTAAAAAACATTTAGTAGTTACTCGACTGTACCAGATTAAATGTAATGTTTTTCGAGTATACGCTTTGCAGAATAAACGATTCGATGGATGTTACTTTATAGGTAGATATATGTTAATATTCATCTTATTTGTGAAATATAACGCAAAATATTTTTTAACTAAAAAAAATAATTAATATTTAATAAAAGTTTTTGACTAGCCAATTTTAAAAATGTATCATATATTATGTAGGTATCATAACACTTTTATGGTTCCATTCATTGCCTTACAAAATTTCCTTGTTATTTTAACGCAGTCGTTTGTTTTATTTTTATATTGTAGGTTGCTTGTCAATTACAATAAATAATATGAGAACTATTTCTGAGGCAGTGGTAGCCCAGTACTAACGCGATTGCTTGGGAAACCGAGTGAAGCGGGTTCAAATCCCTAGTCTCGCACTTCTGATATTTTCATGTGCGAATCATTTTAATATAATTGCCATTGTCTTACGATGATGGAAAATATCGTGACGAATCCTGCATGTTTGAGAGACCCTAGTTTTTCGAAAAACTTGTAAAGTCCGCCAACACGCACTTGACCAGCGTGGTTGACCATAGCCTGATCCCTTTCGCATTGAAGGGAAGCCCGTGCCCAGCAGTGGTACGTTACTAAAGGGCTAAATAATAATAATAATAATAATATTAGGAATATTTCAATAAAGTATAATTATGTTATAATTATACATTAAAAATTTAAAAATCCTCCGACCATGTTGGACCGATTTTAATCAAACATAGCTAAGAACACTCCCGACTAATTCACCGTTCAAACAAAAAAAAAACAAAATCTGAATCGGGTCATCCGTTCGGAAGCTACGATGCCACAGACCTACACACACACACAGACACGTCAAATTTACAACACCCCGTCGTTTTTGCGTCGGGGATAAAAATAAGTTACATAAACTGTTAATTTAACTAATAAATAAATATTTTGAATTATCATAGATGTAATAAATAAATAGAGCATTCCTCGATTATGTCTTTCAACCGTCAGCAATCAAGAGCCTGTTAAAACTTATTTCCCTCTTCGTGCCATTTGATCGTTCACATCCGTAGACTCAGATGCCTAGCTTATAGGATAATACTGTACTCTAATCAAAGACAATATGTACATAATAAAACATGTATTGTTGTTATTTACCAATTATTACTTACCAAATTCATCTTGATAAATAAATATATACATAAAAAAAATTATAGTATATTTAAGACTCTTTTCGGACACTATTCGCATACACCAAATAAGAAGGTTTAAAACATTAAAAAGGGTCAGGTAGATGGTGGATATAATTAAAAAGGAAAACAGGTAGTTCAAAGATAAGAAGCGAGCCAAGAGAAAGAAAATTCGCCCTTCTTTAGAAAATATCTTTCTGAATTTAAGCATTTAAACACGGTCTTGTCAATTATGTACAACTTTAATATTTTCAAAATAACGTTCATATTTCTATGCCATTAAAATAGCTCACTAGACCCGGGACTCGAACCCAGGACCTCCGAGTGTACAGCCGTACATGCTAGCCACTACATCACCGAGGCAGAAACTTAATAAAGTATTAAGATTAATAATTTATTCTTTCGCAAAATCTATAAAATTATGAAATGATTTCCAATACCAATATACGAAGTACAGTGCTGGAAGTTTCTTTGACAATTCACATTCTAGTAAAATGTATTTAATATCTCAGGAAGTGGTACATGTAGGTCCACGGAAATTCTTTTATATGGACTTTTTAATATTTTGATCGAATTCAAAAAAAGAGGACATTTCGAGTGTGTTTTCTTTATATTTATCTTACATGATATCTCCACCAATTCATAACCTCTACCTCGACGTATAATAACCAATTCACTAAAATCTCTTTTCACTAAATAGGTTACTCAAGGGTGGTCCTTTATTGAAAAACGATCCACCCTCAAGGGAGAATTTACTTTCAAAGGGATTTTGAGGTAGGTGTATTTTTTTTGTTCAAAATTAATTATTAAATAATCCGAATTTATACTTAAGGCGGTATCGCCTATCGGGACTTAAGCCTGAAAAAGTAACAAACAGATTTAGGTACTTTCACATATTTTATAATATTAGTATGGATTATTAGTTATTTTCTTATTTAACCTAGGAATATTTTATTGTGCCATTAAAGTGTTAAATTAACAAATCTGTTTCTATATAATACGATATTCGCTTTTGTTTATTTACAATTTATACTGTATTGTTTTAGGAAATTGTTATAGCAGTTACTATATAGGTAATTCAAAACTAAATGGTTTAACTGTTCCTTCAACAATGCAAATTTATATCTCATGGGATAAATCAACATCTCTCGATATGGCCTACACAAATGTTAGTTTAGGTTTATAATACGCAGGAAATACTTCTCCATAATTTTACATTACTCGTAAGTTACGAGACTGAAGACAAAATATATATAGCATTGCCCGCGGCTCCGCCCGCGTTCAGATGACCAAAAACCAAATTCTTTGGTTTTACATAATTTAAAATACTCTTACATTGCAGTTTTTGTATTTTTTCTCAGAAATGAGATATTTTCTCGCGGTAAAAAGTATCCTATATGTTGACCCGGATAACTAGCTATTATCATATCAAATTTAATCAAAATCTCTCCAGTGGTTTTTCTGTGATGCGGTAACAGACAGACAAACAGACACACAGACAGAAAAAAATTCTAAAAACTAAAGATTCGGCCTCTGTATCGATAATAATGACTATTTCAATAAGATTTTCCAAAAAATATTTAATATACAGATTCGGCCTAGGTTCAATTTTATTATATGTATAGATTATAAGATCGGTTCTAAATATCAATAAATTGTGTTTACATAAATATGTGCAATTATAATCTATAATGTAATAAATGTATAATAGTACTCGTACGTATGTTTTATAATCCCAATTTATAAAATAAAACGTAGAATGATCGTCCATTTATATTCAATTTCAAAACAAAAGATTTTAAAATAAAATTAGATATTTTACTAAAAATAAAAATATCTTACCTTTAATTACATTCATCTTGCTCGCACCAATTCACTATTATGGTCACAAAATCATTTTATACGAATAATTTTTATTCCATTTGCATTTCTCGAAATTTACTTCTACATACTAATAATATATCAGCTTATAGTCATCATTGTGCATTCGAAAAATCTCTTTAAGCCATTTAAAATCACAATCACGAATTATACATCATTTTAATTTGTCACTTATATATAAAGCTTCCGTGTTTGTAAATGTCAAGATTAAAGAGAGAGTGCAATTGAAAACAAGGTTGTAGCGCTAGCGCGGGAAAACGTGTCAAGGTTATGCACACTACAACACCGACACTGCAACTACCATCTACACTTAAATATCGGAAGATAATTTTAAAAACCTAACACATTACGACTAAATAACGCCACTTGTTATCTAATTAACGCGCAAAATCCTGGCTGCAGCCATCAGCGAACGATCGCGTATTTTAAAAAATTTATGCCGAGCCGACGGCATTTTTAAGGTGATTCATCTTTAAATTTGTGGTATACTTCGTGCGGTGCTGCCTAGAGCGACGCAACATCCCCCTTTCGTGCCGCAAAGAGACTGAAAATGCCGGTAGAGGCCGCCAGATGCAAAATTGGCGCAATTTTAACGCATGCGCAGGACATTTGCAAACCGGCGGGATCCGATGTGACCCGATGCCCCTCGCTTGATGGAAAAATCGAGGACGCAACGTGACGTCAGGCGCTGGTACCGCAAATACATTAGGAGGTAATCGTACCAAATAAAAACAACTAATTAAAAAAATAATTTGGGGCTGTATTAAGAAATAAGTAATAAAGTTTTCACTGAAATCTAATGTACCTATTATATTTTTCCAGCTCAATCGCTACGTCTAAGGCTTTATAAAAAAAACACACATTTCCCTTTCCTTAATCCTAGTGAGGCTGGGGGGTGGTTAGGGGGATGTTTTGAGTATTCGACCATTGTGAGCCTTTTTTGGGCAGTAATTCGCGTTTCTCACGCAAAAATCTCCTTTTTTCTCATAAATGGCACTTGGAGCCGGAAGGTGTCTTTGATATTAAGATTAAAAGGCGGTGAATTGTTAGTCTGTACAATAGAAAGTGTTTCGTGGCATGATTCAATATATCTATTCATTTATATATACCGTAATGATAATGATATCACCATTAATTCCTTCCCTTATTGTGTGTTGGGGATTACATAAGCGATTTTATTTTTGATGCTGTCAAATATAATATAATTTAAAATGTAGAAAAGAAAATGGAAAGCCTTTTTATGCTATGACTAGCGGCTCACCCTCGCTTCGCTCGGGTTCGCCTCTAGAAAAGCACAAACAGGTCTATCCCACGGGAAACGTTTATTTTACCGGCAATATAAGGTATCATCGTGAAAAAATTACGTAAATTAGGTGCATTATTTTAGTTTTTTTAACTATCCCACGGGAACTCTTTAATTTTCCGGCATAAAAAGTATCTAAGATGTTGCCCGGGGATATAAGGTACCACCATGCAATATTTCATTTAAATCGGTCCAATAGATTTGGAGATTAGCCCGTACAAACAGACAAACAGAGAGAGAAACAAAAAATTTGAAAAAAATCTGGCCTTGTTTTATTTGTCTACTTACATCCCCCTGACTTGGTATTATTTTAGCATATGTTTTCTATATACAGACATTCAACCTCTACAGTTTTATTATAGTATATAGATATAGATTAGTGTTCTATCTAAATATAATTTTTAATTTAATTGAACATTAATTAAAGCGAAAGAGAAAAATATATGTGTATTGTGTACAACGATTATGAATTAGATTATGAATGTTGTGCCATTTATTGTCTACGGGTTTATGCACGTTAAATTTGAAGTGTATTAATAAAATATTTTCAAATTTCTAATTTTAAAAGTACCTACTAGAATTGTAATATTTTAATGTTTCGTCAAACGGGATTTTTCCTGAGAACAGTTTACATCTTTTTTTCATATTTTCATATAAACCTTTATAACTTATCTCAATAAATATGTACACTGTCAATTAAATCCATTGTAAATAAACCTATGGGACAGTTGTCACATAGTAAAGGAATGTTTTATGTATAAGTTTTCATCCGTAATCCTATACAAATCCCTTCGTTATTACGGGATTTAACTAGTGTTTTATTAGTGTATTGAATGACAGTTATGCTTTATTTACAGTAAAATATATGTATTAAAATTTCTCCTAACTGACACACTGATCAATGATCGTCGACCATAAACATAAGATGGTGAAACTAGGGAAAACTAAAAATTTTGAACTCTAATTTAAACTAGCTTAAAGATGAGCTCTCAATTTCATACGTATTGCAGACTGTTTTTAAAAACATGCTACATAATTTTAACAAAAGACTTAGTTTTTGTTAGATACATATATAATATTATAACTAACCTAACCTAATTGCCTCGGTGGTGTAGTGGCTAGCATGTACGGCTGCACACCCGGAGGTCCTGGGTTCGAGTCCCGGGTCGGGCCAAGTTTAGTTATTGAGTCTTTCTGTATAATAAGCCTGAGTAACCGCCCGGAGTTGGGAAGTTGGCGGTGTCTCACCCCCGTGCCTCGGAGAGCACGTAAAGCCGTCGGTCCTGCGCCTTAACTCTCACTGGTCGTGTCGAGTGGTCGTCCCACCAAAGTATGAGAGAGTCAGGAATAGAGAGTGCACTTGTGTCTGCGCGTACACTTGTGCACTATAATATCTCCTGCGCAGTTGGCTAGTCTCAATGAGATTGGCCGCCGTGGCCGCAATCGGTCAGGAGAACATCACATCAATATAGATAGAGAAGAATTAGAATTCATTAATAAAGGGAATTGGGTTGGTACCCTGGATTCATTAGATAGGTAACTTACATATGTACGTACTTACGAGTATATGGTAGGTAGCTACGTATTATTTTACGTTCAATAGATTTAGGTATATGATATAATAAATACAAATTTCCATTTTAATTTGTGATTTTTTTAACCTTATTTAATTCTTATTGTGCTTCCGTTGCATTCTCTCCTGATTTCCTTAAAAAATCTCAACAAAAAATACAAAACTTCTAATAATCTATAATTGTAGAGTGCTTTATTATAGCTTTTTTACGATTTTCACCTATTGCGTAACAGTATCATTGAAATTAGCCTACTTATGTTTTCTATATCAAAATGCCTTTACACTTTTACCTCTACTGCGTTATTTTAAAAGTTTATCATTTATTAACGGTTCGATTTTTTTTTACTGAAGCGCCTGAAAGATTAAAATTGCAAATAATTTTTTATCATGTTAATATTCATATAATACATAGGCACAGAATCTAAAGTTATCTTAGAAAAGAAATGAAAATATAACTCAGTCATCGATGAAAGCGTAAAGTCGCGGACCAAAGCTTATCATTACTTTATTAGCAACTGCTGGCGGTAAATTCATTTAATTATAACGAAAGAAGAAAATAGTAGAGGTTAACTGCTCTGAAACATCAAGGTTCTGTGGAACATTTAAAAAAATGTATTAAAATTCGAAATAATTTTAAATTTAATCTAAAAATCGCAACAATCTTTGACCTTTACTATTTTTAAATGTAAGCGCCTGATAAAAAATAAATGCAGTAGTTCATTTACGTCAAAAAAATGCTACATTAAATAAACAGTAATATATTCTTAACTTTAACTCTAAATTATAACTCACAGGTGAAGATTCTAGGGATAAATCATAAAGTACTAGTTTCTACATGACGTGGCATACTTTCCACGATATATTTCCACGATGTTCTTGAAGTAGATGAAATCTCTCATATCTTGGCAGTTGAATTTGCAATAAGAAAATTATTAATAATATAGTAAATTTTATAAAATTCTAGCTCTTTATTGAATTTAAAAATATTGAAGAAACATTATTTTTTTTAAACAATGAAAAATAAATTATTTTAAGGACATTTTTAAAATATAATTTTAACATATTTAATATTTAACGAATATACTCATAATATAAAGTAATCAAAGATTTCATTAAAGTAATCAAAGATTACCCAAATAAACTTGAAATTATACCTTAAAGTTTCTGCCCCATTTCATTAGATTTATCTACGTCCTAACACAACCAGGAACCTTTGGGTAGCCACAAAACAAAAGTAAAGACAAAGTTGGTAATTTATTTGAAGCAAACACGTATTAGCGTAAAAAGAAATGGTCAGTATCTTTTTATGTTCTCAGATTATATGTACTTACAATTTATTTATTTAATCTGTTGTCTCATACTATAAAATCAAAAGAAAAACAATCTGTATACGTGATATTTAAAAACAAATAAACAACTTTAAAGACATTTTATTGGCTGTACATTTTACGATGAATAAATTATTTGCCTAAGAATATCTGTTAATGTTAAAAGTATAGAGCTTCTTATGTTCTAATTAAGTCATTAGTTGGTCCTTCTAGGTAGGTAGAACTTTGTAAATATATTATTTTTTAATGAAACCTACCTGCACTAAAAACTAAATTTCTCTAACAACTAATCCTAATATGAACCTAGAAAATAGTTTCGTCCTTAACTGTATTATAAAATATTTACAAATATCCCTCGCCCTTTGATCGTACGTTTGTTGTAATTGATTTATTTATTCAAATTAAGTATAATCAATATTCAATAAAGTATAAGTACTTATTCTCGAAAGATATAAAATTAAATCTAAATTATTTATAAAGTTGTGATTTATGGAAACCAATAGTAGTCAGGTTACCATATTGTCATAAATAATGGACAAAGCCAATATTTTAACAGCGAAAGGCTACATGGTCCTGTAGTCGACTCTTCTAACATTGTATCAATAAATATTGGATTAACTGACAGTTTATATCGTTTCGGTTGGCAGTAATTAAATTTTATAACACTTAAATAAAATCTATTACTTCATAATTCTTCTTCATAATACATAGAATGTATAGTTTAGTGAATATGAAATATATTATAGACGTAAGAATATCATAATATTATAAATACTCAGTTCGAGTTTTATTAATATTAATAAACTTAAATTAATTTCATTGTATAATTGTTGGTAAATATATCGAATATAACTCTCTCTCTCTCTCTCTCTCTCTGAATTCGCCCTGGTTACCTATTCTTAATATTATTATTAACTGTCTCAGTAGTGGTAGCCCAGTTATTACACGCTCGCTTCGGGAAAACGAATGAAGGCCATCTTGGCCTCTTGGCCATCGTGGTAGACTATAGCCTGAACAAGCGTACAGCTGCAGGTTCTGATTTCCTGGGTTAGAGTCCGGAGTCGGAATGAGTTTAGTTATTGAGTCTTTCTATTAAGTATGTCTTAGTAACAACGCGGTGTTGGGAAGTTGGCGGTGTTTTACCCCCGTGCTTCGGAGAACATGCCTAAAACGAAGCCTTTGGTCTTGCGCTTAATCTCTCACTGATCGTATCCGCTCGTCACATCAGAGTAACAAGAGCACTAGCGCATCTACTTGTGCACTATTCTGTGCAGTGGGCTAGTCTCACTGAGATTAGCTCCCGTGGCCGAAATTGATCAGAAGAACATGATCATAATATTCAAGAATGCTGTAATGTATACGCAAGCATTCTTGCAATGTCCTATTGTACTTCAGCAATAAAGTTGCTGTGGATTTTAGTGAGTAAACACCGTTTCGACATCAACTCGTAGCTGTACGCATCTACCATTATCAAATTTTCGTAGAGAGAAAGTTGAGCATCTCGTCAAAACTCGTGAGGTTTCAGCTTGTTGTTAATCATTTAGAAAAGGCGTGGTGTACCGTAGATTATAAGAGATACTGTTGACTATAAAAATAATGTATTAGTGTAATGTATGAGGTTTTAAAAAAGGCCCACAGAAATGTTCGCAATATCATATATATCTATCTCCTAAGTTACACTCGCAATAACTATTTTTATGTATATAAAACGTATCCAAGCGCAGCGAGGGTAAGTCGCTAATATTATAAATAAAACTTCCAACTTAAATAATTAATATTATTATAAAATAAAATTAACTTCGAAATCACTTAAAAGTTAATTATTTTAAAAAAATGTCAATTATAATTTTACCCATGGGGGTGGTTTTTTTTAATTTTGTACTTTGAATGTTTTTATGGTATTTTTATTAAGAGTATTACCTGTTCATTAAAAATAGAATGATGGCAATCGGTTCACAATTACAAAAATTGAACCTGAACTCCGAGCCTCCATATTTTTAAGGTGGTCAAAAAGTGTTGAACTTCCATACTAACTTTCATTCTATACTTAACCTGTTTAGGAGATAAATTTTAAAAAATCCTCTCTTCACCTTCGTTATTTATCGAGAGCACTCGTGCTCATACTTATGGAATCTTTGATTTTTTTAAATAGGTAATAGATATTTCAGTAACAAGGAAATTGTAATTTCTATCTCATCTCAAACTATTGAAAATATTTAAAACATACCTATATTATACATAAATATATATTCAAGCGAAACCTACTTCAGGTTTTTACAAATACAATATGTACAAAATCGATAATACTCGTACACACTTAACCACGACATCATACGTTTTTAATATCATAAAGTTTAACTTACCATTTAGGACACGAGACAAAATATATTTAAAAGTTTCCCATACTACGTGAGAAAACATATTTTTCTTCGAAAAAGAGAATTACTTGCAAAACTGTCGCCAATCTTACAATATGTGTTCACAGTAAAGTAATTCTATTGCCATTTACTTAACTCAGAAGTCAGACGTTCTGTATTAAAAGTTCAAAATAAACGTGACTAGAGTCTTTGGGAAACTTCTAGAAATCATATTATGAACTTGTTCTCGAGTAGTTTTATCTATACACAACATAGTAAAATTGGGTTAGCCCTCTTAAGCAAATGCAGATTAACAGATTTTAGTATTCTATCTGATTGTTAAATCGTATATCATTCAAGCACAGCTTAAGCTCTTACAATGATAGTCGTTGCATTTTGCGTTCAAAAACGCAGTAACGTTTTAATCACTTTATTATTTGCAGAAAAATATGTATATAGGAAACATCCTATATTTCTTAAGTGCTAGTTAAGTTTAAAATACAAAGGTGGACAAAGCTGCGGGCAATAGGTTACGCAAAGTTACGCGGGTAGGCAAAACTAAATATTAAAAATATATTAGTACAAATTTACTGATAAACACAAAACTAATTAAAAAATGCCCTTTTTAGCGTCCCACTGCTAGGCACGGGCCTCACTTCAATACAAAGGGGATCAGGCCATAGTCCACCACGCTGGCCAATTGCGGGTTGGTGGACTTCACATGTCTTGCCAGGTTGTCTTAGATACGCAGGTTTCCTCACGACGTTTTCCTTTACCGTAAGGCATGTTGTAATGATGTTGGAAACGATTTGTACATGAAAATATCAGAGGTGCGAAACCCGGGATTTGAATCGGCTTCATTCGGTTTCCTAAGCTAACGCGTTACCACTGGGCTACCACTGCCTTAGATATGATATATTTTCTTTTAAATAGCGTACTGAGTATCTTTAAATATTATTCATGTTATGAACTTCTAATGTATCTAGTACCTATATTATAACATACCTATCTATATTTGTAACATGTTATTTTGAAAAATATGATTTGTTTTTTTTTTTTTATTTGCTATGATTTCAAATTCTTCCAAAGATATGATAAGTAGAATACAAAAGTCTTTTTTTTTTATTAAAGCTCATAATTTTTTAATCAGACATATTATTTTTAAGTGGGAAATTAACGTGTAAGCTTTATGCTTATATTGCTAATCTCATCCCATAAAAATCCCATTGAGCCATGTTTGACCTTCTGATCTAACTACTTTGTTATAATAACGGTCCTGAAAATCATTATTACAAACTCTTACTTTGGTTACATTCATAGTACATGTAAAATCAAGCAATCGTTATGTTAAGCCATAAAATTTATTTATTGGAGGTGAAACAGAATGAATTCGGGCCAAAACAGGAAGGCCCTGCTGTGTTGAACGGTTAGGATACGTTCATACTAAACACAAACATACTTTTTATTTAATATAATTTTAATCTGCTTAAATAAACATAGTATTTAATGAATCGAAGTATTTAGTTAAATTTTTTATATCTCTTCTTATCTCAAAGTCATCAGTAGGTACAATTTGAAATGCAACCGAAAATATCTAAGTATATTTGACGACACTATAATGTAATGCGACTGTATCCTAATTAATCTGACCCAAAAGCTTACGACCCCATGGGAAGTCGATAGTTAACGTCACGTTTCACAGAACCGACCATTTATATGAATCTCAAACCATTTAGTTTTCTGTCAAGAAAGCACGTGATACACTGTTATTATTCTTGTTAATGGATATCGTTCGTGTAGCATATCAATTTTAAACTATTATTTTATACAGATGTAGTAAGTATTACTTAATTTAAAAATTATAGCTTATTATTATTGTTATATCACTTATTTCTTATTTAGGACTTACTTTCATATTTTAATATTCCTTTCCCCATATAAAATGTTATAAGTGATTTTAGAAATTTTGAGCTACATATAATGATTTGTTTTCGTACTAATAAAAGAACCTGGCTAAGACACATAGGTTGAACTGTCGATACTTAGCTCAAACGACGACATATATACGACATACTCGTAGTAATGATGTCTTGTATCCTTCGAATTTGGTATGAAAACATAATAACAAAGAAATCCATCGGTTAAAATAAACTACAATTTCTAAGTATTTTAAGTAATGAACTCGATATTAATAAGAGGTTTATAAATATTACACAATACGTATCAAAATAATCGGAATAGGGTATTAAAGTATTAACTGGATCTCCCAAACAACTGACTTACGACTGTCAGCCTAACATCACTTTAATACGATCTTAGTAGATGCAGCATTAATAGCTTGGAATTTTTGATATTCGCCTTAGCTAATGTTAGTAGTAGATATAAAGCGATAACATAAATCGAGGGGCAAAACAAAAAATACTGTATTTAGAAAATAATTCTTTATAAAGTGATCCAATTGATTCAATTTAAAGAAATAATACTTATATATTAGGTATGTCTGTTTATTTAGTTGAAATTATATCTCCTAAAAAATAAATTAACAGTTTTTCATCTTCTTTTATTTTTCTCATCCGCTATCAAAGCAAGAGCAGGACTTGAGTTAGTACATAAAATATTTAAGACATTTTAATGAAAACTATTGTATAAATTAATTGATCTAAAAATATTTTTTTGATCGCATACGATTACTTTACATGTTGTTCATAGCTAAAGTACATAAGATAATTTACAAATTACACTTTTAAGATGCCGTAATCAATAAACCACATTAAAAAATAAAACCATATATTCAACAAAGTAATTTCAACCTGCAACCTTCTTATATCATTATTGTATAGGTATTTGTAAATAAAATAAATAAAGCACCGTCTCTGATTTCAAAAAGCTTATCCATACTGAATTCATATGCAAAGTAAAGCACATACAAATAAAATATATGTATATAATAAAATGTTGACTGTCGGTTTATACCCAAGAGCAATCTAGAGAATGACTGAACCAATTTTAACGTAAATTTTCATCAATATTCAAGATTTTTAATGTTTAAAAAAGGTTCCTACGTAATAAGAATAGAAATTTTAAGAGTTTTTTAACTCTGTTTACGGTGAAAGTAGCTAAACCAAAGCGAACCAATAGTTAAGTACATATAAACAAAAGCATGTTCCATAAATCCATTACACTGTACGCAGAGATCAATGTCAGTTACCGTATATTCATACAAATTGGATAATAGCGAGCGTCGCGGCGGACGTCACCAATCAGTATATTGGCGCAAGTGCCGATAAGTGGCCGGTGTAATGTGCCACTTAATACGACAATATGGAATTTCCGAACACCAAAAACCGTCACGGTGGCAGAATATCGTAAGATCCTATTATAATCTCGGAACATAACAACGTGTATAGAGTCATGGTATTTTAATGGTGAATTTTTAATTGAAGTCGGTATCATTCAGACGTAGACATGCAAGGACTACATGCAATACCTATTGATGTATGGACCGTCGTCTAGTGCTGGAAAATGTTGCCTTAAATCAAAACTCGCTTAGAAAATTTATATTATGTAATCAATCCAAAAGCAAGATTTGTTATTAAAATAATTTTAAAGATGAAACATGAGAAAAATACCTATGGGGAGAGATCGAATCATTTTTTTTTTGTATTATAAAAAGGATCTAAAGGCAAGTTATAGCCCAGTAGTAACGCGCTTGCTTGGGATACAGAGCGATGCGGGTACAAATCCCGGGTCTTGCACCTCTGATATTTTCATGTGCGAATCATTTCCAACATGATCCACTTGTCTTACGGTGAAGGAAAACATCAAAGGAAACCGGCATGTCTGAGAGGACCAGTTTTCGAAAAACCAACCATTTTTTTTTAATGTTGGGAAATGCATTTACGCACGAGGTGTGGGACTCACCGCCGTAATAAAGCCCGTACTACCCACTAAAACCCAACAAAACCTTCTCCCGTCTTAATAGAGCGTCGCAGGATCGCTTACGCATTTAACTACGACGCCCCGACGGCAGGTCTGTCGAAGCAGACCACAACAACCATGGGGTTGCTCCAAGGTCCACTATGCTATCAGAGAAGTACCAGGAGCAACCCGCATGGAACACCGCCCCCAGACCAACCATCCGTTAAAGTCCGTCAACCTGCACTTGGCCGGCGTGGTGGATCCCTCCCGGCCTGATCCCTCTTGTATTAAAGATAGGCCTGTGCCTAGCAGTGGGATGTAAATAATGGGCTGAATAATATAAAAAAGTATCTAGTCTATTTTGGTATCACGTTATAAGTTTAAAAAAATAATTTCAACCTCTTTTAATGTCATTCTTCTACAATATTCCAAATATAGATAACAATTTTAAAAGTTGAACAAGCCACATTAGATTTTTTTTTATTAAGTAGCATTCATCTGTAACATATGATTTAACCATACCAATATCAATGTATGTTGTGATCTAATAAGATCGCTCGAATGAGTTACTTTTTCGCATCACTGGATCACTAAGGCAAGTTTTGACATGACTTAATCGTGAGATTGCTTAGTCGGATAAACAAGCTGATATTTTTATACAACTCAATACTTTTGTAATTTATCCTTGTTTTCTGTATCCTAAAGATAAATGCAGGTAGTTTGTTTTAAACAAGTTCTGTTTTAAGTTTTACGAAGTTAAGGACAAAAATGTTTTAAAAGTATTTTTAAAAAGTTTTGTAGTATTGGTAATAAATGCATTAATTTTTATGTTCTGGTCAGCGAAGAGATTTTTTTGAAAGTGTTTTTTAAAAAACACATAAGCATAAAAAATATACCCTACAGCACTCAGGAACAATATAGCTATCTATTAGATTTTTCTTAATCGGATCATTAATTCTGGTGTATTTAAGGGGCAACCTACATACATACAAACAGTTAAACTCACTAGTTTCATGAATTTGTTGTTTTGTTTTGTTGTTTTGTTTCTGTTGTCTTTTAATAGCCCCATTGCTGGGAGCATTACCTCCTAAATATGAGGGAAATCAGACCATAGTCCACCGCGCGAGCCAATCGTGGTCGGACTCAGATCAGATTATGCTCAGAAATGCAATTTTCTTACGATGGTTTTCTTCATCGTATTAACAAGTGGTACGAGTAATTATGTATATTAAAAATAATTCGCATATGGACTTGTCAGAAATGCGAGACCTATAATGATAATTTAAAAAGTACTTTACTTTATTTTTAATATAATATACAAGACAGTTTGATGTACCGATTGAAAATATGTTCAAGGCGTGCATGCGTGCCATTTGGGCACAATTATTATTATTATTATTTATGTTGGGTGTGGTGTCGAGGTCGGCCCTAGCTACGTCGACCAGTTTTGGTCCATTGTAGCTCCCTTTATAGTGAGTTCAAAGTTCTCCGCTTAGTCCTGTTGACTCCAGGAACTTCCAGATTTTCTGAGCGGGGAGCATCTGTATCTCTTCCGGTTGCATAATATGCTGCCCTAGATAGATACTTCTGCGGTGCATGAGTGGACCGCACGAGCAGAGGATGTGCATAGCAGTTTCCTCTGTCTCATGGCATAGTCTGCACATTGCGGTCCGACTGAGGCCGAGGGTAAACATATGTTTATTGAGTTTGCAGTGACCAGTAAGTATTCTGGTTCCTGCACTAGTTTTATACTTGTTGAGTTGAAGCAACTCTTTTGTAAACTTTTTGCGATATCCCTTAATTAGCGCTTTAGAGTGTATTTGTCCAGAAGTGGATTGCCACTCTTGAAGTGCTTGGCGATTGCAGTGAATTTTGAGAATTGAATAGGCATGTTGTTTTGCAATACCACAAAATGGTTCTGGGCCACATTCTGGGGTTTCAGCGCCCCTTCTTGCCAATGCATCAGCCTTTTCATTCTCATCTATGCCTGAGTGACCCGGGACCCATCTGAGGGTAACTCTGTTGGATGTGCTTTGGGCACAATTACTTCGCCAATGTCGTGTAGAAAAAAATATATAGTCAATACTAGCGAAAAAAACTCTAGAAAAACACTAATAGAAATCTATTAGTTCCCACGGGAACTGTTTATTTCACCGGGATGAAAAGTAACCTGTTCTTTGACGGCAATATAAGGTATCAGAATGTTAAATTTTACTAAATTAGGTGCATAAGTTATTATAGTTTTTTTTTAACTATCCCACGGGAACTATTTAATTTTCCGGGATAAAAAGTATCTAAGATGTTGCCTAGGGATATAAGGTAGTACCAGATAAAATTTCATTCAAATCGGTCGAATAGATTCGGAGATTAGCCCGTACAAACAGACAAACAGACAGAGAAACAAAAAAATTGAAAAAAAAAATTGATTTGTTCTATTTGTCTTCTTACATCGCCCTTACTCGGTTTTTAGCATTTTTTTGATATGTACAGACATTCGACCTCTACTCTTTTATTATAGTATAGAAGATAGGTACGTAACATGTCTAAGATAATTATATTATATTAATAGAAGTAAAATTATGTGTATTTGACGCTGATTTTATGTTTGACAAATGTTTATGATAAAATAAAAAATATATTTTTTTTAATAAAAATTTCTCTCTTTTTTATAATATACCTTTCCAAATAACATATTTATGCTATTTACTTTAATAGTCTATGACTTATCTTTAGGTGACAGTTTCCTGTGAGTTTCGAAAATGGCGTGAGTTTGAGCTGTCGTCATTTCTACAGTTCTCGTTTTACATGTTTAGTTTTGTGGTTAGATTTTTTAAAAGTTCTGAAATACCCATAATAGTTCTCGATGTTGGAAAAAGTTAGCAATTTTTTTAAATTGCTTATTTAGAAGAAGAACAAATATTTGTAAAAATATTTACATTTTTTAAGTTTTATGAGAAAAAACACTAACGTAAGTAGTATTTTTTTGTTTTATATTTTATTTATATTTAAAACACCTAATTTATACTTTTTTATACCATAATATTTTCATTAGTTGGATAGTTATAATAGGATAGGATTGTGATGCCGGCGGGTGCCAGAGGGCGGTCGACTTGGGGAGGTTGGCCGTCCAGTGGTTTGGCTGAGCCGTCAGGGGTGGTCGAAGATCTCAGCCCCTGACATTGGGACGGGCCTTAACAGGCACTCGCCGTCGGGGTCACGGAAGAGTCTTTTTGCGCGTGGCCCCGGCCTTAAGGCGAAGGAAGTGCTTTGTCAGGTTTTTTAGTGGGTAGGCTGCCCCGCGCGCTTCCATCTTTGTACGGCAGGAGCCCCACATAACCCGTCTCGCATCCCCCATCGACGAGCGGGTACCTGGGAACAGGGTTTTTCCTGACAGAAAAAAAAACAAAAAAAGGAGAGGATTGGTATACAGGTGGATTTTTGAGACGGGACAGTAAGGGCAGGTATCTTATCTTATATAGTTACAGGAAAACGTTCCTAGGAAACCATCTATAAATTTTTGAGATATTCTGAACTGCATTCACAGCGAATCCAGTTCAGAATATCTCTACATACATACATAGATTTTTTGTGCTTTCCCTTTTTATTTAAGCCCATGTAGCTTAAAAGCCCTTACAATTATTATAAATGATACATTCAAATACGGTTATGAGAGAGTTAACATATCGTGTAATACATTTATGGATTCCTCTAAATGGTTATTGTTCCCACGTTAAGCGTGTGCGATCCTCATTACAAGCTTCCGCAATTAACTCGGCTTTCTAACTTCTGTTTGATCTTAGCGGTAAAAAACTTTTATTTCATAGTCAAATATTATTGGTTCATATAACGAAAATATTTTTAATTATACCCTCAGCATCAAGAAATAACTTCTTTTGCGACTAAATAATTGATATGGCTTTATTATAACTACTGCTCTTTTATCCTACCACATCCTACGCGATAAACGCGCGGGTTTGGTTAATTAGAGCATATGTGTATGTAGGTAAATAAATATATATAAATATTAAGCAATATTTCTTAAAAACTTGCCTTATAAATGATTAGTTTAGTTTCAAAAGGGGAATGCGATCAGTTAACATTGCTGCGTTATGAATTTCGATTAAAAACGTTATAAAAACATACCGATACTGGTTTGATTTCTAATTAGCCGTGATAAAGCTACGAGCGACCCGCATCAGATCAGCTTAATGAAATCTGGACCTATAAAAAGAACGTGGGCGGACGGACTGCATTATTTATTGCAACATTTATATAATGCACTTTCAAAAATAGTTAATTTTATATTACAAGATACTGGAAGTTTAATGGATAAAAGTGTGTTTACACAGGTTTTTTCACTTAGAATGTTATTCATAGTTATTTTCAAATTCATTATTTACAAACTTTTACAATTATGATTCTCATCCTATGAAATATTTCTTTTGCTAAAAGTAGAACTTTAGCATATAGTAAATGTAAGTGCGAACTACATATGAATCTCATCGTAATTCTTTGCGTGTGCTACATCGCTACAAAAGTTTCGATTCACGAAAAATTACTAATTTACTTATTCCTTAATTTAAATTGCGGTTTCACCTTCAAAGTCTAGTCAAAAAAATCTAAAATAGAAGAATAAAAAAGATTCATACACTTCTGTTCAAAACCTTAGAATTAACATAGTTACGAAAAAACAATAAGTCATAATGTTAACTTAGAACAATTTTTTCATTATTTCGTATATATTCGTTTCATATATTGATGTTGATGAAGAATTATTCACAGATTTGAGTGAAATTTGGAATGATTTCTTTATATCTATTTACCTACCTGCGCAAGCAAAGCTGCGCTCAAAACTAGTTAAATGTAAAATTATACACGTTAAGGTCTGACATATTATGTATATTCCACTCATATGAGAACGTTACGAGTGGGACTTCAATTGACCATGTAAAATATTATACATAATTGTAACTTACATAACCGATTAGAACCGATTTTTTTTAATCTTTTTTTAATATAAAATATGTTACAGGACATTTTGAAATATAAGAAAACCTCGGGCCTGATAGCCTGATAATAAGTTATAAACTCAAAAATAGACCTCCACAAATGAAGAATATTAACTCTACCAAAGATAAGACGAAGCAGATTATCTCTCTTCCATTTAAAAAACATCTGCACAATGTATGTAGATGCATCGATGAAGGCAACAATTACGTGTGCCATTGACACGCGTGTCGCTGCTGGCGGTTAGACCGACGCACGCGCAGGTAAGCTCGGCGCGAGGGACAGAGAGCCATCGGACGTCTTACTCACAGCACGTGGAGGGGCTGTGCTAGCGCGGGCGTATTTGCCGCCTGTGCTACATTTTTATTCAGTTTGTAACCGTTCTCTGGCGATACAAGTGTTTTCGCGTTCTGAACTGTTTGGTGTTTCGATAACAAAGTGCAACAGATGAGTGACAAGACTTAGCCAAGTGTATTGGCGCTGTGGCGCCCGCCGGCTCTGGCATGGGTAGGCGCAGAATAATTAAAGCTGCGGCTATCCTCATAACTTTAGGATATAGCAGCTTACTTGTTTATCAAGGCGGAGTTAATTTTAACTTCCAAGAAAGTCGGTCAGTGCAAGTGGCCGATTTATCTATAGAACCTGTGAATAAAACCAGTATTTTGGATAGTGGTCAGAGTAAAAATATCACTTTGGATGATATTTTCATCAGTGTTAAGACAACTAAGCATTATCAACATACGAGATTGCCGGTTATATTAAAGACGTGGTTCCAATTGGCCAAGGAACAGGTAAGCTCTAATTTTTTATCAACTGATATTTATGACTTGTCTACCTCAAAAGACACTTATTTTTACTATAAATCCAGATTTTTAAGCTTATATTATGAAGCTTAATCTATTGCAATAATAATAATAGGTATATTATTTATTTTTGTTACAGTTTAAGCTTTTCTGTATTTAATAGTGTAAAGACTTGAAAGGTAGAGCTCATATGCATATGAATAAATTAATGACTTTAATACAATGACTCTCTGAATTGATAACAAACAGCTGGTGCTCCACAAGTAATGTTAATAAATTATGTACTTAAAATATGTCTTAAGTCTATGGATGTTTATGGTCAAAAATTATTAAATATATTTTTAAAAGAAAATAATTTCAAGTAAAAAATATATTATTTTAAGTGTTTTTAATCATAAGATATTACTGGTAAAAGTGAATATAATATTACTAACAGATATGTAGGTGCATTTCTTTTTTTTATGAATTAGCTATTGAATACGACTCTGCCGGCGTTTGTTTTTATACATTTTAGTACTTTTTATACGGAAGCACTTACAAAGGGGAGCTTGAGCTGTATCTTTGAAATTTAAATGTTCTCAAGGAACTGTATAAAACTTACATATTGCTTTTTAATTTCAATGGATATAGCTCGTAGGTACCCATATAATAAAATATTGTCATTGAAACTCTACTAGCCATGAAGTAGTGTAAATTTTAAATTGAAAAAAAAAATGTATCCAGAAGAAGCGTTCCTTCTATTACCTACTATATATTTATTAGCATAATATGTATTATTCTGATGTATACGCTATATTATATAAAGCTTCATCCAAATTCATTTAGAAGTTTTTGTGTGAAAGAGTAATAAACAAGCATCCATCCTTTCATCCATCTATCCTCACCGACTTTCGCGTTTATAATATTAGTATCATATCAAACCATTACCACGGGTGTATATAATTTATAACCATTACGATTACAATAACGTACGGAGTACAAATTGTTTACGTTAGAATAGGAAAATATATTGAAAGTCGTTCTATGAAATTTAATAATCTAGCTATAGAAATACAAGAAAATATTCTAGATTTAAGTCTCCATAACTTTAGACTCCTTCGTTTCCTCAAAATAAATTTTATATAGGTATTTGGACTCCCTCTTGCCTCTCCTATGTAAAAATACCACCTACCCCTCCAGGGACCGCGTTCCATATACTAAACTTGTGCCCTAAGTTATCAAACCTTGATTACTTATGTTAGAATGTTTCATTAGTCTAAATGGAACTTAAATAGTCCCCTGATACTATATCACTATAAATGAGACAAAATTAAATGATAACTTATAGAGATTTATGCTCGCACATCACTAGCTCCTTATTACAATTTTGCTTATTGCAGACTAAAATATTATTTACTTTTTATATGTACATATAAGTAAGTATACGGTTAGGTATAACAAATTAAAAGCAGTCCTGCGGAAACGATCACTGCACTCTCTATTAATTATATGGAGGCTTTCTTCTTTCATATAAATAACACAGTCAAACGGACAAAAATGTTAATAACTAGTTAAATTAATAAAAACTGTTGTTTTGGGATGTATATTCTGTACACAACATATTGCACTGATTGTTTTTAAAAAAAATCATGTGCAGTACAGATTTCGCTAAGTTACTGTGTTATTATATGTACATAGATATTCACTTTTATTTACTAGTGGCTCCGCCTGTTTTTTTATGGGACAACGTTGTGTTAGATAGATTGATAGACTTTTGATAAAATCATACTTTAAAATGCAAATAAAAAATTCAGATCGGAATAGCCATTCCAGATATACCTAAACGCGTTCAAACAAATACAAAAACAAACAAAGTCTCACTTTATATACATATTAGTATAGATAAGTGTTACCCAAATCTTTGTCTTTATTTTTCTTAGTAAGGAAGATAAGATTGAGATTACAATATTTTGATTCCTAACATAATTAATTATAATTTATTCATATAAAAACATAAATAAAATACAAGAACCGTTCACTGGAGTAGCTCTTTATGTTACACGTGATAATACATTAAGATTGCGAATTCAACTTAAAAGGTCAATATCACTTGCCTTTACAGAGAACACCTTAATTTTACCTTTATCTCTTCATTAATGATTTTTTCGTCCAGCATCCAAAACATTTAAGACAAACATCTGCCAAAATGTCGTTTACAAACCTGATATCTAAACTTCACAAGCTGTACAGGCACTAAACTTGTCACACAAGATGTGTTGTTGTTGGGCATCTTTGCGTGATAAGAATTAAAACTGGACTCTTTTCTTAGAACTTTAACGAAAATATTGTAAGTTAAATATAATAATATAAAACTATTATATAAAACTGTAATAGAATTTAATTATTTTCTAAACTGCTTCAATGAAAGTTGCATTTATTAAACTCATAACCTTTTCATACTATAAATGTCTATGCCCTAACCATTGCATAAATATGCATCGTTTATTTATGATAAATAACGACAATTTAATCTTAATATAAAACAAACTACATTCTAGTTTAAACGGCTACATAATATTACAGAATACAGATACATTATTATTTTTAAATACCAAGGATACCATGGCCGTTAACCACGATTGAACTTTTTTAATATAGACTATAGTAGTCTAGAATTTAACAATAGACAACTCACTGGGGTCAAACGTGAGCGGCTCGTTCAGCTCGTTTTCTGAATCTGGAGCGTGCATAATCATCCGTTAATCCAGCTCGAAGGACCAACATAAATAACTATTGTACATGGACCCTGCGCTTGCGCAGCGCGTGGCACGAGCGTGCGCATGCCACGTGACCAGACTATTACCTTGCTTTCACCCTTTTTACATAAACCTGAGCTTATCATTTTAGATTTATAGAAAGATTTGAGAAGAGAGTTGAGGTTGGGGTAATATGGGAAAAATATATTACGAATTGAGCACGAGTTTGGTTTTTGTGCTTTTATAATATAGGTACATATAAGTTATATTTTATTCAGATTTACTAATTCCTGCTATCAAAATATGTGTTTCACATTTTATTTTCAATAGAAAATATAATCATTTTTATCTCGGCTAAAGCCATTATACTAATTAAAATATTCAGTTTCAGCATATCATATTTTGTGTCGTCACAACATTTTGAATTCTTTATGTAAAGTTCAGAGTTCTAGGAACTGAGAACTTTGTTTATACTTTGTTATGCCAATGCATTCCAAGTGAACGTTATCTCAAAGATAAACTTGGCTAATATTAACTTTATCATTAGTAGAAAGTTCCATAACATTGTTTATACTTTAGTACCTAACTCTAACGTTGCAGTTTCAAATATTGCTGCATATTTATC
Organism: Brenthis hecate; assembly: GCA_951806755.1. Taxonomy (NCBI): domain Eukaryota; kingdom Metazoa; phylum Arthropoda; class Insecta; order Lepidoptera; family Nymphalidae; genus Brenthis; species Brenthis hecate. The sequence goes on along the minus strand of OX638258.1, from coordinate 12,551,137 downwards.
TTTCTTGTGTTATTTATTTGAAAACCATATGAATCCGTTCGTAGTTTATACTAAGTTCGTAGTGTAATTCACAGTGTTTGAGTTTATCGCGTTCAGATAGACAGACGCGAAGGGGAAGGCTGTGTTTTATAATATGTAATGATGGTAATCATTCATCATTTATTAATATCATCTCCATGAAATTAACACATTTATTAAAATATACTAAGCACGTTTACTGAGACTATTTATAGCATATTTTTCATTTTAAAATAATAATAAATTCCAGAACGTGCATGCATGCACATGAAAAGTAATAACCATGTGCTAATAAAAATGCATCTTCCGCTTGTAACTGTCGTTGCCAATGTAAAACAGCATACACATTGCACATATTAAAATTCCTAGACAAATAATTCTATTGGCTGTACACTTAATCGTTCTATTGTTTACATCACAATGGTAAATAATCAGGATCAATGTTGCTACTTTCCCAAATTATTTTTACAAAATGTATGGGAATGTTTTTTTTTCATTCCTCAAATAAAAGACTTATAAGATACAAGCGGCTCACCCTCGCTTCGCTCGCGTTCGCCTCAAAAACACACAAGCAAACCTATGCCACCGGAACCGTACATTTTTCCGGTTTAAAAAGTAGCGTATGTGTTATTCTGATGTATGAGCTATGTTATTGTAAGGTTTAATTAAAATATATTCAGTAGTTTTTGCATGAAAGAGTAACAAATAGCCATACATTTATACATCCTCAGAAACTTTGGCATTTATAATATTAATAGGAAAATAAAAGATTAGATAATTCTATTTTGAATTTTAATAAATTCATGTCATTTTTATATGTATTAGGTCTTGTTTGAATCATATATTATTATGTAGTGAGTTGGTGGTATTTGTCTACCTACTTATTTTTTTTGTTTTGTACATAGTATCTTTCGTTATTAGAACTACTTGGGTTTACTTTAAAATTATAATTATTTTGTGTCAAGTCAAAAGTAGGTATAATTAATAAACCTTTCTTCATTTCATCACGATATTCGTGATATAAAATATAAAATTAATTTGTGTATTCTAAAGTATTAAATTTATTAAACTCAATGTCAATGACACTTTTCTACTATCGAATTCTTGAAATAAATTATTTGTTTAAGTTTCTATTCTATAAAATACAATGCTAGACTCTCAACCTAGATTCATTTGAATAAGTATAAACGTAATAACAAGTGTTTCTTATAGTTATATTAGATTTTTTTTAAATTGTATTTTGAAAATACCTCATTGAATTTTCAAATACTTACTTACGGATTAATGATAATAACATTACATAAAATTGGAAAAACGATTCGGATTATACTGAAATTGTAAACTATGAACTTATTAAACGTATGTAATTATAAAAGTGTCTTATATATTTATTTCTCTCATGGGATTGTCTAGAAGTAACGAAATAGTAGCTGCAGGAGAGGTTTTTCCATCAATATACAGCCAACATAATCTCAATCCACAATTTTTCTTAACTAGACAGATATCTATACCTATAGATAAAATTATCTTTTTTATGGCCATTTATGTATGTAGGTTTTACCGTATATGCAGTGTTAGTTACACGCGTAGTATATGTGGTTACTGCTTAAGTATAATATAATTTATTAGTAGTTACGTAAAATTTCATAAGATTTTCAAATAAATTATTTTATTTTGTTCCAGACTTGGTTCTTCACTGATATAGAGAATAAACAACTGCAGAACCAAACAAGTAAGTATTAATTCAACATTTACTACATATTTTAAAAATGCATTAAATAAAACTTTGATTTTTATTACATGATATCGACATTACATGCTCACTATATTTACATTCCATTCTCTTCTTATCTATTATATTAAATGACTGGAAATATATCAGTGTTTTCATTAACCAAGCCCTTAAAAATTCGAATAATTAAGACAAAATTTCGACTCAGAATTGAACCTGGGACCCAAGTTAGCCATTCCTATTATACTCGAAAAGGTCACAACGCCTCGCCTATTTATCATATTCAAGTAAATATATTATGAAGTTTTCTGAGCTATTTGTGCCACGGTTCGTAAACAACTTTGCTTTTAGCTTTATTTTTCTTCGCTATCTTCATAGCAGCGAAATAAAGATTATTTTTAAAAAGTTTTAAAGCACCAGCCATATTTAAGTGAACGGGACGTGTATGTGAGTGTTTGGTGCCGTCAAACTTTGAAAATTTCAAATCTCGATTCAAAGCAGTAGCAATTGAGCCCGATTCTTCATAATCATGTCTACAACGAAAAATGAACTTTATGTAATCTTGACAAAGTTGTAAATTATCCGTGTCTGTTACCAGACGGCCACATGGTAAACACGAAGTGCTCATCGTCGCATCAGCGCAAACACCTCTGCTGTAAAATGTCCGTGGAATATGACCACTTTCTGGAGAGCGGTAAAAAGTAAGTATACCAACATGCATATTATTAAGCTACACAGTTCTGAAATTGCCACTAATTTAGATTTAAACACATGTAATCAGACGATAACCAAAAATTATATTTATTTATATTATTTAAGTAAAATAACCTCATTTTCAAACTTTGTAGTTTCGCGTAAACAAAGTATAGGTTTTTGTGAGGACGTACGATGTAAAAAATAACTTTTATTAACTTAATTTTTAATTAATGTTTTTTTTTATATTTCCACAAAATCTATAGCTAAATAATTTTACAGATAATAATCTTGTATTATTTTTAAATACTAAATGCCTACTAATTATCTGTATTTAATTATTTTTTCTGAAATTAGTCCTAAACCCTTATAAATATGTATTATAAATGCGAAAGTTTAGATGGATAGATGTTTGTTACAGAATATATATTTGGCACAGAGATAGATTACAGTCTGGAATAACACATAGGTTACTTTTTATCCCGGAAAAATGTACGGTTCCCGTGTGAAAGATTTGTTTTTTGTTTTTTACTAGAGACAAACCCGAGTATAGTGAGGGTGAGTTGCTAGTTTTGTATATAAGCAAGTTCGTCTTTCATTCATTTAAGCAGTAACAAATGTAGAGAACATTAAAAAGCAATTAAAGTTTTTGTTTATGTCATTATATGATGAGAGTAATTAATCAATGTTAATTATAAAATAGCTTACTTACAATACACTTAACACAATACGAAATGGTAGTCTTAACGATTCAAAGTTAACTTCGAAGTTAAAATAATATGTTAAGATAAGTTGAAGTAAAATCGAAATAATATATTATCTATAGTAAATGAAATTGTACTAGCTACGTTCAGTAGATAATTATTTTTCAATAAAGTCAATTTATTCTATTTAGTTTTAAATATATTTCGCAATAGCTTATGTAATAGGTACTTCAAAAAGGTTAGAATAAACATTGAGAATTTCTGTATCGTTAAAAAGTTTCTCTATCTAAATTAAATATAGTAGATGTACCCACTAAAAAAACAAGTAGATATGTACTACATTATCTTCTATTTTCTTCTTCTACTTCTTCTATTATCTATTACACAGTCGTATCTTCACTTCGCTCGGTTGTTATATTACTCCGGGTTTCTACCACAAAATTTCATCAAAATCAGCCCAGACTCTTCAAATAAACGTGAAGAAGCAATAAGCATGCACATACATACAAAATTTTACATTTATAATAAAACTAGCGGTTCACCCTTATTTCGCTCAGGTACGCTTCTACAAAATCAAATCTATTCCATGGGAACAGTACATTTTTCCGGGATAAAAAGTAGCCTATATGCTATTTCAGATTATAATTTATCTCTGCCAAATTTTATCCAGATCAGTTCAGCCATTCTGGCGTGATTAAGTAACAAACATCCATCCAAACATCTAAACTTTCACATTTATAATATTATTAAGATTTCGATATCGAAATAACTTTATATTCATAATAATTATTTAATCTTGAAAAAATACCGTTTCGTTTACCATACTGCTCATTTACATTTTGTTTCGTCACATCATCAAATAATTTGTTAAAATACACAATACATACTAGTATGTTCATTAACGATCCAATAAATTAACATTTGCTCAAAGTTAACAAACAAAAAACATGGAACATTTAAAAGCCTCTATAAAATATTTACTTAAATGTTTCTGAAAGCAAACTAATTCATTAATGTATTCCGAAAAGCGGCCAGTTTTATCTGGAGTTGTATTCATTTTTGTTATTAGTAAAAACAAAACGCTCTTAACTACTGTTTTTAGAAGCTTCTCTGGATAAATAATGAATACGAACCATTGTTTGATGAAGCTATCGACCGCTGTGTACACGTACATACCTACATAAGAATGAAATATGATGAATATTACCTGTCTCATTGATGCACTTAGTAAAATACTTCCCTACTTAGTTAAATACCTTGCGTTCGCTCAGACGGAAAGGGATACATACATATACACAATAGTTTAAAAGTACATATTCGGGACAGCCACGCAAATAGCAAAAAGTACGAAAATACCTTAAATTGGACAGTCGACATGAAAGTTTAAAGTTTAAACTGTAGGTATTTAAAATTAAATTTTTAATCTAAGTATTTTTTTTTATCAATTGTTAATAAATCACAAATTAATATTCTTTTTCATTCTTTTTCTCAATTGCTTGTTTGGAGTTGCTATTGCAGTGGTCGCAGCGGATAGATACATACTACATATTATATGACGGTCATCATGGTCACATCATTATGGTCGGCATCATACATGATCGTGTATTGGTATTGGTTGAGTAATATGTGCGTTGTAATATACGGTCGCTGACGACCGTAATCACTGTCACGTTTCCTTTTAAAAAGTAAGTTCCTAATCGCTGAACATGAAAGCGATTTCATACGTATTTTTTTTTATTATAATTCTCTTATACAAAGTGGGAATAAATCATGTATGTATAACTAAATAGTGTTCAAATGATACTTCAGCCTCTTAAACGCCTCATAATGATTCCATACAACTACCTGTTAAATTTACTTAGTTATCAAAGGCAATGGCTTCTCACTACTATTGAAGCTGTGGGCCCTTTAATCTGAGACCTCCAGGTTTAAATAAACACACAGTTAATGGTTTTTTGAGAGCTCGTCTAATATTATTTCGGGCTCACAATAATTTTTACACGTAAACATAAACCTAACAATGTTTTTGTTAGGTTTACTTCGGCTTCGTATTATTTTCATGAGTTTGTTTTAAGTGATAGGTATTATAAGTAAAATGACTGTAGAAAGTTTTTTACTTCCCACATTTGTATTAGGTATTATATTATTTTTTTCATTTCTTATTATGTGATATGCCTTTCGTCTATTTCTGAATATGCTTTGTTACAACCCCATGCTCAGTTCAGTGGAAAATGTTTTTACATTTTTTTCCTTCTCCGGCTGTCGAGCCCTTGTCATTGCCGAGATCGATGCTAGAATATACAATACCACCCAACGTCGCCCATAGCTGAGCCTCCTAAAAATTGACCCCATAAGAAAATCAAACCCACGACTTCCGGCGTAGTCAAACATCAGATATAATATAACAGGACATAATGTGTCACAACACCCATATCGAAAACTTAATGGAATCTGAAAGTTTTCTCGCTTCTGTTTTCATTTATAAGAATATATTATGTACGTTAAATATATACGTAAATTCCTATTTTGTGTCTGCTTAGAAGTTGAAGTTGACACATACTGTTCTAGGTTCTTGCAAATATTTTAATATTTTACGTGACTGCCTCGTTGGTCTGCGGATACTATGCTTTTGACTGCAGAACCTGAAGTCCTGGGTTCGAGATCCGGTTCCATTTAAAAGTAGTTATTGGATTTTTATGCACGGAAATTCTCAATAACAACCCGAACTTCACATGTCTTTCGAAAACTTGCTAGGTTCTCTCAGACATGCAGGTTTCCTCACGATGTTTTCCTTCACCGTAAGGCAAGTGGTAATCATGATCATGAACTGTACTATTCGCACATGAAAATATCAGAGGTGCGAGACCCGGGATTTGAACCCGCTTCACTCGGTTTCCCAAGCGAGCGCGTTACCACTTGCCTAGCACTGCCTTATTGGCGGTATTATATACATACTTTATGTATGTATACTTGTGCTTTGGAGAACTTCTAAAGCCGGCCTACCACCTGATCTCTTACTGCTGGAGTCGCAATCACATGAGTCACAGGTACAGGCAGGTATAAGAGAGAAAGGTAATATAGAAAGTGACTCGTATCAATATCGAGTTCGTGATATAAACCACCTTGACCGAATTCGGGCAGACTAAGGACTTTTATAATTTATTTACGTAATTTGGTTACATAATTTTTTATACTATTATTATTCATATTATACGTATTTTATTTTGCTCAGAAATAAATAAAAACTGATTCTAGAATCTTAATTCATGAAAGTTAAAATAACTTTTCATAATATGGTAATTCCTAATATAACTTCCACATCTTATGTATGCGATGCTGTAATAAATGTAAAAGTCTATCTGTGTCCTTGGTCTTCAACGGCTTAACTGAAATTTGCAATCGAAAATACGTTCTTTAAATAAGATGACGGCTATCTTTTCAAATGTTAAAGATAGAAAGACTGACAAAAAAGCGATGCTTAAAAAATAAATATCATGTAATAGTGGCACACCCTCGCTTCGCTTGGGTTCGTCTCTAGAAAAACAAAAACAAATCTATCCCACAAGAACCATGCATTTTTTCGGAGTGAAAAGTAGCTTATGTGCTATTCCAGAATATAATCTATCTCTGTGCCAAATTTCATCCAGATCCGTTTAGCCGTTCTGGCGTAACAAACATGCAAACATTTAAACTTTCACATTTATAATATTAGTAAGTTTTAAATATAGAAACTTGAATTAATATAAAGATAAAAAAGCTTTTTATGTCTATAAGAAGCTTTTTAAAAAAATTAAGCTTAATATTTTCTTAGATTTACGCGAATGTTTGACATTATTTAAATAAAACTATCTTTTCGGATTATTTCGCGGATTTATTTTGATTTTTGGTTCCCGACGTTTCGAATGCTTTACAGCATCCATGGTCACTTTCATTTTGTTAATTGTGGGTAGGCTGTCTGTAACAACTATACATTCAAGACATGTAACACCTCAGTCTCTCCCGTGACCATGGATGCTGTAAAGCATTCGAAACGTCGGGAACCAAAAATCAAAATAAATCCGCGAAATAATCCGAAAAGATAGTTTTATTTAAATAAAATTAAGCTTATTAAGTACGAGTAAATCCGGATGGAATCACTAGTATAAGATATATTGTCTCTTTTATAAATAATAGTAGGTATATTATTTATAATTACTGTCGATTTATTTTAATTCTATTTTCCCCTTTCGAATTATAAGTTATAAAATAATAAAAATACAGGATCATTCAATTAATTGCCAATTTGCTATTTCGAATTAAACGCTTTTAAGCGAACATAATAAAATTAAGACTAACGGTGAAATGTATTAAGGCACTATAGTCCATATCGCATTACGATAAGGCTGTTTATTCTCTGCATTGACAGTTTCGCTGTTTAACAATAAAGTAATTTTCTTCATAGAAACTTAACCATATTATTATTCATGCTCATTAAAGTCTTGTTATTAAAATGTATTATTATTACCAATAAAATATGTATGAAAATGTTATCAAATTGTACAATATATTACGATTATGTATGTACTTACAAATTTACATCTTACATCCTCCATTTACCATTCAGCTAGAATATTTAATCTTATTCACAAAACAGGTAACATATCGCCGCCCTCGGAGAATAAAATGATAACTGCAAAAACACTATTATTCAGGAAAAATAAAAAACCAATTTTTTACTTTAACTTTCTAAGCAATAGATATAGAGAGATAAAAAAGCTCAGTGATAGCCAATTTTTTAACTTTTATAATGTTTTAATATATGTTATACTAAGGTTATCCGAACTGAAGATATTTAGAATTTAAAAAGTTACTAAAATTCTGTTGGTTTTATTTACTAATAACACTTAGCATTTTATTCTCGTTACTTTTAACAGATTGTGAGTATTGCATTACTGTTTTACAATAATATATAACGAATAATAGAGACTAAATTAACGTAAAATAATATCACTTGGCATTCTATTCTTGTTAATATGTTTATATACGTGTTATCACAGTCTAATGTAAGCTAACACTAAAACTATGGTAATATCAGTAATCTTTTTATTCTCTGGGGACAGCGATATAATGTACATTGTACATAATACGATGTTAATCATGATAAGTTTTCAATTCCAAAGTTACACCGAGTTCAAAATTTTAAACGTAGTTATTCCATAACGAAATGTTTTTTCTTAATACATATATGTTTCGAAGTTTTTTTAACCGACTTCTAAAAAGGAGGAGGCTTCGACTTCGAAAATATCTGATTAAGTATGTATTCTAAATGAAAACCCCCGTTTAGTTATTTTTTACATTTTAGTGCCTGGAAGTCGTTTTTTTTAAAGTTCTTATTATATTTGGAGTAATTAAAATCAGTTAACAATAATAGATAAAGATATTTTAAGTCTCCTCCTTTATGAAGTCGGTTAAATTGCGAAAATACTGCTCTAAATCAAATATGATCCTGATGATTTTTTTATAGAATACATAGATTTAAAACTTCGAGGCAAAAACTAATTCTAAAGGAATTAAGTAGGTGTAAAAGATTTCTAACGATATATTTTTTACCTTTTATGTGTTGTATGGGTGAGTACGTAAACGCCACAGACTTTTGTACGTGCCTTTTATGAGCTTTTCGTCGTTGATACTGCAATATCGCGTAACCAACAGTGGCTAAAACCGCGTAACATGGTAGTGATAAATTTTACAGGAGAGAGAAAAAACTTAATATTTTCATTATTACTGCATCTTTGGCCGACTGAACTGTAAAATGTATTTAAATTTATGTATTTTATTTTCTATTAGGGTTCTTAAGTTGTTAAATTCACTATTCGATTAAAAAATACACTTTCTCGCTATTGCATGTTCAAAAATGAGTCGCAGTTGAGCATTTTTAGTAGTTACGCGTAATTACAAAAAGCATAAAAATAAAAATTATGTATTATAAGGATCATTTATTACTTAAGTTTACTTAATGAATAATAATTATTATATCTCAGATACATCAGTCTCAAAATGTCAATCGTTATGAACTACATTTTTACTAACTTTAGAAGTAGAACAAGTACCTTTAGGACCAATAATGATCACAGCCACGTAATAAAAAACATACAAATAAACTGTAGAAACAAAATTAAAAACTTAAATTATTAAACTTCAGAAACAAAAATTAAACTATATCAAAATCTAGTAACATCAATTATAATAGGATATGCCTTATAGAGTCATAAATTTGGTACTCTTTGACACTGTAGTCTTTGAAAAAGCTATGATCTGGTTGTATAACTTTATAAGGAAAAGGTTTTTTTCTGGTCTCTTTAGTCAAAGAAGCATACTGTGATGGCAAGAAAATTTCAATATTTTTGAGTTTTCTTTCAATAAGTGAATGGACCGAATCTACCTCCATTTGCGTGTGTCCTTTTTCGAGGTATTTTTGTGTAATTGTAACATTTTTGTCCATTTCTAGTCTAAGAAGAGCGTTACAAACAACAGTGTATCTGTTTTGAGCAGTGCATCCGTCAGTCCATATAACTACATCTTTAAGATTTTCATTTAACAAGTTTGTCAGATAATCTACGAAAAACGAAGCATAGGTTGTAGCTTTTAGATCACAGGTTATTTCATTGAACCAATAACACGTAACGTCATCTGTACCTAGATTATAAACAGTGAAGCTATGTATCGCTAACTAGGTCTTAAAATATAATGCACTAGCCGATAGAGAAGGACATAGTTTTACAGCTTGCAAATCAGCAGTTATGGTATGATATTGCCCAAGTTTTGCAAGTTCTTTGTCTTTTGTCTTTTCGGATCGAACTAAGTTTTTCAGTTGGATGTGGCGGTGGTAATCTTCCTCCCGAACGTTACCTGCCTTGTATGAACAGCAATAGCCACAAGCATCTTTTTCAGCTAGAAACAAGGCGATATTTTGCTCCACAAATATGTCAAAAAAGAGCTTTCTCGAAGCTACTAGATTAGATGCTGACGAGGCTATTCGACATATAAGTTATATAACTGTAACTTGGATTGTATTATAGGTTCCACGTATTGTTTTGTGCTTGTTTGGCGGCAATAATGTGACGGCAATTTGGGCAATAAGCTCAGGTAACTTTTGACAGAATTTCGTTTAGAAGTAGGCGAACTTGGAGACAAATTTGTGTGAACAGAATTATCATCTGCTCTTCCACATAGCCAGTAGCGAACATTCCACTCCTTTATAGCTAGTGTCGCCAGAAATGTTTTCAAGCAAACTCTTTCCTTCTTACCGTGTATTTGCAGGTAATATAATCTTGTTTCCGACCGTCTAGATTTACTTCCTATCGTCTTCCTTTTTTCACTTTCTATGTCAACCATCGACCGTACATACATTTTATTCTCTTTCCACGCCATGCTCCAGAAACGTTCAAAAATCTGTTGTTGAATGTCCTCAGTCAAATTGGAACAAAATAGAACTTTACTACGAGCACAAAATGACGAACTGCACTTAGGGCCCATAGCCCTCTGAGGTTTTGATTGTTTTTGAACATACTTATTATTAACTTTTCTAAACTTAATATATACTTTTCCTAACATCCTATTTTTCTTGTTTAATTCTCTTCTCCAAGTTTCACGGTGCTTTTGCTGCATCTCCCTCTAAATTTTGTTCCGGAAACGAATCAAAGTCATCAATAAAGTTAAATAATATTATAATCTTGAAAATACCAGTACTTTCAGTGAATAACTAACTTATTTATCAACCAAAAATTAACATTTACTTACCCGCAAGTCCAATATTTCTTCAAAATAACATTCATATTCACGAACCGCAAACAAAACGACCATGCGTTCTATAACATGTGGCGCAGGTACGCGGTATTAAAGTTACACTCTCGTGCGAGAGCTGCTCTCGCGGTTTTGGCTAGTGTCGTTTCTAGCGTTTTGAGTGGATAACTTGCTCACCTGACGACATGGGGCGAAGCCAACCACTATCAAGAGCTTATACGCGCGAAATCTCATTTTTGATATTTTTGTAGTTCCGCGGTATTGACCACTGTTGGTTCCGCGGTATTGCACTATCAACGACGTTTTGTTTTATTTTAGTGATTTTGGTTTTAAAAATTAAGGTTATAATTTCACGTTCTTTGAGATATAAATGCGTTAAAATAATTGTTATCATGAAAACAAAATAAAAACCTGATATAGAATAAAATGAGCCGGCTAAAGCTTTTTATGAAAGTTTCTATTCAATAAAAATTGATTTTATAAGTAGGACCCTAAGAAATTATAAATTACTTTATATTTTTTTAGTAACAAAAAAATTATACATAATTCTCTCGAATTCTAATTCCACGAGGAGGACTGTCTAAAATTCTGACAAAAAAGAAATAAATCACGTTATAAACGCACATAAAAATGTATTGTAAAAGTTGCGTTTAAATTGTATCCTAAGCGGGATTGGCGCGTTCTCTTTATTGGCCTCAGGTGGATATCCTGACTTGTATAATGAGATAATGGATCACATTCATATAAAATATATATTCTAGATGTGGCTTCTACACAACGCTATAATTATTCAAAAACCTGCTAATAACCTTATTTTTATCTATATGTGTATATTCTATGGTGTGTGTGTATGTAAGTGAAGTGATGATGCTTTCTAAATTATAAGAGAAATCGTGTTAAAACTTTTTGGTTTTATTAATTTCACTCGTTATACAAAACTGCGCATTTTACTTCCGATCATAGTACAAATTTATTATTGCTAAGCTTAAAATTAACAAAGAATATTTTTAATGAATATTTAAATAGTACCTAGTAGTGCAATGCTTTTCAAAATCTAATTTGTATTTTCGGACAACGTCCCTACGTCCAAACTCACTAACATTATTTTTTTGTACAATTAATAAACAATATATTGTACCGACACGATACAGAGTTTTTTATGATTAATATTTCGGGTGCATCATTTTTTGTGTAGTTACGTGATATCTTCGCCAATGAACCACATTCATGATTATTTTATTAATGAATAAGCAATAAATTCAAAGGAATTTCAAGTAAAATGCCACTAATAAAAGTGCAATAACCATTTTCAAGGTGACTTTGATCCCGATGCACCTATTAAAAACTTATTACTTTCATGTATAATTTCTTTAGTTCAGAATTCGATTGTATCGCAAGCGGTACGGTCAAAGACACTTCTACATTCTCTACGTTTCTAGTTACACTTTACGAGAAGTACCGATATCCGTGGAGGTTTGGAACTCGCATGCAGTGACTCCAGCATTAATCCCATAGGATATTTACGACCGCGACTACATGCACCGTTTTGTTAGAATAATTGTGCCGCTCATTATTATAACTTTAATTCTGCATTAAAGTACAAACTTTTTATTTTTTCAAGTGACTAAATACTACAGCTATTTTGAACATCGGTACGTTTTCTGAATGTTTATTGCGCAGCATATATATTTATGAAACATTGGTTAGACACTATTATTTTTAATAAGCCCCAACAAGATACCAAGGTTAACCACTAAACTCGATATGCAGAAATTGGATCCATGTTATGACTTTGTATGCAACCATTTGTCGTACGCCATCTTGCAATATACGGTCTCAGATTGCGCGGGCGCAGCTATTATTTGCTCAAAACATAATATCAGCAAATTATACCGCACGGCCAATTTTACCTTTATATGACGTACCTGAAGCTCTTGAAGAAATTATTTATGTTGACCGTAAAGACACAATTATGTCATTTTCATTAATGCCATCTTGTACGCATATGATGGAGTCGTTTGATAGATTTTTTTTTTGTCTTGCACTTTGCTAAAATAATAAGCGTAAAGTGCCAACCAATAATTTTGGGTCATTTTGTTACGGATTTTTCATTTCACGGTTAAATTAGATATTTGATTTTCTTAAAAGCAAATTTTTAATATTTTTTATTTTGGCAGATGGTTCTGTCACTTCGACGATGATAACTACGTCAACATACCTCGGCTGGTCAGCGTCCTACAGGCATATAATCACCAAGACGATTGGTATCTCGGAAGAACGTCTGTCTATGAACCCGTAAAAATATATAGGAAGTTTATTAGTAAGGTAAATATAAAATATTCATAAAATTGTTTATCTTTTAATGTTAGTGCAACGAAATTAAACGAATTAATTTGTTTCAGTTATTATATTCATTCTGGTTCGCGACTGGTGGCGCTGGATTTTGCATAAGCCAAAGTTTAGCTTTAAAAATGTTGCCAGTGGCAAGGTAAGATAATTTAATTTATCCCGCTTAGATTTAAAAATTCAAACAGTAAGATCAAACAAGTCATTATTAATTTTGTTTTTAGTGGTGGCAGATTTATAAGCATCTGTGAAGGTATTCGACTACCAGATGATGTAACAATTGGTTACATTATAGGTTTGTAATCTTTATTTAAATACTTTATAATATAATTTTATGTACGATAACACATCATTACTATCAGTATTTTGCCTTAGTAATTGCTTTACAAGTCTGAAGTTCCCAATTGGGAATTAGTTATATTGGAAATAGTTATAGTAATAGACAATTGTCTAAAATATTTCGTCCAATAAATTGTACTCTAATACTCGGATTTAAGCATATCGACGAATAAAGTATTTCTTTAGTCAAGAATTGAAATTAGTATCTTATTTTGTAATGCAGATAATAAACTTAAATGAAGTCAGAAAATAAATATATAACTCTGTTTCAGAGCATATTATGGAGACAAATTTAACTCGGCTGCCAGAATTTCATTCTCACTTGGAGCAAATGAAACTCTTGGTACCGGAAACTTTCCGTGACCAAATATCCTTCAGTTACTCCCACTCAAAGAACGGTTGGAACGTTATAAACGTTCCCGGATTCGATATCAGATATGATCCAACTAGGTAAGTTTTATTTAACCATTTTGCTGTTGACGACGCAATCATTAGTAATTCTAATATAAACATTAAAATTTATACCATTTAAAAAGCAAAATATATTACTATTGCACTAAAATATTGATTATTTTTTCCTCCTGTTTTGGAAATACATACCTATTATATATTCTTTTCATGATTATGTATTTTTCTATTTGTTTCAGGTTCCTTTCGCTGCATTGTTTCCTCTTTCCTCATTTCAAATTCTGTCCGAGGTAGTTTTGAAGAGTGTTAATTTTTTTGTAATAGATTTTATAGTCTACATTTTATTTTTACATTCCTATAAAATGAGTATGTATTTATGATTTTTTATTAGTTTATAGTTGAAAATACGTAGGAGTCTAATGGTTATGTTGTAAATGATTTAGATTGTGATATTATTTTAACAATCTTTACATTGTGTACATACATGTAACATACATAAAACTTTATTGATGTGAAATTACATTCTACATGTTTTAGTTTCCTAGATCAATTTTGATGAGAATATAGCTGTTCGTAAATAAAGAAGCTATGATTTAATACTATCGTTTAAAAACTAATTTTACTAAACGCAATCTCAACGTCTAGTTTGTTTTGTATAGTGTTATGCCTTATAAAATATTATCTGTGATATTAGATGGTATTTAAATTTTAAGTTAAGTTTATAGATCTACTAATAAATATGTATTTAAAATTCTTCCAGTCAGAAAGAACTGTTATGACATTGTTGGAGGTTGTTTATTAAATAAACGATTATAATATTATATTTTATAGTGTTATTTACATCCGAATATTATTATATTAATTGTTATTTATGTTGAAAGCGAGTCTAATTATGAATATTTGTACAATTAATTTACTACAAAGTTATGGTAGATAGACGATAAGTTAAAAATAAATTGAAAAAATATATCAAGGTATAATTTTTTTGGTTTCCTTTACCGTCAGATATTATTCTGTGTAAATTTAAATAAATTTACTTGAAATCTTTAAGCTTATATAACATTTCCATAAAGAAAGCACTTTAAGTTTTTCCAATATTCTCAATTTTTCGGACAATTTTTCCTTAAAAAGCTTATAGATTGTATTTTATTACATTAAAAAATAATCAATCAATCTCTCAAGTTCTAGTTCCAATGAACAACATCTCATTTGTATTTCTGTATATAGATATTTAAGGTTTTTTATGATAACAAACCAGCGTTCCGCTCGCATAGTTTATTTATATATAATTGCTCCACCTTTAGATTCATAGTGATTTTGGATAGGTATTTACATTCCTCCGTAAATGCTCTATAAGTAGCAATAAGATATTTTTTTTTAATCTGACTGTTAGTTCTAATCTTTTTAACTTTATATTACTAGTGTAGAGGATACACTATAAAAATACACAAAATCATCAACTATGAAACCTAAATAACTTATTCACCATTCAGCTGAACATAATATCAAATACTTTTCCCATTCACAAGATTAAAAATAAACAAAAGATGTTGACAAGACGTTATGTGTAGAAGTACCTATACATCTTGCAGACCTGAATCGCAAATCGCAGTGAGATGTCTACAACTTACTCGGCCATGTTTAACATTCATGGAATGTTAGGTTAATGTCCTGACAGACGTGTCGATATTATAAAGCTATGTATTAATATAAAATAACACATGCTACGTAATCATTGAATAATTATTATTTAATAGATCGATAAAAGTATTAGTTGGGTTTGTTTTAAATTTATTTATTTGGTTTATCTAAGTTGTTATATGTACATACACATATATTTGATGTTGTTTTATTATATACAACTTACAATGATAAACACCGCATGCATAATTAAAGACAGGAAAATTTTAAAAAATACAAAATGAAAAAATGATTTTTATTGCGCTTGACTGATTTTCATAGATAGTATTTTTTTTTACTTGGGAAATCGAGGGACTTATAGCAATTTTTTGACGTAAAAAAAGTTTAAGGACATAAAAAATTGCCTTTTAAGGTTTAAATAATGTAAGGATAATTTTATCAAATTCCCCACTGAAAACACGTATATGAAAATTCTGAAAAAAAAAGCTCTAAATGAAGAATATAAATTACACAACATCGACACCGACTTGTATCTTTATTAGATAAAACCCCCGTTTAGTTTAGTTTTGTTATCTGGTTAAAAACCTACTTGGTTCTTATTTTTTTTGTTTTAGACTTATTAAAGCAATTAACAACGATTGATAGATAAAATCAATCAGATTTCAGTTCTTCAGACCTGTTTTTTATCAAAAATGCCTTCGTCGCTTTAAGATGATCGCATTAGGTGATTATGTAGCATAAAATTTTCTTTAAGCTTCTTAAACGATTAATTAACATTGACATGCTTGATTCGACGCGCAGTGGCGGGTCCTGCCGTTTCCTGTCTAACCACCTGGCATCGTCGTGATCATTTCTTTTTCTTCTAATCGATTGTGACCGACTGCAGACTCACTGTGCGTAATTGAGTTCCACTTTAATTTGTTCTGCATCAGTAACAACGTTTCGAAAATGTTATGTTGCGAACGGAAAGAAGTTCTAATCCCTTCATATTATTAAATAAAATTAAATTAAGTCTGATTACTATACTATATTCCCGCGAAGTTTTGTGTAAAATATAAAAAAAACTATAAGAAAATATTTATATACACAATTGTGGCGGAACAAGTGGCGGATTGAAGTGATTTTTGTTTGGAGATAGTTGGAGGGCTGGAGAGTGACATAAGGCTACATTTTACCGCGGGATATAATTTCCTTCCCACGGGAAAACACGTTATAATACAACCCAAAAAATTATTTTTGATCAGAATTTCTTGGTATTAATGCTCTTCAAAAATGCTAAAACACGTATTTATTTAATTGTAATAAATAAATACGTGTTTTAGCATTTTTCGAAATTCATTCCATAAGGGGGTAAAATAGGGGATGAAAGTTTGTATGTAATCTACCTTTTTAGAGTTTTATTTATAGTTTTAGCGCGAGCGAAGCCGCGGGTTCTGCTAGTAATATATAAATTAATCTATGTATGGTCAAAAGTATTTTGTAAATGAAGAACTTATGACAAATAAGTCTCATTTTACCGTACTCTAGATACGGGTTGTGTTTTTCTGGGCGTATGTTTGACTGTCTTGACCATTGATGATTTTTATAAATCATAAAATATATTTTTAATAATATAATAGATTTTTATTAATAATATAATTATTTTTTAAATAATAATATATTTTTTAAGATTTTACTAAGAATTTAAGATTAGTTTTACATATCTTCGATATATAAACAATTTACTAGCAAGATAGATTTTCTTTCAAATCTAATCAAGGAAAGAACATCTAATCTATTTTATTTGTAAAAAAATAAAACAGTGTAGGTTTTTAAGTTTTCTTCAAGTGACGAGCCGAAACGAAATATGATTTGACCCACTTTGTTAATAATAATATAAAAAGTAATTGCATCGCAATCGATTCTCATCGCTTATTTAGATATTTAGATTAATATCACAATTTCCGCTTAAAGTTTTCAAACATCGAAATGATAACTATATTTTTATTGATCCGACAATAACAGCTTCCTATGAACTTCGGAGCGATTAATCGAACTGGTTCACTTAATGACTTCGAATAAACATAATTAAGCTTTTTAAAAGCGCCGATTGAACTCAAAACTCATTAGTTTGGAAATAACACCCAATTAAAATTGACGTCTATTTGTACCGCCTACTAGTGGCTTCTTTCTCTTAAGATTTCTTCATCCCTCTAAGTTATATTGCTTCATTTATTATAGTATATTAAAATTTTTACCTATATTATATTTTATGTCTAGCGGTTCACCCTCGCTTTGCTCGGGTTCGCCTCTAGAAAAACACTAATAGAGATCTATTAGTTACCACGGGTACCGTTCATTTTTCCGGGATGAAAAGTAACCTGTTGTTTGACCGGCAATATAAGGTATCAGAATGTTAAATTTTACTAAATTAGGTTGAGTTGTTGTGTACTAAGCTGTATAAGTTACTATAGTTTTTTTAACTATCCCACGGGAACTCTTTTATTTTCCGGGATGAAAAAGTAGCCGATTTGTTATTGTCATGTATGAACTATGTTATTGTAAAGTTTTATTAAAATCCAATCACTTGTTTTTCTGTACTAAGCTGTATAAGTTATTATAGTTTTTTAACTATCCCACGGAAACTATTAAATATTCCGAGGTAAAAAGTATCTAAGATGTTGCGCGGGAATATAACGTACCACCATGCAAAATTTCGTTTAAATCGGTCCAATAGATTCGGAGATTAGCCCGTACAAACAGACAAACAGAGAAACAAAAAAATTGAATAAAACCTGCATTTGTTCTATTTGTCTTCTTACATCCCCCTGACTCGGTTTTTAGCATTTTTTTGATATGTACAGACATTCGACCTCTACTATTTTATTATAGTATAGATATAGTGAAGGTTACTCATAGTGTATATCAAAATATGTGGTACTCCTAGTATTCCTGATTTTGATTATCTTATATTAGAATCATCGACGTCATCTTTAACATCTGTAGTACACTAAAATAGTTGTAACTAGACTTAAGACAAGTTAATTTTCTACAATCAATATTTATGTATAGATAACTATAATCAATATAGAAATGGGATGATATACTATGACTATGGCACAATCTGAAGTTTTTTTTTACTAAAAATGGGCTCACTCTTGACCTTCATAGTTTCAAAAGAAGTTTCCTGTTATAGACTGTAATTTTAATTGGCCAAGTCTGCAGAACCTTAAAGTGGTGAGTATTATTATAATAATTTTTAGTTAAGTAATTTTATATATAATACTGCTTAGTTTTGCAAATTATATCGTCAATAATTTATACATACTAAGCCTAATAAGACAACCTAACCTATATATGCTTAGCTAACGTTATAGTAAAAACAATTTATTATAAGTGTCAAATTTCTTCATTATTATTAGACACCCAAATCCCTAAGCAATTTTTATAAATGATTACTCAAGGTGAAGTTTCGTTTTGTTAAAACGCCCAACTCGTAGAATATTTCTCTACGAATTATCTTTAGTAGTAGCTCATCCTATGTACAGGTGTAAAACATCCAAATTTTAGTAATAACAGTTATCACTAACTTTTTCTTCTACTTCAATCTTATCTTAATAGTATATCCACACGAAATAACTTTTGTCTAATATATAGAATGATCTAACATGATAATTTAGTATATACTCTGCTTAATTAAATTATTGTTCTGAAAAAAATATTTAACTGAACGCGTGGAACCGAAAATATTCCATATTCCAAAAACAAACAAAAACTACCCAACTTACCTTCTTTAAAATAATTTCTCAATTTTAAAAACATTTATGTTTTGAGTTTTATTAAGACGGCATTATTTCTGTTTTATATCGCAATCTTTTATAAGTTTTATAGGCTCCGAAGTATGATTGGAGATTTAAAAACGTAGTCGACCGGTTTTTGACAATTAACTACAGCTGCAATCAAAGATTCACAAATTGTTGGCAATTTTTCGTTCGCAAACATACTATATGCTTAATGACTCAATATTATAAAAAATATATCGTTGCCTTAGTGTCTATTTGTTTAAACTGCCAATACTTGTTGTAGTTTCCAGTAGAGAAATTGCTATATTTTAAAAAACGAAAACTGAGTTTTACATAATGTAGGTTTATTTTATATTGTAGGCCTACATTGTACATAATATGGATAAAATACATCTTTATGGTTTTTTAAAGTAAAATGTGTATTTAATAGTAATAAAATTGACAAATAAAAGAAAATTATTCTTTACTAAAAACTCTTTCGCTAAATTAATCGTTTGGACATACACGCGCTGAGACGATAAAATGTCTGAGTTACGGGATCCATAAAGGTAGTAGCGTCAAACAAAGCCATTACGTTTCTAACAATTACAAAACAAAATAATATAATCACAGATAAGCGCTCATGCAGATTAGTTAAACCACATTTCAATGGGCGTGACCTCACGACAGCCGCACCCTTGAAGCCTTGCCAGTTACTCATTGTCCGGTAGTGAAAGGGCATGAGAATAACGTTGTATTTCAATTTTAAATTTTGCTTTTGATAACGAAATCATTCCATATGCAGTACCTGTATTTGTAAACACACAAAACCTAAAAATTATATACTATATTATATACTAGGTCCATATATCATATTTAACCATACTCATATAGTTAAGTTATATAGTCATATAGTGAAGTTAGTATTAATACGTTAAATTTGATTATTATTAATTTGTTTCATTTACCCTCCCTATATTTATAGGTGCGCCCTGTTGATACCTAATATTTCTCTGTTCATACATAAGGGGCCATTCATCAATTACGTAAGGATGATTTTGACGATGTTTGAACCCTCTCCCCCTCCAAATAAGTAAAATATTACGTAAGAATGATCTTTACCCTCCTCCCCACCCCAGGGTATGTATAAATTTTCTCAACCCACTCCCCCTAGAGACCCTTACGTAATTAATAAATGGCCCCTAACCTATTAGTGTAAATTTCATCCAAATTAGTCCAGACAAATTAATACACATACACTTTTTGGCATATATAATATTAGTCCGACATCACTTAGAACAAGTAACAAACGACAGACTGTACATTTTATACTGATAAAATTGTTAAAAAGAATTTGTAACTGTATTGAAATTGGTGCGACAATGTTCCAAGGACTTAATCTCGTTTGAATACCAGATGGAGCACGAAGAAATTGAAAGAATTACTTTTATAAAATAGGTTGCGATATAAAATAGGATGAATGAATGTTATTGAATACGTATTGTGAGAGTACGTCCTCCCCCGTGGAACAGTAACGACCTTTGATTTTACTATGACACATATTCAAATGTCCCCTTCGAAATGTAGATCACGTGTGAAAGGGAGGTATAGAGTAGATACCATAGATTGTGCTCAGATTGTATTTAGTTTTTAATGTTTTAAATATTATCTAAGAAAGTATTAGTTTTTAATATGTTTTGTAGTAAAAGAATACTTATTCTTTAAAATTAACAATAAATTCAAATTCAAAATATTTTATTCAGCATTAAATCATTATATTTTTTACTGAACGTCACGAGTCAACTACCAGTTCGGAAAGAAGAAGCCTCAGATCTGTGTCTATCTGTCTGTCTATTTGTCTGTCAGTCTGTTTGTTCCGGCTAATCTCCGAAACGGCTGGACTGATTTTGACGTGACTTTCACAGATAGATAGCTGATGTTAAAAGGACTAACATAGACTTTCTTTCTAGAAATTGAATTATGGTTCTGCTCATAAGAAATAAAATGTACCTAGAGACGCATCCGAGCGAAGCAAAGGTAAATCGGTAATATTGAAATAAGTATTATTTTTTTATAATAAAATTAAAGTTTACAAATAATAGTTTTTATTTATAAGATATAACCTTCTTCCATAAATTTTTGGTGATTATGACTGTTCGCAAGCGATTATTATGGTCCGGGCATAGCATAGTACAGGGAACTGTATCTTAATCTGTTCTATCAATTAAAATGTTACTACACTAAATATTGACTTTAAAACTATACAATTACAATTTTATTTCAGTAGCATTAGTTGCACAATGCAAGAAAGACTCGCGTGACTCATTTCTTGCATTATCAATTGATTTAAACAAACATATTCAGTATTTTCCTATAATGTATTTTCAACCGACTTCAAAAAGGAGGAGGTTCTCAATTCGACTGTATGTTTTTTTTTTTTTTATGTTTGTTACCTCAGAACTCCGTCATTTATTAACCGATTTGGACAATTTTTGTGTTGTTTGAAAGTGTATACTTCCAGATTGGTCCCAGTTAAATTTCAAAACAAAATACCACACCTAAGGGTGGAAAAATGGCTAATGATGAATTTAACCTACTTCTAATTGTCATATTGACTTGAAACTTTGCAAGTGTTTCTATTTCCGTTGATAGTACAGTGGTTCGGTATTGTTGACCTGATCTGATGGTAAGGCCAGAAGGTGGATAGGTGGAATTCTTCAACGGCTAATAGTAAATACTTTGAGTTTGGGCTTGTTTTGTTTTTTTGACAAGCCGAATACGTTAAAATTCTTACTTTGCTACTACTGTCTACACTAAAAAGGGAAAAATAAAAACTTTTTAACAAAAAAATAAAAACCGACTTCAAACAAAAGCACTAAAAAGCAAAAAATAACTGATTGGTAGTTTTCATTTACTATACATACCTAATCAAATATTTTCGAAGTCGGTGTGCTTCGGCTAAGTAATTAAAGCCTACCTATTAAATATATACATAATCAAATATTTTCGAAATCGGTGCCAGCCCATAAAAAGCAAAGCACACCAACTTCGAAAATATTTGATTAGGTATGTATAGTAAATGAAAACTACCAATCAGTTATTTTTTGCTTTTTAGTGCTTTTGTTTGAAGTCGGTTTTTATTTTTTTGTTAAAAAGTTTTTATGCTCTTTAAAGTTTTAAAAAATATAAACTACCATATACTACGCCACCTACTAACTCTACTCTACTAAATCTATTTTGATAATGTTTAAGTTTAGCCCAAATAAGGTTTATTCGGGCTAAGATTTCATATGCAGAATTATGTATTCCAATTGGTAATATAATATACACTTTGAAAGCAATTATCACTTACAGCTTTTCGAAGTATAGTAGTATATAATAACTGAATTTTATTACAAAATATAAATTACTAATTTATCATAGTCAAGTTGAATTATTGCAATATCCACTCGTCATTATCAACGAGACAGCGCACAAATGACAGCGCCCAGTCACGAGCTGGTCTATCGATAATTAGATACCACGGCAAGTGTTTAGCAAATATAGTTACCTAACGATATAAGCAAATCAATAAAATATTATAGTAATTTCAATAAATCAAAGCTTTTTAAGTTAACACATTTTACCTTACAGCATGTATGTATTATGAAAGCTTATAATAACTAAAAGCTCAATGAAATATCTTAGTGAGCTTTATGAAAATTTAACATTTAGAAGTGAACTTAGACTCTCCCCTTTGATTGTATATATTTTAGGTATTTTAATGAACTTTAGAAACAACTGCAATACTCAAATGTAAGAATTTTAATATTTTTAAAAGCGTAAGTAATTTTCTTTGTTATGTTAGAATAACTTTGTTAACGTTTTGTGTTTTTATTTCTTTTACAACGGAGATTGCTCTGCGTTTACTTTAATTATTTTAAACGAATATCTTTTATTTTCATTTTAATTAACTATGGAACAGGAAAAAATATAAGAAAGTTTATAATAAAAACATCACAAGTGATTTTTCATTCATATGCAGGATATTAAACTTTTACACAGTTTCTAAAAGTAATAAGTTATTTTATCGAGATATAACATGAACTAAGCCGCGAGTAAAAACTACTGCAATATAATATTTACAAATACCTTTATATCCTTTGGACCTGGGTGTGGTAGGCCACGGTGATACCGACCACACCCTACGTTGAAATTGTTTGAGTTATCTAAAGGAAAATGTATCGTATTTATACCTGTTTAGATAATAAAACCATTTTAATAGTAAATATAAATTATTAAACGTAATTTAAACTTGTCCATTAGTAAAATGTCAATTGTCAATGCGTACTATAAAGTGTTAGTACTTTATATTCATCACATTACATTCATTAGTTAATTTTAACATGCATTAGTTAACTTTATCATGTAATTTGAGAGTATCTAGGGCGGAAATTTTACTAATTTGCTAAAATTTAGTTTTATTTTGTATTATAGGGTTATACTTACATACTTTACACGGAACCCCTACAAAAATTCAAAACTCGGGAATGCTTAAGAAAGGTTCATGATCTTAATGTGTACATATTATATTCAGAATAAGAAATGTGTTTATTTTGATATATACCTACTACATATGAAGAGATACTTAATTCAGGTGTATTTATTTGCCTATGTTACATGAATTTTTTGCTAATTTAATAAGTACAATCTCTTGTTAGGATGATTTTATATAAAGAAATAACCTTCGTAAAAGAAATAATTTTTAATTTTAAAATACGTGATGTTAAGTTAAATCTTAAAAAACTAAAAGTCTAAAACCCGATTTAGTTATAAAATAAAAACTCATCAAGTATTTATTTTAATCAATCTTAAATATTTTAAAGGATTTTGTAACATTGTTCAAAATCATTTAATAAAACTTACATAAAGTACTAAAGCAAAGGAGTATTATACCGCTATTTAGTTAAATTGATCTAAAGAGCTATAAGACGCAACCCATTCTTAAGTGCTAATATTAATCTGAAACTAAATTGCATTAGGACCAAGTGTTGAACTGAAAAACAAAAATTCCGACGAATTGAGAGCCTCCTTCTTTTTGAAAGTCGGTTAAAAATGAATCTAATGGCTTAATTTTTAAGGGCTTACGTACATACTATACATACATACACACATATAGGGCATATTGAATAAAAATACCTTTTTGTTTTTTTTTTCGGAAAAAAAGAGATATGACACTGAAGTAGGTACTTTATAATTTAAAAAAAAAAACCTAGGCTACGACTACTGGTTTTGATATTATAATTCAAGCAACTACACTATACATATACAGATATGGACTTATTAAGACAAATGTACATAATATTATATTAATGTTACAAACGAATTTTCTGTAAAATGGTGTTATTTTAACGTCTTTTCGTGTAATATCGACTTGATTCTTTAACTTTCTGAAGTTTAAGAAAAAGAAGCCTACTCTGATTGATGAATCAGAATCACCCTTTATACAGGTATTATAATTTACAGTAATATCAAGTCGGTATTTCATAAGATTATAAGCCTTATTGGTCTAGTCATATTGGTTACTTTATACGGCTACAGACCATGAGGTCTTGGGTTCGAATCTCGGTTCGGCTCATGTGTAACTATTGGGATTTCATGTCAAGCAATTTTCACTCCCAGAGTTGAAAATCTCCCCTGCCTTGTAAAGTTCTTACACCGGTCGTTCGGACAAGCATAGTGAGTGCACTGGTGTATCCGCACTCTCTTTTGCACTGTCCCTGAGCAGATAGCTCGTCTCAGAGAAACTGGCCGACTTGACTGAAATCACAGAAGAGAGCTTTATACTGCTAATATTTATTATAGACTGTAATTACTATATCAAATCATATCATATTAATATTTTCATTGTATTGTATTTAAATTTTACTAAATTTGATGTAAAAATCGCCTAAAGTGACAAACTTAGACCAAGTTAATAAATGCGCAAGTCGCAGACAAATAATGCAGAGAAACCACAGCTTATAGGTGTGGTTTCTAGCAAGCGGCGCACTCGTACAATTAAATTTATATTAAAGTGTTGTAGTGAAAGGCCGTTTTGAAAGCGGTAATTATTATTGGATTGAGGATATGTAAAATCATATTAAACTAGATTAGTTTTTAATACAGTAAAAGAGTGTGGTAACATTTTCTATATCATATAACAGAGGAAGTTCGAGCAAATGAATATTGTTGATCTAATTCAATATGACTGTTAGAATGTTTCGCTTGTCTATTATATATAATGTATTAAAAAGACTAAAAGCATTAATAATAAATCTAAAATAATTTAAAAAATATTATATAATGTCAAGCGGAGGAAATGTAATCTTATTATATACCTAATTATTCAGACCCAATATATTTTCTACAATAACTATTAAATAAACTGTAACTTTAATGTTTATTAAAGTTTGAAAGTAAATGAAATCAGTAAAAAGCTTTATAAGCTTTTATTGACTTATTTATCAAACGAACGAAACTGCGGAGAAAAAAGTAAGTTACAAATTCATTCAACCAAAATATCTAAGAAAAAGACCACCAGTAAGATATTTCTATATAAAAATTATAAGAAAATATGTTTGAACATAAACCATTAAGTAACTTGTAGAACAGGTATGTTTACAAACAGTCAATTTTGTATGTAAAAGTTTCATGCAAGAATAGTGTCACATTAAAAGTAACAGGCCTAATAATTTACTTAAAACCCTTATAAAAGCTTAATAGCCGTGTCAAATTACTACAAAGCTTTGAAATTTATGAGATTCAATTTATTAAAGAGCTTTTATAAATCCTTTAGTGAAAGATGAAATAAGTAAGGATATTTAATAAAATAAGAAATAATATAATTTTATTGCGTATACAAAAGTATTCGTTTTCAATATTATCGTACTAAATTTCGTCAAATTTTAACTACATGTACATATAAATTCAAATAAAGAACATCTATGTATCGATGGCTAAGTTAATAGTTACTACATCTACAGTATATAATAGTAATAGTCTTACATATACAATATAGTTTATCTTAGTATTAGTCACTTAATTTAAGTTTAAATGACGATGGTGATTTTTAAGAAATATTTTTAAATATTACTAGCGACTCACCCTCGCCCCGCTCGGGTTCGTCCCTACTTACGTTTTAACGTTTAGTACAGATTTCTCGGAGATATTTTTCCGCAGTAAAAAGTATCCTATATGTACCAGCTATCGCCATACCAAATTTCATTAAAATTCCTCCAGTGGTTTTTTTGTGATGAGGTCACAGACAGATAGACAGACAAAAAATCTAAAAACTAGTGATTCGGCATCTGTATCGATAATAATGTCTATTTTAATAAGATTCACCAAAAAATATTTAATGTACAGGTTCGGCTTAGTTACAATTTTATCATAATATGTATAGATATAGATTGTTATACATAATTTCAGATAATGATTAAAATACAATAATAATTAATCTGCTTTTATTATACAATACTCTTGCTAAAACAAAGAAAATGAACAATGGTCAAGCGAATCATATAACTTTGTAAGATACAATAATATAAAATTTTATTCTATAATATAATCATATACTAAAATGGACCAAACACACCGGAAGATTAAACTGTTATATTACCGGTCCAAAACCGCATCTCATGCAAGCCCCCTGATATCTTTCATTTAACTTTTTATCAGACCACAACTTCAAAAGTTTCCATATAAAAGCCACTAATAGGCGATGCGGTTGAAAAACTTCGCTATTTTACTCTAGAACGCTTAAACATTTGCAGACTTACTAAGTACAGCTCTTATTCTGAACCACCATTTTTTATAGTTTTAGTTCGAGTACTTTATATATTACAACTTATCAGAAAAAAATCATCCCTTTTCATATAGTTTTATTATTATTTTAATTTTCTACAAATTATAATTTATATGTTTTCAGTTTTCTTTAGGGTTCTTTGCCAAAAAAGGTATGAAAACTCACATAGAAAATTATTTTATGGACCAAACCCTTTCTGTGCTATTTTTAATTTTTTAAGCTATCCTTTTCTACTAGATACAGTTATATATATTTAAACTTTATAAGTAGGCACATACATGTATTTTACGCTTTATATTTGTTAAATTTATATTTAAGTCATTTTACAGAAGCAGTAGTTCATCGACAATTTAGATCTAAAAATACTACACACAGCTTCCTGTTATCCACTAATACAAAACAAACGCCATGTTTTCCAAACATACAGTAAAAAGTCACATTCACTTCCACTACTACGAGATATACAATCATTTGGTTTGCATTTTATTGTCACTTCCAATTTACATACCGTAGTAACGAGCAAACGAAATAAGGAACTTCAAAAGGCTAACTTGTTACAGCGTGTGTGGTCACCTGATCCAGATAGGAGGATTTGTGGAGCAATTGCTTTGCAGAGCTGGTACTGGCATAAAAAAAATGGTGTGACCGATAATATTAAATTTGTAAAAAATAAATTTAGAAATGTAGATTTCTTGGACACCGTATCATTTTTTAAGTTTCAGATAAGCTTAGATAAGACCTCAAGTCAATAGTTGATGGATATAAATTTAAAAAAATATAAAGTAATGCCATATTGATGATTTAATATCATGATGATCTCATTTTGGGTTTTTACTAAGCCCTAAAAGATCACACCTAAAAAGCTTTACAAAAGCTGAATAAACTTAAGTGCCTATAGTATAAAAGCAATTAGTTATTTCTTCATCTTCTTTCTCGAGTACATTAATAAAACACGACGGAGGTGGGTTCAAATATCTTATTTTTTTTAAAACGACTGTTTCAGAGCGTTTGTGGCCAATTGAATATTTTATCTAACGATCTATCACTTATTCATTGGTTTTTCTTCTTGCAAAGTTTTTTTTCTAAAATAAGAGTGGTCCGGAGAAACTGGTACACTTAATTCCTTCTTTCATATCACACCAAATAACAATTTGTAAATTACATAGAAATCACATGCGAGCCAACCCCAAACAGGGTCTGTTCCCTTAGACGAAATTAATTAACCAACTTCCAAAAAGGAGGAGGTTCTCAATTCGTCGGAATCTATTTTCTTCTATAATCGATATCGCCATTAGAAAACAATGAAGTTTTTAGACTTCTACTAGCGATAGCACGTGTAGATAACAATGTTATCTTGTCTAAGAACACTGTAACTAAATATATTTCAACATGAGATAAAAAATCTAGAAAGCTTTTAAGAACCTTTTGACACGTTTGGCTCAGTTTGTAGTGACCCTACTTGCTGTGCCAGCGGTCATGGGTTCGAATCCAGCTGGAGGCATTCATTTGTGTGACGAGCAGGAATGCTTATACTCCAGTCATGGGTATTTATATTTATAACGTATATGTATAAAAACTTTAAAGTTATATGTATGTAGTATATCAACTATCTGGTATCCATAACACAAATCTCGTAGCTTATCATGGAACTAGATGGTGCTGTGTATTAATGTTCCAATATGTTTATTATTTATTTATTTAAAAAAACCTTACATCCTCTGCAACAAAAAAACAAACTATAAGTTACATTTTACATTTACATTTCATTTATTAATACACATTTCGTAACAAACTTTATATGGCAGCTTTGCCTACACTGTACGTGAAGATTTGTAAACCAGTTTATTCGTTTTACATAAACTGATACGACACCCAGTTTAACTATTCATGAAGAAACGTACATATCTTACTCCCGTAGCGAAGATAAATCCCGCTAAATAACATCTGCAACATATACTTTGTATTTGTATTATTTTTTCCGAAGCAGAAAGAAGGTGTTATGAGATATTATTGAAATGTATAATCGTGTATATTTGGCAAATATTTTACTTTTTAATGAGAGTAAACTAAAATAGTAGAACTAGTTTTAGTTAAAAACTAATCTTTAAGTTAAGGTTTAGTTATTATTATTTAATTTTGTTTGAATCGGGGTCCTAATTTACAAAATTAACAAAAATAATACTAAAAATATTTGATCAAATTATTTAATTAGATTAATTATTTATTAAATACGTTTTAGAGAGGAAAAAATATTCAGCGCTGAGTTTGAGTCCCGACCCATTTCAAAAGCTTTGTAAGGCAAGAAACTCATTATTTAGAGGCTGATCTCTTCCAAGACGATATTGGATTGTAAAGTATGTGAGGAAAAAATTTATAATGTGGCCAACATCGGTATTAACAACAACACACCTACATTCGCTTTTGAAGTAAAACTTCTTTGCCGAATATCGCAATTAAATTAAAACAAATCAATAATAATTGAATAAGACATATTAAACACATTACAATCATATATTTGTAGAATTCATGTACGGGAAGAATATATTATTATATATCATTTATCAGATAATAACAACGCGGTTACCATGGCAACAATTAGTTATTATAGCTTTAATTAAAATTTATAACATACTAACATTGCCCGCGGCTCCGCCCGCGTTCATATGACCAAAAACCAAATTCTTAGGTTTTACATATTAGTATACTCTTACATTGCAGTTTCTGCATTTTTTCTCAGAAATGAGACATTTTCGAGTGGTAAAAAGTATTCTATATGTTGACCCGGATAACCAGCTATCACCATACCAAATTTCATCAAAATCCCTCCAGTGGTTTTTCTGTGATACGGTAACAGACAGACAGACAAAAATCCTAAAAACTATAGATTCGGCCTCTATATCGATAATAATGTTTATTTCAATAAGATTTTCCAAAAAATATTTAATGTACAGATTCAACTTAGTTAGAACTTTATTATATGTATAGACTAGCAATGCCCGTGGCTCCGCCCGCGTTCAGATGACCAAAAACCTAATTCTTAGGTTTTACATATTAGTATACTCTTACAATGCAGTTTTTGAGTTTTTGTATTTTTTCTCAGAAATGAGACATTTTCCCGCGGTAAAAAGTAGCCTATATGTTGACCCGAATAACCAGCTACCATTATACCAAATTTCATCAAAGTTTGTCCTGTGGTTTTCTTGTGATGCGGTAACAGACAGACAGACAGGCAGACAGACAGAAAGACAGACAGACAGACAAAAATTCTAAAAACTATAGATTCGGACTCGGTATCGATAATAATGTCTATTTCAATTAGATTTCCCAAAAAATATTTAATGTACAGATTTGACTTAGAATTTTATTATATGTATAGATTTATTCATTTTTATGAGTAATAATTATTATAAAAAAATTAATAATAAATATATATTTTTATAAATAATGATTATCATACCAATATAAATATTATATTTAAAAAAATATATTAATAATATTTTTTCTCATTTCCTCAACACACTTCCGTTACGTTCATTTTTCCAAAGTATTGACTTACCTCTTAGTCACGCCTAAAGAAGTTTGTTTTAATTCAAAATATATCCTTTACATATGTATAGTAGCTTTACATTTTTGATGTTTTTAAAAAGGGAGAGACATAGTAATTATGGATATATATATATATATATATATATATATATATATATATATATATATATATATATATATATATATATATATATATATATATATATATATATATCTTAGAAATTTATCTGGAGGTGATATGTATATTATCTTATGTATAAGAGACTTCGAGAGTGAAGCCATACATTTTTCTAGAAAACATTTCACCTCGGAGGGTAGAATAATAAAATTGAACTCAATTTAAAGTTAGTAAATTCGATGTAAGCATACAACTTTTGCTCCGGGTACGTCCGGGTGTGTCCGGGTGTACGTACGTCTACTACATTTTATTTATTTTTTTAATGGACGCTCAGCTGCTATTACTTTATTTCTCACATCTAAAAATATACCATAAGTAATACAGTGAAATACATAACACTGTGTGGTGTCACAACGTGCTTTATAATATAACAGACTTACAAAAGACAATACATAAAAAGTAAAATAAAAATTCATTTTCAACACCTGCAGACCAATAAGAAATTCTTAATTTCTTTAGATAATGATGAATCAGTACATCAAGCTACCCAGCATCGTTTCAGAACTTGGTTCACGCCCGTACTGGGACACATAACACGTTACCAGGCACAGCATGGAACACCGCACTTGATAAAAAAATAACAATCAAAGCTAAATAGGAGTCAAACAAAAAAACCAGTCTTCAGAGATGGTCATCTAATTGGAATTTAAGAAAACTGAACAAAGTCACTGGCAGTAGCTACTAAAAAATATGGAGACAATAACGAAAGACCCATATTTTTCACATAAAGTATCCTGTATCACTTCATCCTCTTCAAACAACATACTTGTAGCTTCATACATTCGTGCTCCGTTGTCCTGTCGACGCGGCACCATTTCTTCAAGAGGTCGTCCCTTTTAGTTGTTTTATGGGGAGGGTGAATATGTGCCTTGCTCTTAATTCACAATGACATATATTTTTGTATTTAAATGCTATATTAATATTATGTTATTGCAAGAAATAAATAAATTACATACATATATTTTTAATTTTTTCTCACTATATCCACTTTTATTTGTAAAAACTCATTCTTTATTCTATCTATATACTAAATAAAAAATAAAGTAAATATGAAAAGAAACTTCAATTAAGACGCATTTATAGATCTGTAATATCGTCCTAAAATGGATTTTTTCAATAATACTTCATGTACAAGTCAGACTTTACTCTTTATTTAGTTAGAACTAATAAATATATGCTCGGAGATGTTAAAATCAAATCACATAATTATTTTAGTACGAACAGCCTAAAATTAAAGTGCATTCAATTAACTATAGATAAGAGTTAATAGAAAGAGATAACATTAAAAGGTACTAAAATGTAGTTATCAAACTGTGGTAGGGCACTGTGGTGGGCTTTAAAATGCGGATAATATGTATTAATTTACATAATTATTTTTTCCCTTTCATCTAAAATTTAAATTAAATAAATCTGTAGAGTTTAAATCAAGATTTAATATATTTTCCAATCGTGTGTTCAAAGATGCTTGGAACGAAGTAGGAGTGTGTGTTTTAAAGTTATATGTAAGTACTTTTTTGGCGTAACAGAACCAAAATAGTTAAAGAGTTCATCCCGTATGTAACAACTCTCTGTAAAAGGAATGCAGCTAACTTCATCATGTCGCTTTTTGACTGTCGGTGTGCGCGCGCGCATCGTAAAAATTTTATTCTCATATTTTTTTCCAAACGTGCAAAAAAACTACATAATGTACTATATTATTGTTTCATTTTTATACCTCCATTTTTATTTTTATTAGTTAAAACACTATTTTGTTCCCTTTTTAAGTTCAATACGTACTTATGTATATTACTAAAATACACAATATATTATTTACGTACATACGAGTATGTATGTCTTACAAAAATCGTTTCAAAGTATCTACAACGTAATAAGTATTATCAATATAGAGCACAGGGAGAAGGTACCAGAAAAAAAAATATTAGTCAGAAAAGAAAAAAACGACGAAGATAAATAGATTTTGCTTTTAACTTGTCAACTTGACACCGCATAGACGCTCCGCTACGCGTAGTACTGCTGTGTTTACAGCTACAATTATTAACGGTTTTTCAAGTTGTTCCTACTTATTGACATAATTTGTTTATCAGATAAGATAATATCTTATATAATACCTAAATATTATAATATCTTTTGTCATTATATCTAGGTATAAACCGTTTTTAATGAAAATATATTTTTAGATTTTGTGGCGGTTTTGTTTTATATTTTCGTTCCCAACCTCTCGAATACTTTACAGCTAACATAGTCCCGGTTTATTTAAAATGTCAAATATTGGCCTAAATCTAAGGAAGTATTACAATGTAAAGCCCAATTCCTATAATTATATAATTATAACAAAAACAAAATTTTATAAGAAATCCCTAATCAAAAGACGTATCAAATAATACGATATTTCATCTTTTCTCACACAATAAAATATCTTTAAAGAAATATTTATTAAGTCATAGTTCCAGTTATGTATACAAAATTTTATAAAAATTGATTCAACCATGATAAGTGATAACCAAATAGACAAGCAGAATTACTTTTGAATTTATAACATCAATTAGAATAAATTATTATATTTAAATAAATTTTAATAATTTCTCGTAATGTTTTAGAGCAACCCTTCATTTGAATGAAATTGTTGAAAACTTTGTAATTTAAATATATTGTATCATTAAATTCTTCTCGCTATATCCACGTTTATTTCTTAGCTAAGCACATAATAAGTGCCAAACTGGATTTGTTTTTTCAGATCCACTTAAAAAAACTCATTCTTTATTCTATCTATATACTAAATAAAAAACAAAGTAAATATGAAAAGAAACTTCAATTGAGACGTATTTATAGATCTGTAATATCGTCCTAAAATGGATTTTTCAATAATACTTCATGTACAAGGTTTCATTGCATCACTAAATTCCCAAGTGCTTAACCTAAAACTATTTTACTTTTATAGAAAAAATATAGGCATGTATTAAAATAAAGCACAATGGAGCACGTATCGGGCTGCTATTGCTCAGTCAAACGAGACTACAAGATACGAATATCGCCCAGCGTTAATTTACTCAATCAGCAATATGATTATATCCATTCCGATCGAAATCGAAACATTGCGTAGACCAACATTAAAGACGAGACCGGTAAATAAAAACATCTAAAAAAATCACAGATAAAAGTTAAAACTTTCATGCCTACAGTAATAATTAATTATTTTCCTACTTTAACTAATGGAAAAATGAAACAAGAGTACCTATTCTAAACGCCGGATCTCAGACTATAAAAAAGATAAAATAATCGTTAGCAAGCTTAATGTTATATAACAAACTTGTCTGTTATTCCAATAAAATGATTCATCAATTAGTGTCACGCTGTAACGGCTTTGGTCGACACCGCAGTACTTGAATAATGATTAGGAAAACGGATAAGAACGAGATTTATCATTAGTATCATTAAATTCAATGTCGAAAGTCGGGATTCGTTGGGCGTAAGTCAAAGAGACAATGTTTCGATATCAAAACAGTTGAGAGTTAAACAGGATTCTTCAATACAATAGGCTTGTAAAATGTCCTCTTGGATTTTAAATTCTCAAGTCAAATTCATATTCTTTGTTTAAATATTTAAGTAGCATTATGACATTTATCTTTTAAAGTACAATGATTTTTCAGTTTTCATATAAATCTTTATAATTCTTTTCAAAAAAGCTTTCTTCAGTGAATTAGCAGTTAAAACTTTTTTCATAACTTATAGATTTTACTTAAATACTTAAATAACTTGAAAAGGGAGTTAATTTAAAAACTATAACATTAGGTATATATATATATGTATATATATATATATATATATATATATATATATATATATATATATATATATATATATATATGATGATGTTGTCCTGACCGATTCCGGCCACGGCAGTGCACAAGTGTACGCGCAGACACAAGTGCACTCTGTATTCCTGTCACTCTCATACTCCGGTGGGACGACCACTCGACACGACCGGTGAGTGCTAAGGCGCAGGACCGACGGCTTTACGTGCTCTCCGAGGCCAGGGGGTGAAACACCGCCAACTTCCCAACTCCGGGCTGTTACTGAAGCTTACTATACAGAAAGACTCAATAACTAAACTTGGCCCGATCCGGGACTCGAACCCAGGACCTCCGGGTGTGCAGCCGTACATGCTAGCCACTATACCACTGAGGCAGTTTATATATATATATATATATATATATATATATATATATATATATATATATATATATATATATATATTATATATATATATATATATATATATATATATGTTTATATTCACATGTTTGTATCCGTTTTACAGTATAAGTTACAATATTACTCTTATCTAGAGCAATTCAGAGATATAAAAGTTGTTTGGTTTAGACATTTTATAAATTAAACTTCGATTGACCGACGTATATTCGACTGACCTTAATGACCAGAATGACAGCTGTCCAGCGTCTACCAGTCAATCGTATTTTAAGGTAATAATGTCACTATCCATTTTCATCATTATGATTAGATAGGTAAAATATTTTTTGTGAGATTGCGTTGCGGAAAGGAATTTGTTGTAGAATATTTTTTTTAAAAGCTAATCTTTATAACTACCAGTCCAATTTGATAAACACTTATGTATTTTCAAAACTAAATATTCTAACCATACCTCTTTTTGTATTTCTGCATTTGTATGTGGTAGTGTCGTGGATGCGTAGTATCAAATCGCAGAAGACACCTAGGAAATAGGGATGGACCCGAGAATAGCGTGGATGAGTCACTAGTCTATACATATAATAAAATTGTAACCAAGCCGAACCTGTACATTAGATATTTTTTGGAAAATCTTATTGAAATAAACGTTATTATCGATGCAGAGGCCGAATCTATAGTTTTTAGATTTTTTGTGTCTGTCTGTCTGTCCGTCTGTTACCGCATCACAGAACCACTGGAGGGATTTTGATAAAATTTGGTATGGTTATAGCTGGTTATCCGGGTCAACATATAGGATACTTTTTACCGCGGGAAAATGTCTCATTTCTGAGAAAAAAAACAAAACCTATAATGTAAGAGTGTACTAATATGTAAAACCTAAGAAATTGGTTTTTGGTTATCTGAACGGGCGCGGAGCCGCAGGCTATACTAGTAAAATATAAACTGAAAAACTAACAAAAAACGAGTGCAAAGCCGTTGAAAAGATTTAGTCTTACTTATTACTAAATCGCTTAAACATAAAATTTAATGTATACGGTAATGTATTACATATAGCTGTTAAGATAAAATATGTTAATACAGGTGCGACAGGTGATTTTTTTATAGCATAAAATGCTTCATTATTACCGTAACAGTGTTTTGACAGATCGCCCATAATTACGCAGTAGTCGCGCAATATCCACGCGTATTTGTGGGCAGGGCCGGGGACGGCGGTAAATTATGGTCAAAATTACACGTTCACTGCGTAACCTATAATGCAAGTGTGCAATATAATCGATACGTTATATTCTTATTATTTTTCTCAAATATGAACAAAATTTACAAAGTTATGCTTAAATAATTTCAGTTACAAATACATTTAGAATAAGGATATACACCTATAATAGGTCTATAATGATACCCCTTTATATAAAAACGCATAGTGAAAGTAGCACAAAAAAAATACATATTTACATAATAAGTAAGGATTGCCTAATTTGAGCCTTAAAAACACAACTTAATATTATTTACTATAAAAGGCGATGTGTTTATATATAACAAAAAAAACAGCAATAATATCCGACCAAAAAAAATATGGATTAAAATATGGAGATCCATACATATATTTTATCGATAACCATCAACTAATATATATTTATTTTATGTGAAAACCTCTTTCCTGTTATTTATGTATGTATATTTATTTAAAAATATACAGATTAAGTGTTTCTCTAAGTTCCAGCTGCAATAAATAAATCTGACTGGTTAACCATGTAACATTAAGCTCAATTTACATCCGTAATAATACTTAACTATCTATTACAGAGGAAATGTCTGACTTAGCACTAAACTGTAGCTTTTAAAAGTATTTCATAGTAAAACAGCAATATAAAATTAAGTTAATGAAAACGTGTGGCGATCACCGGAGCGAGACCGCGGCAGAGTGGCAATTACGCATATAATCGAGGGTGGTGTAGCATTGACCTCACCGACGCCACACTGCATCTAATTAGTACAGTAGCTAGCACTAGCGTTTGAATGTACTGTAATGTTACTTAGCTACGGCTACAGATATATTGAATATAATTGGTTATTATGTTCCAGATCTACACTCAAACTCAGTGAAATAGTACTATTCAAATTATAACCAATTATTATATGATATACTATGAGTAATATATAACAGAATTGTGTAATATCTAGTTATTCGTGTATTCCTAACATGTATTTTAGATCGAAAACAAAATTACTTTCTTTAATAAAAATCAGTAAAATAACACAAAATAATATAGCAATTAATATACTCTGAATAAACGTTCGATTACTTTGTAATTTCCATCATTTTTTTTATCGCAACAGTGATTGTGAAACTTGACTAAACCTTTAAATTAATATAATAATAAAGTTCAGTAATTACTGAAAATTATAATATGATTTCGTACCATTATACATATACAGCCAAAGACTTCATTGCGAAAATCACTATCAACTTTTTATATGAGTGCATTTAAACTATAAAAAATATGTACATATTATATGTAGGAATATCAAAATAAAACTTCAATTCTGGTAAATATTCGAGGTACATAGATCCTACAAAACAATTATTTATATCTTGAAAATTTGCTATCATTGCGCCAAGCTTCAGATCGTCTTGTTCAATTTGCGATAACGTTTAAATGAAACGAGCTCACACACATTCATATAAAGCTCTTTGAAAGTTCTACAACTGCGCTCTTGCCATATGATCTGATAACGTTTTAATTTTCTAATTACAACTACAATCTGGCCTTATATTCTTTCGTAATCCAATCATTACCTTTAAGTCGTGTTCATTGATGTTATCATAGTATTCATTTGTTTCAATTTAATTTTAATCAAGACAGTGATTTGCAAAAGCGATCGAAAGTGAAAGGCGAATACTCTTAAAACACTGTTAAGGCTAAACTTCTTTTAAAACATATCCGTTTTAAATTTTATTAATATGTAATGTTCTTTATATTTTTTATGCATAAGTTTTAAGTATAGTTTTGTGGAATTCTAAAAACCCATAGAATCACTTTAGATGAATTGGAGAAGAAACTTAGGTCTACTAGGACTTAGGTACTATTTCACCAAACTCTGAGGTTTTCTTCGTCGGTTTGAATATAATTAGTTGTCCTTTCACTTGGTAATGGTATGTCCATTATGTCCATATATGTATGTATATCGTTGTAATTTTTACACAGAGAAACTATTGGGATTGACACAACTGTTAATTTTCAGCATATTTAGTGATTTTTAGATATTAATAATTTATCTTTTCTTTTTTTTTTTTGAACATAATATTAGATTTATATATTTTACAGTAATGTTAGTTTTGTAAAAAGTAAATATTAAATGTTTTTATTTAAGTATTGGTTAATGCCAAATCTCCTAAACTCATGTCGCCAACCCTACAATGGTTGAAAAACGAATGCCGTATAAAGTTGACGTCAAACAATCTGTCACCAACAAAAGAAATATTTTAATATCAGCTTAGCACCCTCAGGGAAGATATTTTTTATTTCAACCGAGCATCTCGTTATTCAAGTTTCATGTTGTAAAATACTAGCAATGCCTTTTAAAATTACATTTCATTACACTGCTCTAGTTTGTTGATGTAACTCATTCAAATAATTAAAAACAATTAAAGTAGAGCAAACGTTTTTACAATATTAATGCGATATTTTTGCTATGGTTATTTGTATTTGGTTTAGTTTAATACCAAAATCACTTTTGTACGATTATTGGTTTAATGTAATTTTACTTAGAAGTCTATATTTTGCAACCCTCGCTATTTTTATAGACATTTAGGTATAGTTATATATGCATAAAATTCCAGTAGGCACAATGAATCATATGACAATAAAATTATCATGACCAGCCAAGGTCAACCAATTAAAAAGACATAATAGACCTACTTATGTAGTCCACTCTAAATCGACCTCGTACGGGACACAACGACACACAACTTATGCACAAAATTGCTTTGTTTAACAGTTTTCTTGTACAAAGTTTGCAGAATCTACCATATAAACTTATAAACATATACAATTTCTCTCCTTTGTTCCATATGACAAAATCTATTTTCATAGTTAATGACATCTGTCCATCATCAGCAGACCGTTACGCCGCAGTGGAGCATGAGTGACTAGAATTAATGCGCCAAAGGTCACGAGTTCAATTCACCCACACTGTGTTGGTCATTTAGATTGATCATCTAGATATTTGTCATGGTTTAGGTTAGACAAAACATGCCATTTTGGGTACTACCTTGGTAGTGTTACAAGTATTAAAGGGCTGACTCGGCCGAATACCCTCGTATATTATTGAATATTGAAGTACCTGTATTATTACTTTTCTAGTAATAAGTGAATGCGCTTCGTCTGTCCTCTTTCCCCTCGGTTAGGAAATTTACTTGGCATAAACGAGAGCACGCATGAAACGTAAGCATTATAATAATTATCATCATAATATATATGTAGAATAGGATAACCGCTTTATCAGTCTACTATTAGACTGTCCGTATACTTGCAAGTCACCTTTGTACTATAAAAAATGTACTAGTAAGACTGAAAAATAAAGATGAAGAACAGTGAATGAATAATAGAAGGATACTCCTATGCCCATTTTAATATTAAAAATATATACAGACTGAGAAGAGATCTAATTTCATAACTAAACCAACGGAGCCATTATACGTAAATAAGTGCTACGTGAACGGAGCCGCAGGTCATTTATAATACAATAGCTATTCACTCTCGCTTTGCAATTCCTACCCACGCTTTCTTTTAGTTCCTTTTTGACATATATAAATATCCTACGACAGGCAGTTGCTATAAGAATAAAGTGTGGCCCAGAACGTGACAAAACACTTAACATTTGTGGGCATAGATATTAAAAGAATAATTTAGCTCACTGAACCATGTAAGGGCAGTGATAATAATATCAGACTACCTTACGCAAAGTTAATTATTTTACTAAAATAAACGGTACTCTCGCCCACTCGCCGTCACGTCAAGTCGGGTGCCGCCCACGTACACCTTTGCATTACTTGTGTAGATAATATCATATAACATTTTTTCATATAACCTTTGAATTCAGACGTATTCAAATATAATAGCACTTAATTGATTCAATTGTTCGATAAATAAACTACGCAAAATGCTAACAGATCATTTGAAAGAAGGAAATTCTGGAGACATTATTTTTTACGAAATAATTACAATTATGATGTAAAAGAAAACAGTAGAAAATATATTTTATAGCACACAAAAACAGCGCTAAGAAACAGTGCTACTTTAACATTTAATTAACGACAACCAACCATGGCATAAGCTGTATATACCCGTATACCCATATCTTTACTATTTTGCTAATTTTATACATACCATTCTGGTTTTTAAGTAATTGTAATAAACACTGATTATTGCGTGTACAATTCAAGACGACGCGTCTTCGTTTGTCATCGTCATTGTTAGCCACAAATCACAATGAATAAAAAAATCTTAATGAATAGCTCCGTTGAACGCAGCTTTTGAAGCGCGTCGCTCGAGGGGACCGTTGGAGTTACGATTAAACCCGAATGTATATAATTTAGTAATTTAAACGGTGATTATTCCGAGGTACCAATGATTTTATTCCGATCAAAAAATTTCTTAATTTAATTGAACGATTTGGTTTTTATCATTTTATTAGAATACAAAATACACATGCAATTGACGTTAATTTACATTGAATTGTATGGAAATAATTGGTTGGTCTTCTGTTCGATAATGCTCACTTATATTATTATTAGAAGGTATGATTTGCTAAAATTTAATATAACAATGAACCTACATACATACATAGATATAAAATAATTTTAGTATATATTTTTGGCCGAATTCACAAATAGGTTATACGGTAATTTCATATTAATAAGAAAAAATAGCACCACTAAATGTATACTAATAACTTTTAAATATTTATTATATGACCCTTTAATATTTATTTACAATAAATAAAATACATTGAAATCACAAAAAATACTTAATTATATGTAATAATACTAAATAACTTAATTATTACTTTTTTTTATATTGATTTTTTATTATATTGCAGGACTCTTAAATTGCTTTTGAAGTATCGTGTAAATAAGAGAAAATGCCATATTTCTTTTAGCTAATCGTTGTTATTTGACATATATATATATATATATATATATATATATATATAATAAAATGCTAGCTGAGTAAAATATAATCATTAAATATTTTTTGGAAAATTTTATTGAAATAGTCATTATTATTTATTATACAGAGACCGAATCTATAGTTTTTAGAATTTTTGTCTGTCTCAAAAACCATCGAACAGATTTAAATGTTTGATATGACGGTAGCTGGTTATGCGTATTAGTAGATATTTTCCCGCAGTAAACTGCGGGAAAATTTGTCACCTCTGAGAAATCTATACTAAACGTTAAAACGTTACTAGGGACGATCCCAAGCGGAGCGACGCACTATGGCGTATTTGAACCAAAAAGCTGGCCAATATTCAATAATACAAAAACTTGAATTTATAAATAAAGCAGATGAGTCCAGGTACCTGTACATCGCCTTTGTTTGTCCTTATCTTGACAAACTTTCGGCCACCAGTCGTCATTAGACTGCTTTCGTGTACTGACTAAATATTACGTTTTCATAGTACGATATTTTTCTGGTTTTTATAAATATTTAATTAATTTTATGGACATAATTGTGATGCTTCCCATAATGGATGATGTTGAGCCAGGTATGTTGTACTATTATATTTCATTATATTAGAAATATATACTCAAATACCATGTAAAAATAATATTATTTGAAGCGTACTTAAAATTTACTTATATTTTTGAGCTTAAAATGTTTATGTGCATATTAGTACTACAAGCGGGTAATATGCGGTTATAATTTTGAGTTTTTTGATATCCCCAGAGAGTCGCCTTAGTAACTAATTAAAAAAACCCTGCCCGAATTTGCCCGTTCTAAAATAGAACTTAATCTTTTTGAAATCGCATATCACCAAAACCACGTTAATTTTGCCAATGTTTTTTTAAAGTCTTATTTTTACTTATTTTAGGACAATCT
Source organism: Brenthis hecate (assembly GCA_951806755.1). Taxonomy (NCBI): domain Eukaryota; kingdom Metazoa; phylum Arthropoda; class Insecta; order Lepidoptera; family Nymphalidae; genus Brenthis; species Brenthis hecate. The sequence goes on along the minus strand of OX638258.1, from coordinate 12,508,852 downwards.
GGTGTTAAGATAGTGACATGTTTGGAGATATTTAATATGCTTAAAAACATAGGGGGCATAAATTATGCCGATAAATTGGATTCAGTAAAAGTCAGCATTCCTTGGGAATCCTTCATTCCCAAATGAATGTAAAACTGATTTTATACGAAAATTTTCCTATTTCAAAAAAGAAATGGAAACTCGTTGGACGGCCGCAAATCGTACAAAAAGCAATTTTCTTAACAAAAACCGGGAAAGGCTAAAAGGTACATTTGATATACTTCATCATACTGCACTTAATGTTGGGTGACCTCAGATGACTTTAATAATTAATATGTATAGACATAAGCATTTTCGCTTATACAGGCAAAACTTTTCAAGAAAATTCTCTCACGAACGATGCAATTTTGATGCCCTTAACAGACTTTTATTAACGTCTGATCCTGTGTTGAGCAGTATGAGACCCGAGCCTCAATGTATGTCAAACCTGTTCTCCACTATTGCAATGCAGGTGTTTCTATCCGGTGAGATTTGAAAAACCTGGATGAAGAAGATTCAGACTGAACGCTGAAGATAAAGTTTTGGTTTAAAAAAAATCAATAAAATTTTGGGTTGATATATTTCTTTTAATTCAGTTTTGTATAAAATATATCTCGTAGTTTTAAAATCAAGTGCCCATATTATTTTAAAACTTCTTGATGAAATTCAACATCGATTTTTGTTATAATACGTATGTAAAAAGGACTGTTTGACATATCAAGCTACAACTTTTACAGCTGGTGCTAGAGACTCGAAAATAAAACCAATTTGCGTTTTTGTGTTACTGAAATATATCTCTTAAACTACTTGAAGGATTTCGCTGCTTTTTTACTTATATTTTCTAGAGTTTCTTTAGGAAAGTTCATATGTAATAAGTAAATAAATTCATGGAAAATTTAACCCATAAGAAAACATCAATGAATACTAAACTATAGTAAATACATTATTTTGTGTTAAAATTAGTACTAAATCAATATTTACGGACAAAAAAAAATATTTTTCTATATAATAGCATTCTATAGGCAACTTAGTAGGAAAATACTAAAAAATAATTTTGGCCAGCTTTTTCGATCAAATACTCCATAGTGCGATGGTGAGTCGCTAGTATATAGTATAAAACGTGAAGTAAATAAGACATATGTGATTTCAATAAAAAAAATTATGAAACATACAGACATTTCATAGTAATCTTCTAATCAGAAGGCTTAGATGTTATTCTACCATCATTGAAGAATAGTAGAAATTTTAAAAATTATATTGAAACTACAAAGTTTTTGTAAAGTCATGTAATCATAAAATTTATATATTTAAGATCTTTCTGTAAATATTGCCTGAAGTAAATGCTTAAATTAAATTAAAATAATCGGATTACTATAAATGTGAAAGTTTATATATGTTTATTTACTGTGTATGAAGAACACATAGGCTACTCTTAGGCACAAAGGCACTCTTCCCAATAAGTCGCTAGTATTTTATATCCATATATTATTTTAAATTTCTATTCTTCAACAATTGTAAAATGACATCTTCTCGTCTTAATAGTATCTTACAAAAACTAAAACATTTAAAGTTCCATATACAAACAACTCGCATAAACAAACACAAATTCTTTCGTCATTTAATAGGTCTACACAAAATTATTAAGCGTGGGCTCCATCCAATTGTTTTAATTAACGGCCAGCGAAATGAAGCTTGTTTCCGGTCAATAATGAAATGGTGATCAGATATGAGCGCATAGCAATTGAAAACGTTGGCAGACTTGTGTAAGGCCCTCTGGTGATTTGTCTCGGCTTATACATACATACTATATATTATACCTATATCTATACTAATATTATAAAGAGGTAAAGTTTGTGAGTTTGTGAATTTGTTACGTTGTAGGGGGTAATCTCTGGAATAACTGAACCGATTTAGATGAAATTTGGTAAGAAGATAGTTTGAGACCCTAAAAAGGACATAGGATACTTTTTATCCCAGAAATCACCACTTAAAGAGGTGAAAATGGGGATGAACCTTTATATGGGGAATCAACCTAGGGATGAACCCGAGCGAAGCGAGGGTGAGTCGCTAGTATTATATATACGAAAGTTTGTCTGTGTCTGTGTGTGAGACAGTGTGGTACAATGCTTCATCGCTAAATGGCTGGACGGATTTATATGAAATTACGTACTCAGACAGTCCATGACCTGAACTATCTAGGTATTATATGCTAGTAATAAACATTTTGCAAAAAAGTTTCGCCGATCATTTGCAAAAAGATGAATAAATTACATACCTATTATAGTGTATAATGAAAAGTCAATCTTTTTGTATCAATTCCCAAAAGGCACCTAGAGTAGTCACTAGTCCAGAAAAAAAAACAATACATAATTAATTATTTCCTGAAATAAACAAACAAAAATGCTATTAAATTGCCTTATATTTGATACTCATGTTATTATAATAAAAATATTTGTTATTCTCCTTCTACTTCTCAATTCACATACGCCATTTTATTTACGTTAGCGACACCCTAAATATAATGATATATTAATATGTAAAATAGATTAAATCGAAATCGGGGAATCGTGTAGAAAAAGCTTCAAGAATATGTGAAATACAGATTTCAATACGACATGTTAGATTCATACCAACCATGTTTAATTAAAAAGTGAAAGCTCTATGCATTTAAAGTTGAAGATAACTACATGCCTATACAAAATACCCTGATTTGTAAACAAGTTTTGTACTAATTTAATTCTATCTGACGAAAATTTAGTGCAAGATATCTTTAACCGACTTTCAAAAAGGATCAGGTTCTATGTTCGCGTGTATGTATTATTTATGTACTTTACAGAGATGGCTTGATCGATTTCTTTACTTGAAATTGTATTCTATTAAGGTAGTTCCCAAGATGGTCCCATAAAATTTTCTTTGACAAAGTCTATATCGTTTTCGAGAAAATCAGAAGAAACAACGAAATAATTCGCACATGAAAATATCAAAGGTGCGAGACCCGGGATATGAACTCGCTTCACTCGGTTTCCCAAGCGAGCGCGTTACCACTGGGCTACCACTGCCTAAAAAAAGTTGAGTTAAACTTAGAATATAGACTCTAAAATGCCTAGAATAGTAAAGAGCATTTAGTAGTATAAAATACGTAATTAATCATTTACTTTGTCTCTATAATTAGCAATACTAAACTTTCAACTCATTTTATAATAATATTTACTATTACTATGTTATGCCATGCATTGAAATTTAATAAAAAAATAAAATCATTTACAATTGCCAACATATATAAACTGACTTCAAAAAAAGCACTAAAAAGTAAAAAATAACTGATTAATAGTTTTCATTTACAATATAAAATCTTTTTGAAGTCGGTTTTAATTTATTATTTTTTTAAATTTTTATTTTTGCATGTTTAGTGTAGACGTAGTAGTAGCAAAGTAAGAAGAAAGTATTTTAATATAAATGCATGTACAAAAAAATCTCATGTCTGTACTATTTACTGTTGAGGAGTTCCCTCGCCGGAAGTCAACCCTGGGTGCATCAGTCATGTCATGATGGAGTTTAGAATAGGCTATATTATAGTAAAATCTATTAAAAAAAATCGTATCTTTGCTGTTCGTTGAGGAGTTCCACTATCCACCTCCTGACTCCATCATCAGGTCAGCTCAATAGTACCAGATTATTGCATCGTTACTACACGTACATGAGTATGCAAAATTTCAGCTCAATCGGAAACGGGGAAAAGGATCAAAATTGACTTGTAAGATTTTATTACATTGTTAGTTAGTTTTTCCTCGATTTCCTTGAAATTCTATCATCAGATCCTGACTTGATGATAACGGGACCACCTCGGGAGTATACCCTTTCAAGGTAAAAAATATTTTTTTTAATCGGTTCACAGTTGGCGAAAATATCAATGAACATACACAAAAAAAAAACAAAAAAATACGTACAGACGAACATAGCACCTCCTCTTTTTTGGAAGACGGTTAAAAATGATATTTTGAACAAATAATAATTTTAGTAGCCGACTGAAACTGGTATAAAAAAGAAAAAGAATATTGATTTCCTGGCAGTGGATATTAAATTGAAGGCAAAGGTGCCAAAAATACCCTTTTACTTTGATAAAGCACTTCATGATTCATAGCATTCATTTTTCATGCCAAAATTCTGCTGAAATACCAATTGAAAACAATCATTGATTCAATAACTTGAAATGAATATATTAAAGTTACTTTTGATGTTTATTAATGAAAATACATACTAATATAATAAATATAATGTACATATTATTTTGTTTGTTGATTTTTTTTCTCATTCAACAACAGAATAACCATATGTTTTTATGTATAGCTGTTATTTATTTTATATAGTTTACATAGTATAAAATAAAGTCGCTTCCACTGTCTGTTCGCCTAGATCGTTTAAACTACTCAACGGATTTTAATGTAGTTTTGAGTAATAGATAGAACGATTCAAGAGGAAGGTTTATATGTATAATACATGCACATTATAGTACAGAAAAGCCGAGAAATTCAAAGATTTGTATTTCATACTAACCATTAAAACGAACCTAGGGACGAACCCGACCGAAACGAAGGTGAGTCGCTAGTCATTGATAAAACCCTATTTCCTCTGTGTTCTATGAGACATTGGCAAAAATCTGTGCTCTACTAACTCGTTTGATGATATATAATTTATTGATATTTAGATCTATACTAATATTATAAAGAGGTAAAGTTTATGTAGTTGTAGCGGTTATCTCTGGATAAAGAGGATACTTTTTATCACGGAAATCATCCCTAAAGGGGGTGAAAATTTGGATGAAAGTTTGTATCGGGAAGCAAACTAGGGACGAACCCGAGCGAAGCGAAGGTAAGTTGTTAGTACATATTTTATAAAAAGCCAAAAAAATATACTATTTCTACCGATAAGTTAAGAAAATTTCATGGGATGGTAGTTGTCACATAAACTCCATAAGATACTTTTTCTTCATAAAAAAAGATATTTTTTATAGTCATTACCTCATTCATTGTCAAGTAAAACTAAAAAATAACATTATTCATCAATCACGGTAACCTGCTATTTCAGCCTTCCAATTTAAAATTTTAATTGTTTCGTTTCCGTGTTATTTAATACTGTTTTCATGAAATTTTAAATTATAATATAAAATCACCTGTAATTTATTTTAATCTTTGTACACGTTATTAGTTTGTTGTCAATATAAATGCTTATTATCTTTAAATTCAATATATTATAAATCCATTCCCCTGAAACTATTATGTAATTTAACAATTATAGCACAAAGAGTGATTAAAATTGCTTATGACCTATTGCATAAACCGTATTAATATTAGTACCTGGGCGACCGAGCGTCGCTCGGAGTTTTTGGACAAAAAAACAAACTAAGAATTTGAATAAATACAAAAAAAAACAAAATTAAAAACTTTATGTCCGACCGGGATACGAACCCAGACACCTGTGGTAGTCACACTTGCGCATTGGCCACTTGACCATGATGTTTATGTCTGAGCGTGCGAAATTATCGAACATAATAGTTTGCGTGGAATAATGCGAAAGAAATAATAATAATAAAGCTTTATTTATTGTATACATGCTTACTTATAATTTAAATTATAATTACTCTTACTTAATTAACAATTTTTAACATTGTATTTAACTTATTTGATTATATTTAATTTAACTTCACTTTTTGGTTAGTGACTATTTATTAACTTATAATTTTTTAACTAATAATTTTGTAATCTGATAAAATCTTTAATATTATTTGAAACGATATTGTATATATATAAATTATCATTAACAAATAAATAAACAATCACAATAAATTAAATAATTCAATTGAGTAAATACTAAACATTTCACAATAATAAATATAAATAAAATTTCTTTCCATACATTAATTCTGACCACTAAGTTATAAAATTTTTTAGGTATTTAATTCATAATTAAATGTATTGTATTTAGTAAATGTCTTTTTCATTGTATAGACCCCTCTCGGTTAAAAGCCTCCTCCAAAGTAGCCCACTGCATAGAGCTCTCCGTTGGAGATTATGCTGTATGAATGATTTTGCAAAGGGTTTCTTTTCAAATTTTGTTTACAACATATAATTTCATTTCCAATTTGTTTCTGATATGCCTATAAAGTTTATAATTTTATCTTTGTGTTTTTTTGATTTGTTGTAGGAAATGGCTGCTTTTAATTCTAGAAGTTTTTCTGTGAACATATGTATACCTTTTGTTCATTGTATGCCGGTTTTTCTTTGGAGGGTTACAGTCGAACTCCCCCACAGTGACCGGAGTAACTGGGGGATAAAGATGAGGAGGTTCCTACGAGTTGTTTAATTATGACTGTATTTGCTCGTGTTGTTTTTAGTTGTTCCCGGTTATCATTTGTGTGTGGTTGAAAGTTAATTTTGGTTTTTGTTAATATAAAGTCTTTAATATTAGCAGGTTTGGGTTTTCTTGTATGTTGTTTATTGTTGTTAGTTTTTGTTTATAATTGAGGGTAAGGCGTTTCTGAAGATATAGGCAGACTTCTTTTATTGTGAGTATTGGCGCGAAGTGTTCTTATTATTATCCACAATAATAGTTTGTCATATTTAATGAAAGCTGTTTGTTGCCTAGGTCTTTTCTTTATCTTCAGTTGGACTTGTACTCCTTGCGTTTGTTTAAGACTTTATTTTTTCCTCTAGTTCATGATAGGATTTTTCACTTTTTTCTACTCCGAACATAACAAGTTTCTTGCGCCCTAATATGTCTTTCTAAATTTATTTATTGAGGAATTTTTTATTTCAAGTGTTTAAATGTTGTCATTTTAAAGTATATTATTGTTGATTGTATTTTTAATGTCTTCTCATTTCTAACATTTCTGTTTTCTTCTATCTGGTCTTATTTCTTGTGCATGTTTATTAGCAACTTTTTTATTCTCCTCCATCTTATGTGGAAGTCGGAAGTTAGACAAAAGCTGATTGAAAAAGAGCACCAATTATACCTAGTTGAATTGGGAATTTTATACAGAGTATTAGTTTTTTGAGGTTATAAACTTTATGTTTTTAATATTTTACGCTTCCACTTCACAAAATTATTTGTTTTATTGGTCATCACACACAGAAAATACTGGGTTTTGCACTGATAGTATCTGTATCTGTTATGTTTCTCACTTTTGTATTTTGTTTGCGTAGGTAAATTTTTAAAGCTCATTGTTCTTCAAACACATCAAGACGTCCTTGGTGATGTGGTACATATTGCCCATAGGTTTTATCGATTAAATATTTCTAAAGTTATTTATTAAAATTAATTTTTAGAATTTAACCATTTTCTTTAGATTATTTCCACTTAAATATTTTTAAACTTGATGTAAATACGGACACTATTATTGACAGTTTGTACCGTGGCGCCTCCCACCCACCAGAAGTGACAATCTGACAATGGGCCAAAAATTGTGAAAACGCAAAAGAAAACCGCATGAAAATTCGAAAACACGCGTTTTCCAGACATAAGACTACTCTAGATCGATTTTAATCGCCCCCGAAACCCTTGTATACTAAATTTCATGAAAATCGTTGGAGCCGTTTTCGAGATTCAGATTATATATTGAGATATATATATATATACAAGAATAGCTCGTTTAAATATATAAGATAAATGTGAAAGTTTGTGAGTATGGATGTTTGTTAGTCTTCCACTCCAGAATGGCTGAACGGATCTGGATGAAATTTGGCACAGACATAGATTATAGTCTGGAATAACACATAGAAACAACAACAATAGAGCGAAACCAAGGTGAACCGCTAGTAAGTAATAAATAGCAAATAAATGTAATTAAATATTCAATCGTATGCTCTAATAATGTAATCAAATTATTTAAACCTTACACTAACTAAAAGAAAAATTAAAACAAAATATATAATAACAAAATTTAAACATTGGCCGAGTTGCCTCTTTGTATAGCTTTTATTTCATCTTGGGGAAAATATTAGACTGTCTTTGGAACTAGATTTTTTTAAAGGAGTTTTATTTAATTTTGTGTTGGGTTCATAAGGAATCTATTGACAGTTTTGCTGAATATAGCTAATGATAAACTCATCGGTTGCTCTTTTAATACTTTCTTAGATTTACGCGAATATTTGACATCCACTCTTAATAAATGTGAAAGTGTGTTTGTTAGTTTATTTGTTTGTCTTTCTTTAACGTCGAAACCGATTGATCACACCAATCCGTGATTTTTTGTGTGGAATAGTTGGAAGGCTAGAGAGTGACATAGGCTACTTTTATCGCGGGAGATTATCTCATTCCTACGGGGAAACACTTTATAATACAACCTATATATAAATAAAGCTCTTCAATACAATTAAATAAATACGTGTTTTAGCAGTTTTCGAAATTCATCCCATAATGCGGTAAAATAGTGAATGAGTTTCAATGCGAGCGAAGCGGCGGGTTCTGCTAGTTTTAAATAAAACTATTTTTGAGACGTCTAAAACCTTAGTCTCTAGTATAGTTTTAATTTAAAATACTCTTTTAATGTTAGACGGAGCAAACTTGCCTATTTGTCAAGGCTCAGTGGAATTTCTTCATATGCTTCGGCCCAAGAGGGAATCGGCACGTTTACTGTATGAATGGTGCTTTATGAACTGGACTAGACCTCAGACGTCATTGGTACAGTGGCTCACAAACGCTTCTTTGGCAGCAAAGATCATGGTGACTAAACACTTAACTTACGAACTTACCACATTGACAACAAAGAGATTCTAGACTTTGTTATGGTGGTTTAGATGCAAAAATGCAAGAGATAACGTGAAAAGTTAATCTAAACATGGTAAAGGTAAAGCCTGAGGCTAGAAACTAGAATCTCGTTAGAAACGTAAAGGAAACGAGCTACTCGTACCTTTAACATATCCTTACAGCAATGGCGTTTTTATATATACACATAGGTATAAAAGTATAAACTCTTTAAAATAAGAATAAATAAACAAATATATTGGGACATCAACACATAGCACCATTTAGTTTCATGGTAAGCAACGAGACTTATATTATGGATATCAGATAGTTGATACACTACACATATATAACTTAAATTGCACATATTATAAATATAAACACCCATGACTGGAGTACAAACATTCCTGCTTATCACACAAATGACTGCCCTCAGTGGAACTCGAACTTGTGACCGCTAACACAGCAAGTAGAACATTACAAACTGAACCAAACGTGTAGAATTATTAAGTTAATAAATTTTAATTAAAATATATTAAATTTAATAATTATATTATTATTTTTTTAAGTTTTTCTTGAAAACTAGCTTTTTAGGAATGAAATATGGTCAAAATTCAGATTTATCTGATATCTAGACACGATTTAGTAGTAGCTTGAAGTTACACCTCGCTTTAACAGCTATTCGGTCAACGAAATGGAAACAGCGTAGCATTGCTCAAGCAAGGAAATCGTTTGACACTCACAAGTCTGACTCGGCCACGAGTCACGACTGACACCAATACTAACTTAAGCAGAGTAAATAAGCCTTCTAAAAACCTCTTAAATGCAGAAAACCTTTTAGATTATAAATACATGTATACAAGAGCTCTATAGTTTATATTTAAACTTTGATACCGCAGTTTATTTTTGTTCTAAAGATTCCAAACTATACATCAATGCACCAGGGTACTAATAAACAACAATTATAATACTTTCAATTTTATGATCATTCTGAGATTGTCATTGAACTAAATTAAACTACGTTTTCTTATATTTCCAGTCAATAAAATAATAAGTTACTATTATAATAAAAATTTATTCATTATAAATAACTTTCTTTCATGTTTCTATTATTCTTCCTTTGTAAGATATCATAATATCCTAATTCCGTATTCTTTCATTATAATATCCATTTTTATTATATTTTAACAATATAAAAACAATGATCTTGTACAGTAATAAAATAATAATCAAATAAAAAAACACACTAAAGAATTATGAGTGATACAGTCAAAACTGACTTGAACTGGTCTAGTCAATACTGGCTACTAAGGCCCTGGATTCGAATCCCGGATCGGAACAAGTGTAGTTATTGCGTTTTTCTATTAAAAAAATCTCTGTAAACGGTAAGAGCTAGGACATTGCCAATGTTCGCTATACCTTATACCTTGGAGAGCATGGAAAGCCTCCGTTCCTGCGCCTGATCTCTCTCCGTTTGTGTTGAATAGTAATGCCCAAGAAGGCATAATATTTCACTCCTGAGCAGTGAGCTATTCTCAATAAAATTGGCCGTTGTAGTCGAAATCGAGAAAAAAAAATAAAGACATTACTTTGTTATTATGTATTACGGTCGAAATTAATCTGATTTTTATACCAGTACGTATCTTATTCTATGCATACATATTAAAAATATGGATAAGCCAGATGCGCGAGCGCTCGGTCGGCACGCTCACCTCCGCGAGCGATTTACGCGGTTGTTTATTTATGCAGAACCTTAACCATTAAGGTTAAAGTTTCACAGCGCTAATGGGCTACAAAAATTATAAAAATAGCATTTATATTATTAATATTCGTCGACACGTTTGGTTCAGTTTGTAGAGACCCTACTTGCTGTGCCAGCGGTCGCGGGTTCGAGTTCCACTGGGGGCATTCACTTGTGTGATAAGCACGAATGTTTGTACTCCAGTCATAGGCGTTTATATTTATAACATTGTATGTATTTAAAGTTATATATGTGTATTGTATCAACTATTGGTACCCATAACATAAGCCTCGTAGCTTACCATGGAACTAGATGGTGCTGTGTGTTAATGTCCCAACATTTTTATCTATTTATATTTTCTCGTAAAGAGAAATTATACTATTTAAGAAAACTACGCAAATATCGGTGTTTTCAATTCTTCCATGATACTAATAACATAATTATATTTTTTTTAATTATTAGACAAAAGTCTCTATCTAGAAAGCGCTAACTTTAAAAGAGCTGAATTATTATGATTAGGATATCAGATACTGTTCCAACCCTCAACAGCACAACACACCTTTTGGCTTACTGAATACGAAATCAATATGTAATATGTATTCTATCCTCTTTCCCCTTAGCGTCTAAAAAGAGAAAAGTGATGACAATACTAAACAATAGAAAATATTAAATAATATTAATTAATCTAAAATGGAAATCATTTTGCAAATTTAAATATTCGTTCATATTATTTTTTGTTTATACATATACATATGTAATAAAATTCTGAGTCTAATCTGCACTTTAAATATTTTTTTTAGAAAACATTATTGAAATAGTCATTATTATTGATACCGCGGCCGAATCTATAGTTTTTAGAATTTTTGTTTGTCTCTCTGTCTGTCTATTTGTCTGGGAACGCATCACGAGAAAAACACTGGACAGATTTTGATGAAATTTGATATGATGATAGCTGGTAATGCGGATCAACATACTATAGGATACCTACTTTTTACTGCGGAAAAATATCTCATCTCTGAGAAAATTATACTAACCATTAAAACGTTCCTAGAGACGAACCCGAGCGAAGTGAGGCTGAGTCGCTAGTTTAATATATATATTTATATTTATATATATATATATATATATATATATATATATATATATATATATATATATATATATATATATATATATATATATATATATATATATATATATATTTTTACATAATTTAAAAATAAATGACAAACAAAATTACATATAAGTGATAATCTATCTGTAAGTGAATTATATCTCACCTATAGTGTTCGACGTTAAACCTTAGTTTAGGCGTGGCAGTTCACGATCACCCACTGCCGCTGGCTGCTGTTTATGCGATGCATTTGTTATAATTTCTGCGGATATATTACGTCACCGCTTCAAGGATAAATTATACACTAATCTTTGAGCCGCTGTAAATTATATTCGACTGAAATCTTAATAGGTTATCTAGAAAATATTACTGAGAGAGGTTAAATTGTTCGTTTGATTTTAGAAGATACTACTGATATTGTTCTTAATATTGTACTTATAATTTGAAATTACACCATTTGAAATTACAACAATTATCCCTGTCTACACACCTTTACATTACTTTAACATTAAATGAATAAAATGAAAGCAAAATAACACTCACACATTGTCGTAATCGTGGGCGATGCTCGGCATACGTCTGACATAAGTTACTATGCCAAAGTCACGGGTTAGATTTGCGTATTATATAAATCAGCATTCAAACAGATTTTATTAAAGACTATAGGTTGAGGTTAGAGATTAAATAAGATGTTACATTAAATGCTGTCACTGTAATAAAAATATTAGCAAAAATAAAAAATAAACTAACCAATTGGTATAATGAATTAATCACATATCTAAACAGCTATTTTATATGAAAAGTACAGCAGAAGTAAGAAAATTAAACAATTTAAATTTTTTACCATGTCCATGAACCTACGTGACTTTAACTGACTTTGTAGACAGTAAGCTGTCTTAACTCACAAGATAAGACGAACAAAAGGCAAAGCACTTGAATCCAACAATATTAGGCCATCTTATAGCTGAGAATGCCTGTACGCACGGCACAATAAAAGCGCAAATAACCACCCTTATTATTTTATCAATAGGGACTAAAATGTTAAGAAAGACTCGCACTTTTGCCATCCGTCCCCGTAACATAATCTCGTTAGAATGCCACCCGCCCAGATGCTCTCCTTTTACTCATGAAGAGAGGAATTTTCAGTACTCTCAAATTGTTTCTTGTAATATATTTTTGCGATTTGAATTTCACACAGTATTTGACAGGGGATTTCTTTTTAGAAATAAGATTGTTAAAACTAATACATATAGTCGTTAACTATCTTAACATGTTAATTTTGTATAAATAAAGTGCATTCGTAATAAATAATAATAAACATAATATAATTAAATAAACAAATAATTATATTTAAATTTAAATAAATAATGCCTTTGTCTATAATATCTATGTGAAATCTAATTAAAGTTGATGTGATACAGCCATGTCAAACCCACTTTGTCTGATGATTGATGATGTAGATGCTTCGAAAAGTAAATTAAGTTTTATGCGATTATCAAAAAGTTTTTAAGATTTCGATAATAATTCTGAATCGAATTAGATGCAGCGTGGGAGGCAGATATCGATTTTATTCAATAAAGCTTCTATCTAATCGCTTAATGACTTAAAGATTGATGAGGGTTGCCATGTTATTAATTTATTTGTCCTCTTAAAAGGTACAATCGTAGTTAACGGAGTGAATGATAGTAAAACTTTGACTCTGGGGTTATTGAAACTCACCGTGAAAGTGATTTAATTTCTCTTATTATTAAAAACTGCCTCTTAAAAGCCATAAGATATTTTAACATAAATTCAATCTTTATTATTTTATATATTTAATTGTTCCAAAAAATAATCAGTCAAAAAATGTATTTGAATTATAAATACATTAATACTTGTTAAAATTTGTTTTTAGTTTAAATTTTACTTTTCTGCTGAAATAATATATATATATATATATATATATATATATATATATATATATATATATATATATATATATTATAAATACAACGCTATAATAGAAGTAAATTAACTTATTATAAATGTATTAAATTAAAACATAAGTTAAATACACTTTATTGTACGCAACAAAAAAAAATAACATAAATAGAAGATGCACAGGAGGCGCCCTTATAAGCGATCTCATAAAGCAACCTCAGGGCATAGGAGTAATTATGTATGTAAAATTGTTGGCGGTGTACTTGCTACACATAAATATATATCCTAAATATGTACATGCACAAATATCTATATACTAATATTATGAAGAGGTAAAGTTTGTAAATTGTGAGTTTGTGACATTGTAGCGGGTAATCTCTGGATCTACTGAACCGATTCAGATGAAATTTGGTAAGATGATAGTTTGAGATCCTGGGAAGGTCATAGAATACTTTTCATCCCGGATATCATCTCTTAAGGGGGTGAAAATGGGGATGAAAGTTTGTATAAGGAATCAAGGACAACCCGAGCGAGCGAGTATAATAATTATAGAAAACAAAAAACAAAACATTGTTAGACGCTTGAATAAGTATAACATAACAATTAAATTAAAAAATGTAATAATGATTATAATAAAATGGTGAATTCTATTACATTACTCTGTAAACTAACATCGTACACTTAACCGTACATTGTACTCGAGAAAATTTTCCATTAACGGAATACCACAATTAAGTTGCAATTTAGCTCAAGTACTCTAATTTTAGCAAAGTAGTTGCACCAATTTAATTTCATTTTGAATGGGTATTACACAAATTCGCTTTAGTTTAGACTTTTTAGATATAAAATTGGAATATAAAGTGTGTGTGTGTTTCGTGTTAGGTTCGAATACCATATTAGGCCAAAAAGGTTATTGGGTTCTCATTAGAATTTTTATTTTATTTTATTTTTTAAATATTTGGGAAACATACAATGCAATAATAACTAGAATTAATCAGATATAAATAATACATAAACCAGTGAAGTTTCCACTTAAAAATATAAGATAAATTAGAGCACAAGTGACAAGGCAAAATTGGTATAAGGCTATTGGATAAATTAAAGTTAAAACTAAAAATAATATGGTGGATGGTGATTAAACAACATTTTTAATGTAATGATGAATATTTTTTTTTAATGAATATAAGGATTTTTTTGGTACACATATATTTTGTGTGTATTAAAGAACAGAATATTATAGTTTAGTAAAAAAACGCCCGTCAGACTGTATGCCTATCAGAACACAAATAATGACGCTACTATTACAAATGTGAAAGTTTGTATGTGTGTATTTATTTATGTTTCTTATCGTTTCACGGAATCAGCTGGACAGATTTGGATGAAATTTAATAAACAGAAATATGACTAAGAGTAGCACATCCGCTGCTGTTAGGAACTCAATTTCCCAGAAGATGCCGTTCTTTATCTAAACAATAATAAAATTCTGAGTCGAATCTGTACATTTAATATTTTTTGGATTTTTTTATTAAGATAGTCATTATTATCGATACAGAGTCCGAAACTATAGTTTTTAGAATTTTTGTCTGTCTGTCGGTCTGTCTGTCTGTCTGTGACCGCATCACGAGAAAATCACTGGGCAAATTTTGATGAAATTTGGTTAATGATAGCTGGTTATCCGGGTCAACATAAAGGATACTTTTTACTCCGAAAAAATATCTCTTCTCTGAGAAATCTATACTAAACTTTAAAACATAACTAGGGGCGAACCAGAGCGGAGCGAGGTTGAGTAGCTAGTATAATATTATAAATACACACTTGAACAATCGCCAAAGCATACACGTGAACAAAGCGAGGGTAATACCCGATTTCACCAACAACCCATAAGCTACCACCTACGTATGGGATCCCTAGCTTAAAAGTCCCCTAAACTAGCCCCTAAATTAAATTTCGTTTTACGATCGTCTTTAAGCCCATATTGCGAGCACCTAAATTTGGGGGGCCTTTTAATATTTAGGTGACCCCTAGCTGTCGGTGAAACAGAAACTGTCCCCTAACAGCCCCCTGACCATGCTTAGGGGATCCCTTAAACTTAGGTGACGTTGTTGAAATCGGGCTTAAGTCACTGGTATTATAGTCTATAATTAAGTAGAATAACCTAAAATTTTAAATCACTTTATGATATCTGGTCAAATTGAGAACAAAGCTAAACGATCCGGACATTCGCGGATGTTAAATAGCATAGACTGCTACGCATTCTGAGACTGTAGATTATTGAGATTCCTGCTTCACTCCTAAGAACATTTCAACTGAATATTCCATATATTTCAAGTATTTATGGTTCCGTTTTAATCACATTTTACATATTATAATAAACAATTCATAAGCAACATTAATTCCTATTTTATCCATGTTTTATTTCATTTAAATATACATTATTTGATGGATATAAATTGCTATATTATTTTTTAGAAGCAAAATCTCCTCACTTATAATATGTTAAAGATACTTTTAGTTTATTTCCTTACGAAACCAGCTTTTTAGAGTAGATGAAATTGGATATTGTTAAAATCGAGACCTCTTAAATTTTGGGTTTAAATGATTCTTAAAAGTGGGTGTTAAATTAATATAGCTATTAAATTACGCCATTTCAAAGTTCACGACCACCACAACGAATGAGATGTAAGCAGAACATGGAAATCCAATATGCCTTTAATTATGGTTAAGCTTCTCGCTGTGTTTCGTTTATTAACCGACTGTGGCAAAGTACAAAAAAGGGATATGTGTTTATTATTTAACCTATTATATTTATATATATATATATATATATATATATATATATATATATATATATATATATATATATATATATATATATATATATATATATATATATTATTGATATTATACTATAGAACTGAAAATTAATATAATTCTAAGTAGGTATATATAAATAGGCAATGATAAAACTGTTCAGTACCCTTTTCTCCTCTGTTTATCAAACGATTTTTTTTCTTTTTTTTTGGTTTAATAGTTATTGACGAATTTTAATATCAATACAAAAATTAGTTTTTTTTATATACATACGTAAATTCTTCATAAAAATTTTAATAATGATTATTATGAACGAACTTCAATCACTAGACGAACCCTAGTTATAATAAGCGCTATAGCCTCTAGGCAATATAAATAGAAATCCTGCTTTGAAAATGTATTTATTGTTCAAAGTTAAATTCTTTTTCGAAGTATCGATTAGAAATATGAGCACAAATCGATATTTACGTACATAATTTACCGTTAATTGGTTAACACAGAGGCCACAATAGATAGTGTGGTAGAGGGTGTTTGAAGATAATTACTTGATATCGGGATGCGATCAGCGTCATTATGCGGTAAAAGCTAATGAGGAAATAAGGGCATTATCGATAATACCGCAGATATAGAAAGTTAGGCTTTACATCGTAGATCCTGACTATAGTTTATTACGAAATGTGTAAGCCGATTATTCCATACTAGCATTGCCCGCGGCTCCGCCCGCGTTCAGATGACCCAAAACTAAATTCTTAGGTGTTACATATTAGTATACTCTTACATTGCAGTTTTTGTATTTTTCCTCAGAAATAAGATATTTTCCCGCGGTAAAAAGTATCCTAGGATCGCGCGCTACATCGCCCGGTTTATATAGCTTGAGCAGGCGGTCGAGCGATGCGGGGCAGAGGGGATGGACTCGCCGTAGGCATCTCAATGCTCGCCAAGCATTAAAAATGTTTCGCTACTAATTACTTCTAACAACGATATCTCAAAAACTATTCATCTGATTGATTTAGTGTAAAGAGTAATTTTAATCTGCATTAAATGACTAAGCTAACTAAAATATTCATTTGGATAAGGATTAATACCGAACTAAAGAAAATAACTTTGAAAATAACGTAATGTTTTTAATTAAAAATGTTAACATAAAAGTGGTTATTGTAAGTCAACCGTAAGAGATAGAGATATGCTATCGCGGACTTTTTTGTAGCATTTTTATAGATTTTGAATTCTCTAGTACATTACTTAACTGTATCTTTGCTAGTTTACGCGGCGTTCGCGTGGAAAGTTCCCATTTGGCGAGATTTTTTGCGACCTCTTCAACATTTGTCGCCGTATTTCAGCTAATTTACATAAAAGCATAATAAATTATATACCTAAACCTTCCTCAAGAATTACTCTTTCTATTGTTGAAAACCGTATAAAAATCCGTTCAGTAGTTTTCGAGTTTATCGCGTTCAGACAGACAGGAGGACAGACAGGAGGACAGACAGGAGGACAGAAAGACGCGGCCGGGGGACTTATTTTTATAATAAGTATAGATTATGTAAATTATCAACTTTTTCTTTTAATAATATTACTAACTAGCGGCTCACCCTCGCTTCGCTCGGGTTAGCCTCTAGAAGAAAAAAACAAATCTATATCTCCAGAACCGTATATTTCTTTGGAATAAAAAGTAGCCTATATGTTATTCCAGATTATAATCTATCTCTGTGTCAAATTTTATGCAAATCCGTTCAGCCGTTCTGGCGTGAAAGAGTAACAAACATTATAAGTGTAAAGAATTGTGTGTGGCTCGACGGATTTGGATGAAACTTATTACTCAGAGAGAGAGAGAGACCCCGGAGTAACAAATAGACTACTGTTAGTGCTAATATTTACTAGTAGGTGGTGCTAGCTGTATATAATATTTTAAGCACAAAATATATAAAGTGCCTTAAAACTCAGTCGAGCGAAGCGAGGGTAAGTCGCTAGTAGGTTATAATATTTTTTGATTTGAAAAGTTACACTACAACAATTTTTATAAAACATATTATTCTTTGATGTTTTAAATGTGCTTCATTAATATATGATATATATAATAGACAAACAGATAACTAAATATTGTTAAATAACTAAAAATATTAATATAAAATAAACAGATACTGTTGTATGATACGTTAAATATTTAAGTTTTTCGTAAGATAATATTCTTTTATATACTATATATATACATACCTATAATAAAATAGTACATAATAGCAGAAACCTAGTTTTTATAAACTTTGATCAAAAGTTCTTGTTAATAAATAATATGTACGAGTAGTAACTTGGTTCTTACAATTCAAATTGCTTATAAAAAGCAAATGCCTTATTATTAGTGAATTATTTTCACATCATTGCTTGCAACCGACAAAAAACTAACATCGCGTTATACAGCATTATGTTTTAAAATAGTGTATTTCTGAAAATGGCATTTTGATAATAAAATGTTAAAATTATTTAATCGAATTTTCATAATAAATGATGTCTCTCATATCACAACAAGCTGGCGCTCTTCAATTATATGCTTTTAAGCATTTTTTGTAATTAAATATTCAGTCATCATCGATGTCATGTACACTCAATCCATAAAATACCAGGCAGTATGTAATTTTTTTTAATATTTAACAAACAGTAAATATATATTTTTTAAATTTTAAGGCAGTGGTAGCCCAGTGGTAACGCACTCGCTTGGAAAACCGAGTGAACCGAGTGAACCGACATGCCTTACGGTAAAAACATCGTGAATCATCAGAAATCGGAAACCTGGATGTCCGAAAGAACTTAACAAGTTTTCGAAAGACATGTGAAGTCCGCCAACCCGCACTTGGCCAGCGTGGTGGACTATGACCTGATCCCCCTCGTACTGAAGGGAGGCCAGTGCTCAACAGAGAGACGTTAAAAAGAACTGAATAGATGAAAAAAAAAATGAAAATGAAAAAATGAAAAATGATTTATTAATAAAAAGAGTTTTTAAATACATTAAGTCCGTTATTGGGACATCCTTTTAAGTAAATAGATACCTGTGCCAGGATGTCCCGCTCTTCCGTAGAAAATTTCTTAAAATTATACAACTCAATAGTGTTTTTTATATTAACCAAGAACTTATAAATAATAGAAAAATAAATAAATAAATAAAAATAATAGCAAAAATAGCGTGTGTGTAAGTGTGTGTGTGTGTGTGTGTGTGTGTGTGTGTGTGTGTGTGTGTGTGTGTGTGTGTGTGTGTGTGTGTGTGTGTGTGTGTGTGTGTGTGTGTGTGTGTGTGTGTGTGTCTGTGTGTGTGTGTGTGTGTGTGTGTGTGTGTGTGTGTGTGTGTGTGTGTGTGCGCGCGCGTGTGCGTGTGTCATATTCAGAAGATTGATTCCAAAAGCATTTCTGTATCCTCATATTTATTCGATTTAAGCCAATTAGTTAAGACTGATTTACAGTGGTGATAACTCAAAGGATAGATTTCTATGGTTTTCTTTATTTTATTATATAAGCGTCCTGACTGAATTTTGTACTGACGTGCAGCGAAAGCTGTTTTGATCCTAGGCAGCATAAGAACACCACGATTTCTTCTTTTATCTACTATGTTAGAATCAATAACCAAATTTTTATGTCTTTTTAAAACAACCCATAAAATATATAATTGTCTAACGGATAGAATGTTGCTTTCTGAGTATAACTCATGAGTAGGATATGTGTATGATTTGAAGAACATCACTTTGAGTAGTGACCTCTGTGCTCTTTCCACTTCCAGAAATTTCACTTTAGAGGCTCCACCCCACACTGAGATACAGTAACACAACACTGACTGGGCTAATGCGACATATATTTTAGTTAATAGTATTTTCGAAGTTGAATATCTTAAATTCCTGAAAATCCATATTAATTTTCTGACTCTGGAAGTAACTAATTCAATATGTGAGTGCCACGAAAGTCTTTGGTCAACCATAATACCTAGATATTTAGTCGTGGCTACTTTGTTGATTATAGGACAGCTACAGTTTTGATAAGTAGTGCTTTTGCAGGAATGCATCTGAAACAAAGTTACATGAAGGTTGTGATCGGATATTTTTTGAAAAGCAAATGTAATTTGTCTTCTCAGTGTTAAGTGAAAGCAGGTTTGCTCTTAGCCAACAGGCAACTTCACAGAGTCCTCTTTCTGCAGCTTCATGTACAGTATTCCACATAGGCCCATTGAAAACTATAGCCGTATCATCAGCATAGGCAAAGATCCTGGCCCCGTTTATGTTTAAAGTACACAAATCGTTAATATAAATTAGAAACAAAGTCGGGCCCAAAACGCTGCCTTGTGGGACGCCATAAGTTATGTATGAATCTTCGCTCAACAGTTGTCCAATTTTTACTTTCTGCTTACGTTTACATAGATAATCTTTAAGAAGTAAAAGAGGGGTCCCTCTGATGCCAATATTTTCTAACTTTTGTACGAGAATGGGGACAGAGACGGTGTCAAAAGCCTTTTTTAGATCTAAAAAGACAGCAAGACTTTTGTTACCTACATCAAGTTGTTCAATTAATGAAGTTAAAGCGGTAACAGCATCCTCTGTAGATTTTGCTTGCCTAAAGCCAAACTGAGAATCAGATAAGATGTTAAATTTATTCATAAAATATATTAATCTTTTGTTAATTAGTTTTTCTACTATTTTAGAGATACAGGGCAAAATCGAAATTGGCCTATAATTGTTGACATCGTCTCTGGCACCACTCTTGTAAACAGGAGTGATAATAGCTTGCTTTAGTAAAGAAGGAAATATGCCCTTATTGAAACAAAGGTTAACCAAATGAGTTATGATGGGAGTCACTTCATTAATGGCTAATTTTAAGAAACTAGATGGTATATTATCCCACCCCGGACTAGCAAACTGATGACTAGCAAATTTAGTTTTTACAATACCTGTTTCTACTCTAATGTTAACTCGTCTTTTTGTCTTCGTGTTTATATCTATAGTTACTGTTTTATGCCTCTGTAGTATTAATTGTAATATATATATCCTTCTCACACTTAGTAAGTTGTTAATGGAGTATAGCTCTTTTGTAGGGAAACGATATGGTTTACAGAACATAACTTTTAGTAAGGCCCGTTTACTACGTTCTAATTCTAGGAATTTAATTTTTGATGCTCCTCCCCATACTGGGATGCAGTATGACAATAGATAGATAGATAGAAATATAATTTTAAAATATTATGTATCTTCTGTATAATTTAAACAAAGAAGATAGGTATAGAAAGAAGAATCTTTGAAATTAGAAAAGAACTAATGGAATATGTAGTTGGTACGCCAAGTTTTAATTTTTTTTAAGGCTGGGCTCCCGCGTTTATTCATTTATTTTCTTATGTGGACTAAGGATGTCTATCGGTAACCCCCCTTAATATGAATAAATTAAATACTGAAATGTTAACAATAAAATAGAAATAATAATAATAAAAGGAGTACAATGTACTGAACCAAACATACATGTATAATATATACACATATTTATGACGTGGTATCCATATTCTGACGTCATCATCTTATTTACTAATCTTGTGAGCGTTATCAGGGCTCAAATAATAAAGAATTAGTGCTCAATACAATTTAATAAGGGAAATCACAATGCTATAAACATGAAACGATAATTCTAATAGTTTAATTGAACAGCGGGTTCTCGATACATTACAACTATCAAAACGTAACTCTCCAATGATCTCCATGATCAACCAAACTTATTAATTCACATCTTTTCAACGAATGCTATGATGGCGTCTCGACCCCGTTCGAGACGTAGCCTCTGCTCTTAATTTGAATTTACTTTAAAAGCAATAAAAACTAAACTGAAGAACATAGTGACTTTAAACAAAAATAATGTTTTACATTCTAGCATCAAAAGGTAACTAAATACTCCTCCGAAATGTATTTATGTCTTATTAGACAATAATGTTGTTTAAGTCTAAAATTAACTGACGAGAGTGAAGGCCGAAGGTCTTTGAAATTGTTATCAGAGAGGGAGCTCTACAATCACAGCATTCCGGCGGAGGTAAATAGGTACTTCAGTGATAATAAAACAGTGTGAAGCTTTTTATACAAAACATTCATCAGTATTACATATACTGATGAATTCTCTTGTATAAAAAGATACTTTTAAAATTACGAATCATATTTATTTTAAGGATTTTTTTGGACATTAACACATAGGATCATCTATTTCCATGGTAAGCTACGAAACTTTGTTATGGATACCAGATAGTTGATACACTACATATATATATAGCTTTTTAAATACATACATAATATAAATATAAAAAGTAAGCACCCATGACTGGAGTATAAACATTCGTGCTTATCGCACAAATTAATGCCCCCAGCCGGACTCGAACCCGGGACCGCTGGCACAGCAAGTACAAACTGAGCCAAACGTGTCGTCGTATTAATATTATTATATTTACTAAGTCTAGATTTCATATACAAAGAATAGATGAACACTAAAATATGCCAGCAAAACCTAATGTTTCTTGTAAAAGTGTCCAGAAATAGAACCATAGATTCTAAATGTAAATTAGTGATCGTAAATATATACTAGTGTATATTAAACCAACACAGAGTGCCGGCACAGGTCAAAATTGGCAATTTATTCGGACAAGTATGGCTGGACCTACAGTAGATAACGTTAGTCCGGTCAAAATGATTCGTATAAATCGAGTGTAAGCACTTTACCATAGACTGTTTCCTTCGATGAAAAGGTTAGCTTTATTGATTGATAGCATATTTTTTAATTAGATAATTTATGTTGATGCCCCCTGACATTATAATACATTAAAAATAAATTAAGAATAAACTGTTTCAATTAACCTTCTACTTAGATAATCTATATCTACTAATATTATAAAGAGACAGAGTTTGTTTATTTGTTTGTTTGTTTTTTCTTTGAATACGCTAACAATCATACTCTCCTCCGGAATCGGAACTCCTAATCCCATTTGAAAAATTATTTTTGCATAAAATAACCCCTTTATTGAGGAAGGTTATATATCATCACGCTACTACCCAAGGGAGCGGAGCAGTAATCATAAATGACTTATTATTTTATTTCATAATATTTAATATTAAATGAGCAACTCTTGAAAATAGATAAATTTATTTCGTGTCTCGGAAACAGTTCTAATAATTTGTATTAATTTGTATATTTTTTTATTTTTTTTAGTTTATTTTTAATTTAACAAGGTTTTGCTTTATAAGTTTATCTATATAGGAAAATGTCTTTTCTGAAACCCCCAATTATTATAAATTGTTTTTTCCGAAAAAAAAACACCGAGCAAAGCTTGGTCGCCCAGGCAGAACTTGAAGAAAATAGTATTGAGTACTTTATGAGTAGCTGTGCTAGGTAAAGCGACACTATTTTTTTTTAATCTTTATTCATGAACCAAAATGACTTGTTTGTACTCTTACTTTAATATGTCGTGTCAAAAAGTTCATAAACTCATATGCCCGTGGAAACTCTTATATTTTCTCCACTTTATGCGACAGTACTTTCATATTTGACAGTAAATTTTCACTGTTATTTTTTTGTCGTTTATACCATAGGTTATTATATATATATATATATATATAATATATATATATATATATATATATATATATATATATATATATATATATATTAGTATTTATTATATCACAGGATAAAAATAGTACCATACCAAAATCCACCGGTAATAGATCTGTGGAAAATGCTTTACTTTAAGTGTAGTGGATATAAACAGACAGACATACATTTTTAATAGTTATTTATGTCAGATAAATTGCGAAAATAAGGACGAGAGGATATATTAATAAAAAGTTTTTTTAAAAACAATCTCTATTTTATTACTACTACTATATTTATATAAATGAATATAATAAAATAGATCGATCGAAGCACTGCGTAAAACTACGTATGTAGGAGAGGAGGCACGATCTTAGGAGACAATGATAGTCAATGACTGAAAAATAAATATCTTTATGGATATTAATAATTATTTATTGTACCTAATATTCTATTATATTAAATAACTTTAAGAGCTTGTAGCAGAAACAGAGAAAGTAAATAAATTTCTTGCACGGACAAACTAATATACTAACCTTAAGTTAAATAAAAACTGGTAGAAAGAATTATTTTTCTCTATCTTTTCACTAAAATATATATAAAATAAATAATAAATGATTTCTAGAATATTTGAACGACATTGTTACACTTTCTTTATTTTTCGTCAAAAACTTGACGCTAAATTGGAATCTCCCGTTGAATAACGAGGACCCTCATAGATAACAAGCTCTCGTACGTCACTCGCATTTTATCCTATCGACATATTTCTAATCTTTTATTTTATTCCACCTCTCAGAGACACCGGCGGTGATATGCGATGACATAGCATCTAATAAAAAGATACCCATATGTCAATTCTAATGGGATAATCTGCTTTATATAGTTGTGAGGGTACAAATTTCATCCTCTTTTACTTCATTGTTCGACTTGTTTAATTTTAACCATAAAATGATATTTTGTAGAAATAATAAGGGGTCTTATACAAGAGTCATTCTATAATCTCTAAAGTAGTAGTAGTCATTTCTATACAATCCTTAAAATTTCTACTCTTCAATAATTATAAAATTCTAAGCGCCATGTTACAAAATAAAAATTAAAGTTTTTTTTAATATTATTACTATACCTACCTACTTATTTGAGTTTTCACTTTCAAAGAAATTCCTAACTTTAATATTGTATATTTGTCATACTTTTATCTAGTAGGCCCCTCTCGAGTATCTTTCTCAGACGGTAAAATACGATTGTTTACATCTGAAATCTAAATCAATAAAGTTATATTTCGCGTACTTACGATTTTCATATAAATATAGACTCTATTCTTGTAAGAACGTTTCATTTTTGGGGGTAAAAATTATCCTGGTAATATCTTTAAAACCAAAAAAACACGCGAGTCGCATTAAAATTCGTTTAGTAGCAGTAAGATTAACCATTTCTCGGCAAATCTTAGTGCCACTGAGCCAGTGAATCAAACAGAAAAGATGCTTGTTTGAAGTTCAGAAGCTTGTAAATTATCATACGGACTTCGTAAAGGGTAACTGTTTCGAATGTACAGGCGGACAAATTAATTTTATTTTACATTTAAATTCACATATATTTTAAAAAACAAATGAAATGTTCTATATTTTTTACGTAGCCCAACTTATTTAGCCATATTATATAAAAAAGCAATGAAATTTCTTTCAAAATACCTTTCGATTAGTACAAAGAATCTGCAGAATATGCCCGCATAAATCGGTAATGTCGGTGGGAACAAGCCCCACGTGTTCCTTGGCGTGTGAACGATGCAAGCAGGATGAGATCCTTGCCTTTGTTTTATTAAACATTAACTACAATTTCTCTGACTGAGAACCTATCAAGCTCCATTACAATTTAAATTAATTTAAGTATCTTCAAGAATTTTGTGAGCTTTTGTAAGCTTTTTATTTAAGCGATGTACGTATAATATACTTGTTTAAGAATCTTTTTAATTGCTTGTATATAGAATACATATAATTCAATAATATTTAATTATACAATATTAATATTTATCACCGATTTAAATATTTAAACAAATAAATTATTAATATATTCGTAAAGTTCAAAGTTATAATACATGTTTGTGACATATCCACAAGTCCTTATATTTTAAATGCCGATTACATTTAAAAAATCTGAATATTTATATAAAAGTAGATTTATAATCGTGAGAAATCCGAAAATCTTAATCCAATGCCAAATATTATTATTATTTATATTTTAAAGGTCATCTGGTTACTTAATAATTATTATATAGCTATTGTTGAACAAAAAAGGCAGTGGTAGCCCAGTGGTAACGCGCTCGTTTGGGAAACCGAGTGGAGCGGGTTCAAGTCCTGGGTCGGGCACCTCTGATATTTTCATGTGCGAAACATTTCTAACATGATTAGCACTTGCCTTACGGTGAAGGAAAAACATTGTGGGGAAACCTGCATGTCTAAGAGAACCTAGCAAGTTTTCGAAAGACATGTGATGTCCGCCAACCCGCACTTGGCCAGCGTGGTGGACTATGGCCTGATCCCCCTCGTTTTGAAGGGAGGCCCGTGCTCAGCAGTGGGACGTTAAAAAAGGCTGAATACATATTGCTGAACTACAAGCTATGCCAGAAGGTCTTTACTCGCTTTACAGAAAACTGCAAGAAATTATGATTTTTAAAACTTTAAAACATTAAGCACCTTTACTTTTTATTTTTACGTAAAAAAATTAAATATCACTTGCTTTTCGTATCCATGAAGTGTAAGTGTACACAACATTATTTTGTTTGGAAAGTACAGGTTTCATCGGGTTTAAACAGCTTATGTCCACACACTGGGGTACGATTCAACAATCAGTTGAGGCGCTGAGGTGCGAAAGCAGATCAAATAATATACATACGTAACAATTCACTTTTAATCTGTTAAAATTTTACACCTGAACATTATCTTACTGTGGGGGCGGGCCTGAATCTATGCTTTTACGGTTCCCTTACGTCATGCTTCGCATGGTAGTGTAGGCGCAGGCCTACCCTACTGTCTCCTTCAGAGACGGTGGGGTGGCGTTGGTCTTGGGGGAGAGTGACGCTTTTGTCGCAAAGATCCCCAAGGCAAGTTCGGTGTACTATCCTTCACGAGGTTGCCAGCCCTGTTATTGGTCTAGTTCGCTAGGAAATAGACGCAACAAAAAACACCGAGCGCTTGCTTTCATTTTCATCTTTATTTATATATGTATGTTTATGTATGTTTATGTAAGTGTGCTTATTAAATATATATGTAAGTATATGCATATCTTTAGCTTAGAACCCAATCCAAGGTGTTATTCGTACCGTGCCGAGGGATGCGTGGCTGGGGGGGAGCTCAGTCGCTAACGGTGGCTATCCGACACCTGGACGAATCGGATAGTATTTTAAGTCCTCCCATCGACATGCGGGGCTCTGTCGGTGAACATTTCTATTTCCCTAGCTGCTCGTGGGACCTAAATGAGTATGGACCTTAAAAATAAAAAACAAAATGACGACACTACGTCACAGACCCTGGACGAATTGTGCCAGGACCTCATGCCGCTGACAATGGGTGCGGATGAAACCGCCCAAATGTCAGCGCAACCAATGGAGGTGACTGCAGGAACCGAAATGGCGATAGGGGCTCCTACGAACCCTGATTCACCTACTGGTAGCCCTGCTGCCACCTCCATCGACGCTGCCCGACCCAAACGAAAAAGATTGAGTGGGGCAGCATTAATCCGTCTGAAGGCACTTAGGGGAGAGGGAGTGGAGGCTGCAAAAGCCTACGAACTGTCCTCAAAAACCTTTGCGGAACTTAGGGCTATGGGGTATCGATTCGATGCTTCGAAACCCGAATCCGAGCGCTCCATCAAAAGGACACGCTCGGAGGAGGAATCACCACAGGGACAACCAGCGAGGAAGTCCCAAAGGTCGAGCGAAGCACCATCGGCCCCCCCACCACCCGCTGCCTATAGTGCGGCCTTATCCTCCTGCAAAGTTGGTGTGAGGGACTCCACTCCCATGACTGACGCACAGCTGCAGTCACTCTACAACGCAATTGTGGCCCAAATCACCACTTCGGAGAAGGGTAAGGGACCTGCCTTTGGCGGACTATCTTTCAAGCCAGGTTGGCTACTCATCACCTGTGCTAACCAACATGCCAGGGAATGGCTTGAGAAATGTATACCTTCCTTACAGCCGTGGCCAGGAGCTAAGCTCGCTCTCATTAATGAGAGCGACTTGCCCAAACCGAAGGTTGGGGTGGTATACATTCCCGATCCGGAGTCCAAAGACGTCGATAAGGCGCTCTCCTGTCTCCGGATACAAAATGATGGCCTTAATACAGAGCTGTGGAAGGTTCTCAATAGGAAGGAGGAGAAGGGCGGAATCACACTCACCCTCTCCATCGACGACCAATCTGTTGAGACCCTTCAAAAAACCGGCCTGAAGGCCTACTTGGCTTTCAAATCGGTCCAGTTCCGTATTAAGGGCATCAACCAGACGCCAACGAATCCTGGGACACTTCCCTCTGAACCTGTGCCGTCTACCTCTCGTTCTGGGGCCGCGGCTGCTGGAGCGAACGCCAACGCTGCTGCGCCTTTACCATCTGCTGCACCTGGCGTGGCTCCAGTGGCCGGGACCAGCGGAGCGACTGGTACTCCGCACAGGTTTCCTCGTACAGGGGGGCACACCAGGGGTGGACAAACCCCCAGAGGCAAGAGCCAGCGCCCCCGCAAACAAAAGGGACCCAGACCCAGCAAGGGCAGTGACAAGCGCAATGGGACCCGTCCCCAGTAGCGCTTCACACCCAACTGGCGACGCCCCCACTAAAATACTCCAAGCCAATTTACACCACGCTATCGCTGCCACAGCCGTGGCAGAAAACACTTTTAAGGCAAATGGCATGGATATAGCGCTGGTCCAGGAACCATGGCTTAACGCCAAGTCCAAGATTTCGGGCTTAAATGGAGTAGGTAAGATCCTAGCAAACGAAAATGGCAACAAGCCTAGAGCCTGTATCGTTTTTAAGAAAGGTATTAATTTCTTGCCTGTTACAGAACTTTGCAGTGATGACACCGTTGCTGCAATCACCGTTCTCAGAGGGCGTGGTCAAACTAGAGCACTCGTGTGCTCGGCCTACCTGCCCGGAGAGAAAGCCAACCCCACCGAAGAACTGTCTAAAGTCGTCGACTACGCTCGAAAACACAAGACAGAACTAATTGTTGGATGCGATGCAAACGCCCATCACACAATCTGGGGAAGCACTGGTACCAACAAAAGAGGTGAGTTACTTTTAGAATTTCTCCTAGCTAACGACCTGCAAATACTTAATAAAGGCTGTAATCCAACCTTCGCTACTAGAGCTAGGCAGGAAGTTCTTGATATTACTTTTGCTACTGTACAAATCGCTAAACACATAAATAAATGGCATGTCAGTAATGAAAACTCTATGTCTGATCACAAACATATCGTCTTTAGCATACAAGGCTCAATAACCACTGAACCTATAAGGCTTAGAAACCCCAAAGCTACCTCGTGGGTAGACTTCAAAAACCTGCTCGCTGAGGCAGCTAAGGATTTCCCAAAATCAATAAAGACACCCGACTCCCTCAACATTTTAAACAACTTGCTAACGGATGGCATCCTAAATGCCTATGAAAATAGTTGTCCTGTTAGGGAACTCAAGGTTAACACCAATACTCCGTGGTGGAACAAAAAGTTAGAACGACTTAGAGTATCCACACGTCGCTTATTTAATCAGGCCACTACACCGTATGGGTGGGAACGGTATAAGAAGGCTCTGACTAAATACCATAAAGAGATCAGAAAAGCTAAAAGAGCATCTTGGAAACGATTCTGTGAGAATATCGCCCAAACACATAAAGGAGCGAGAATCCACAAGGTCCTTGCCAAGACACCAAATATCTTTCTTGGCTTTTTAAAAAAGCGAGACAATTCCTTTACGACCACAGAGATGGAGACGCTGGAACTGTTAAGAGCAACCCATTTCCCAGGATCGTACCCTGTCTCCAGTAGTGAATCAAACCCAAAGGAAAACTACATCCACAGGGCAAATAGTTGCGACTGGAAGATGGCCAACATCATTTTTAGGCCTAACCAGATTAGATGGGCTTTGAAAAAATTCAAACCATTTAAATCAGCAGGGGAAGACAGAATTTTTCCAGCCCTACTTCAACAGGGCATGGAACTCCTTATCCCGCATCTGGTAAAACTATTTAGAGCAAGCTTTGCTTGGGGCATTATACCAGAACAATGGACTAAGGTCAAGGTTACCTTTATACCGAAGATCGGTAAAAACGACTACTCTCAGCCCAAATCCTTTAGACCTATTAGTCTTACTTCTTTCCTACTAAAAACAATGGAAAAAGTAATCGATCAGCACATTAGAACAAGGTATCTTGTGGCTAGACCACTCTCCTGCAATCAACATGCTTACCAAAAGGGTAAATCCACAGAATCTGCCTTAGTAGCTCTGATCGACAAGGCAGAAAGGTCCCTAGAGGATAAGCAGACAGCTCTATGTGCGTTTTTGGACATTGAGGGGGCCTTTGACAACACACCTACGGCAACCATCCTGAAAGGATTAAATGCAAAAGGTGTTGATGTCACAACCACCAGATGGGTGGAATATATGCTCTCCAACCGGTGTGCGAAAGTTACGCTAAACGAATACTCGCACAACTTTTACACTACCAGAGGCTGTCCGCAAGGAGGAGTACTTTCACCCCTATTATGGACACTAGCTGTAGACCTACTACTTGTAATCATGGCGGATCTCGACTACGATACACAAGGCTATGCAGATGACCTTGTTGTAGTAGTAAGAGGTCCCTGCCTTAACACAATTTCCACCAGGTTACAAGGGGCTCTCAACACCATCACAAGATGGTCTAGAGAAAATGAATTATCAATAAACCCGGATAAAACAGTTATTGTACCATTCACCAGGAAAAGGAAGCTTGAAAGGCTGACTGAACTCAGACTCAATGGCAAAACCCTTAACCTATCAAATGAGGTAAAGTACCTTGGAGTCACTATTGATCAAAAGTTGACCTGGAACTCTCACCTCAACAACATTATTAAAAAAGCCAAAAT
The DNA here is from genome assembly GCA_951806755.1 of Brenthis hecate. Lineage (NCBI taxonomy): Eukaryota > Metazoa > Arthropoda > Insecta > Lepidoptera > Nymphalidae > Brenthis > Brenthis hecate. Next base: position 12,477,811 of record OX638258.1, on the reverse strand, counting down.
GGCACTTTGGATATGTTGTCGAATGGCTGGAGCCAAGTGGGGCCTCAAACCCAAAATGGCTCTCTGGATGTACACCGCCGTGGTAAGGCCGATTATAACATACGCCTCAGTCGTATGGTGTAACAAAACCAAACAAAAGACAACTATGAGTAAACTAGACAGCATACAACGGATGGCATGTCTAATCATCACGGGAGCCTTCCATTCGGCACCAGGCGACGCTCTAAATGCTTTGTTGGACATAGCTCCGCTATATCTCCACGTGCAAAAAGAAGCTAAATCTTGCCTCTACAGGCTCTGTACACAATCGAATGTAAAATTGCAATCGCAATACATGAACAAACTCAAAGAGTTGACATTCGAACACAAAACTCTGAAAATGCCAGTCGATGGCATGAATACAGAGTTTAACTTCGCAAAACAGTACCAAATAGATCTTCCCAACCGGGACATGTGGCTAAAAAACCAAGAGTCTCACAAAAAGGGCAGTCATGTTTGGTTTACAGATGGATCCAAGAAAGGATCTGATGTAGGGTGCGGTATCTATGGCCTTAAGCCTAGATTTGACATGAGTGTCAATCTGGGCAAGGAAGCCACCATCTTCCAAGCCGAGGTCTTCGCCATTAACAAATGTGCTGAAGTAATCCTCGAGAGAAAGCTTAGAAACCAAAATATCTACATCAACTCAGATAGCCAAGCAGCACTTCTGGCTATAGATTCTCTTGAGACCAACTCTAAGTTGGTCAAAGACTGTATGGATAATCTGAATGTCCTGGGCACATCCAACAGAGTTACCCTCAGATGGGTCCCGGGTCACTCAGGCATAGATGGGAACGAAAAGGCTGATGCATTGGCAAGAAGGGGCGCTGAAACCCCAGAATGTGGCCCAGAACCATTTTGTGGTATTGCAAAACAACATGCCTATTCAATTCTCAAAATTCACTGCAATCGCCAAGCACTTCAAGAGTGGCAATCCACTTCTGGACAAATACACTCTAAAGCGCTAATTAAGGGATATCGCAAAAAGTTTACAAAAGAGTTGCTTCAACTCAACAAGTATAAAACCAGTGCAGTAACCAGAATACTTACTGGTCACTGCAAACTCAATAAACATATGTTTACCCTCGGCCTCAGTCGGACCGCAATGTGCAGACTATGCCATGAGACAGAGGAAACTGCTATGCACATCCTCTGCTCGTGCGGTCCACTCATGCACCGCAGAAGTATCTATCTAGGGCAGCATACTATGCAACCGGAAGAGATACAGATGCTCCCCGCTCAGAAAATCTGGAAGTTCCTGGAGTCAACAGGACTAAGCGGAGAACTTTGAATTCACTATAAAGGGAGCTACAATGGACCTAAACTGGTCGACGTAGCTAGGGCCGACCTCGGCACCAAACCCAAAAATAATAATAATAATAATCTTACTGTGTAATGTGTTCACACAGTTTCTTTGTACTTTCTTAGATCTATGCGAATATTTGCATTTTAAATAAAATTATAATAATAATATATTTTTTCAAATGTTTAAAAATAAAAATCAACGATTATTGTAAGGTACTTTGGTGCCATTTTTGAATTTTTGAAATCATTGTCGTAAAATAGTGGATAGTTACTGTCTGTAACAAGTGTATATCGCCTTTGATACTTTTTACCGCGGGAAAATATCTCATTTTTGAGAAAAAATACAAAAACTGCAATGTAAGAGTATACTAATATGTAAAACCTAAGAATTTGGTCTTTGGTCATCTGAACGCGGGCGGAGCCGCGGGCAATGCTAGTTTAAATAGAAAAAGCTATGTCAATTTAAATGTGGCGCTTTCCAAAGCACGACATGCAAGTGATATCAAAATATTTATTTTGCTTTTGCTTAACAAACAGCTGATGCGTCAATTAATTTACATATTTTTATTCTTAATATCTTTATACATATTTTAATCTGAATACTTCGTAAAAATGTTCAATCGTATTCCAATTAAAAATGTTTGTAAATTCTCTCCGAGACCCTAAACATGGGAATTAATGGATCAAAGCAGTACGACATTCTAATCCAAACTTATTTGTTGTACAATTTTATATATAAGTAGTAATCATCATATATGTACATTTATTCTAAATTAAGGTAACTCAGTACATGTTTTACCGCACATAACATTTTATTTAAGCTGTTATGTCTGATTATAACTGGTGAAAGATCTTCTGCGTGAGATTGGCGTCAGAGACGACGTCAGTGACGTCAGAATATGTATGTATATTGTATTCAAAAATATATATTTATATTTTATTTATAATTATTATATAGTATATACGTATCAATAAATTAAATATAAAGCTAAAAATGTATTTATTAATATTAGTATTAATCAATTGATTATTATTTAAATAAATAAAAAAAAAAACAATTTAATATGAATAAAAATATAATTACGCAACTATAAGCCATTATAGAAAAAAATGTATGATTTAGCTTATAAAATCTTATTTTTATCATGAAATCATGAGAAAAAAATTTAACACGACGAAAATAGTTGAGCTAGCAAAAGAAATGCGCATCTTTGCTTGTTACCCCATTGAATAAATTTTAAATAAATAACGTTTAATGATAATATTTACTGTAAAAACATTCAAAACAAGTATTCTAATCATCCGGAATTTAAAACATTAAAAAAGTTTGTTTGTTTATTAAACTTAGCAGTCGATTACGGTTTTATATTATATAAAAACAAATTGACCGTTACGATTTTGCCGTTTTGCATTAAATAAATAATACGCCGGTTCAAACTCCAAAGGTAAACATCAATAGCAGAGTTTCATATTGTATAAGTGATAACGAAATAACTTATGATATTTCAACGTTCATTTGAATCTAATAACGGAATAGATTACTTTACAGTTCGTATTTTGGCTAGCCTAGATAGACCAGAGCCTATAGTCCTAGATTTGAGAGTCCTAGATTTTGATTTGAGCCGGAGCAAGGGGAGAGGTCGATGAAGAGTACGTTTTTGGACTTTTCTATCAATAAATTTATTTAAATGCAACTTGCAACTCGCAACCCAGACTTGAATAGTTGGTCGGTGTTGCATCTCGTGCACACTTCGAACATACTTAGACGTCGGCTTAGCATTAATTCTCTCACCAACCATTGTCATCCCACCAAACGTAGAGAAGAAATAGACTTAGAGAAAGTAGCTTGTGCACTACAATATATACTTACACTAAATAGTCTGAGACTCATGTAGATGATGTAAAAATATTTAATACCAGATTTTATAAAATTAGCACCTTACTTTGTGCTTAAGAAATTATATATTAATTTTGATTTATTGAATAGATTAAATTTAAATACCTATACAACATAAAACTTTTTAAATCTAGTAATATTTTTACATTCCTAAGATGGCATATAAATCATTAGGGGATAGTGGAAGAAAACTTTTTTTCATATATAATTTAATGTTTTTGTAGAAGTCAGTACTATTTATTATTCTAGTGAGAGAATCATTAGAATAATATTTTATTGTGAGTTCCTATTTTGGTATATGTATTACAATATGGTACATTTTACTATGACATCTATATACCAGAGTAAATAGTTTAACACATAATACAGAAAACTAACTTATTAATAAGAAATAGAACATAAGGGAGTAAAAGGTAAATTAGACCTAAACCTCAAATTACTTTTTTTAAATAGTAGATTACACTACATTATTTATTCTTGAGGATAATTTTCTCGGAACTGGAGGAAAAGATTGGGAACCGTTCATGATATGATATCAATGAAAATTTGTATAATGAAGTAGAAGAAACCAATGCTCATTGCTCATAACATTTGGCACTTCGTTTAGTGACTCTTATATTTTGAAGTAACATACTTTTATTATTTTTAAATATATTTATAGGTTGATAATTAAATACTCTTTAGATATAATGTAAACTGGTAAAATTAATCTATATATCAACGAAAAGACAGTTCAGGATCTTTTTCTTCTCTGTTTGTCGACCTTTTTTTTAGTAGCTTGACGAGCTTTGCTAGAAAAAAAATATAATGGTCGAATTTTGACCACTGGGCGAATACTAGTATTATTGAATACATATTATATGCCTTACTTATATGATTTTCTTAATGTCCCACTGCTGGGCACAGGCCTCCCTTCAATATGAGAAGGAACAAACCATAGTCCTCCACGCTGGCCAAGTATGGATTCACGTGGTAAGTGATTATTTTATAAATATATGATATTGTCTAAATACAACATATAACGAAATAAACTATTGCACGACCATTTAACATTTCATTCGCTTTAACTTTGTAACGGGACCTATAGGCTGTGATAAGGTGAAGTTTCCGCGTTCGTTATACTGATAAGCAAAACACTGCAAACTGTGCACACAAGTCGGGAGTGGTTATCGGTCATCAACCCGATTGAAGGAATGGACCGCATTAAGATCATACTGTAGATCTGTCGAGTTCTACGTAATTGAGGCTATGATTGCGGTGAATGTACCCGATGCGAACGATTCATATGCGCTTCTATATGGTGATTAACTGTGACACTTTAAGATCACACGGTCACATGTGTGACGGAATTTGATTTAACCATCACATAAACTGGTTTATTAGGTATCTATTATAATCTATACAATGCTTAAAGTAAAAAACTTTGAGGTAGAAGTACTGTGTGGTTGTTCGGTGGGATATTTGCAATGTACTCAACGTCAATATAGTAAGGAAATAAACGGAATTATAATAAAAGAAAATACTTACGGAATCTATGCTCGAACTTAAAGTTAATCTATACATATAATCTTATATAAATATACAAACATAGAATTTACTTGTGAATGTATCATGTCTGTCTTTTTAACTGACTTCGAAAAGAAGAAGGTACTCAATTTGGAAGTATGTTTTTATTGTGTATACATATAATAGAATATACATATGTATATACTGTGCTATATATTCGCCAATCGTTAAGCAGTTTCCGTGATTGTTGTTCTAATGAAAAGTCCACGAGAGACCACAGTCCTAAAAATAAAAAATCAAATATGGACAGAATTATTAAATTTAAAGGGATTTTAAATTCGGTGTATTTTATAAAACAATAATATATCAAATAATTTTCTATACCTAAGGATATTCTTAACATGATAAAACTTTTTAACATTTTTTCCGGTCTGTTGCTTTACGACATGAACGAATATGGTATGGTTATGGAACATACATATGTACATAGGCAAAGATTACATTTTACTACATTGACTATCGTTGAACATATCAATTAGATATTTTAATACTTAGAGAACAAAAAGGAATAATTTTTTGTACTTTACAAGCCTAAAGACGTTGAGTTTCATAATTATACATTTTTTTTAATGCTTGCTTTTCTAATTTTTAAAATGTCTCAATTTATATTCATATAATTCACGAGTACTGTTAGTAATAACAAAAACAAATGCGCCATTTCTGATTTAATCTATGGAGTTATTTAGTACTTTCAGATATTTCGTATTTGCACGAGAACTGCAGTAATTTCCCATACAATGTTATCGTATACCTAATGCTTCTTTAATTTTTGCAACAACACGACAGGTTGCCAATGTGCACCGAACACGCTAACATTATGGTAATTTCTTAAAGAATTTTATTCAAAGTAAAAAACCAAATACATACACGGCACTGTAATTAAAATTATGACAAACAAATGTTTAAGTACTTTTTATTTCTCACTAGCATTGCCCGCGGCTCCGCCCACGTTTAGATGACCAAAAACCAAATTCTTAAGTTTTACATATTAGTATACTCTTACATTGCAGGTTTTGTATTTTTTCTCAGAAATGAGATATTTTCCTGCAGTAAGAAGTATCCTATATGTTGACTCGGATAATCAGATACCTTCATATTAAATTTCATCAAAATCCCTTCTGTGGTTTTTCCGTGATGTGGTAACAGACAGACAGACAGACAGACAGACAGACAAAAATTCTAAAAACTATAGATTTGGCCTCTGTATCGATAATAATGTCTATTACAATAAGATTTTCCAAAAAATATTTAATGTACAGATGCGGCTTAGTTAGAATTTTATTATATGTATAGATGTATATAGTATATACGCGTTTGTACGTACTTATGTATGTCGCGTGTGCCATCTGTCGAATAAACTAGCCATTTTAAGTTTATTATTTACTAGCTGTGCCCCGCGGTTTCATCCGCGATAAATTTGATCAATACATATATGCCTCTGCAAAACCAGTATTTGACTAAAGTTTCTGAGCTTAAAGCATTTAAACATATTCATACATATAAGCATCAGTTTTACAATAATGTATGGAAGTCTGCCTGATTTGTTGTCATTTATGAGTACTGCTCCGCTCCCTTGGGTAGTAGGATGATGAATAACTTTCCTCAAACGGGCTATCTAATACAAAAAGATTTTTTCAAATCGGATTACTCGTAGTAGTTCCTGAGATTAGCGCGTTCAAACAAACAAACAAACTCGGCCTCTTTATAATATTAGTATAGATTTATAAAAAAATATTTTTGATCGTTGGATTAGTTTTAAATGCTATATATCGGACAAACGAAAGTATGTATGTGTGTATGTTTGTTTGTTACTTCTTCATGCTGAAATGGCTGGACGGTTTTGGATGAAATTTAATATATTATGACCTAAAGTAACATATAAGCCTCTACTACGTACATAGGAACGTACCCGAGTGAAGCGAAGGTTAATCTCTTGTTGAATAATCTTATATATAAAATTTCCATGTCACAATGTTAGTTACCGTACTCCTCCGAAAGGGCTTTACCGATTTTTACCAAATTTTATATGCGTATTCAGTAGGTCTGAGAATCGGCTACTATCTATTTTCCGTACCCCTAAGTGATAAGGATAAGGGTGGTCCTCCCAGACCCCACTCCACGGACGAACCCGAGCGGAGCGAGGGTGAGTAGCTAGTAATATATATTATTGATGAATAATAATTACTTAGCTTGTTATGACATTTAAGTTAAAAAAAAATCATAAAAAAATACTGAAAGCTTAAAAGCTAGTATTAGTTTTTGAGACGTGAACTTTTTGATAAGGGTTTTGATAATAGGTTTTCAAATATTCGAACTTCTTTAATATTCAGAGATCATTTGTACGTTTTTACAATTTACTCTTCTCTTACAAATGACCAACTTAATAACGGTGTAGAAATATTGTCATATTAAATATTCGCAATAAATTGCGTTTTATGAACTAATATAATATACACAGTAATTTCCCATCTATATTGCATCGTGATACTATTTCCTCCGTACGTGTCCAGATAGTAATTTTCTGTATAAATCATCCTTCTAAATATTTTGTAAAATTGTTCAATAAAATAAGATGAAAATTCCCAAGACGATAACTATCTTTTACGTTGGCATTAGCTACGTTTTCTACTTGCTGATTATAATCATTTAGTATTATTTCATTTATACGAATAAATTACATTATCCCACTGTGAACTAGAACAGGGTACTACGTAAAAGACTACGATTTTATACTGTAATACATATAATGTGGGGTTTGTTTTTAATTGAAGCAAACCGCACTCAGTGGATATAATAACATAAAAAGCCGCACCCCTATTCTGGTAAAAACAAAGTATTAAGTGATATATTTTATTTATTGATCCAACTCAAAACGGAAATTGAATAAAAAGAAAGACAAAACATATCAGTCAAACGTATAACTTATTTATTGCAAATTAGTAAAAAAAATTAAAGCGGTAATATATTACCTACTTATAAATAAATTTAAAAAATTGTGAAAGCTTTCGTCTTTTAATGATTCTCGTAGTATCATATGTAAACATTTTATCTAAATGCTTGTACTATATGTATGTAAGTACATATATAATGTCATCTGTTGACCTACAAAATACTTCATGTTGATACATTGAAAATTTATAATCTGAATAAGTCATACGCAAATTGCTCTAAATCCAGCTGAGATTCTCAACATGTGGTGTTTGTTCATTTACTAATAATATTTTTTTAGTTACGTATTAATTTTATGGGTATTTTGGTAAGGCAAGTGGACTAAAATCTTATAATGTCGTACCATTATCCTATTGCTGCTTTTGTTATACTTATTATCAATATTTCTATATATTTATATTATATTTGACGAGACGTATGGCTCAGTTTGTAGTGACTCTACTTGCTATGCCAGCGGTCGCGGGTTCGACTCCAGCTGGGGGCATTCATTTGTGTGATGAGCACGAATGTTTTTATTCCAGTCATGGTGGTCATAACCTTAAATAAATATTTATAGTATGTATTTAAAATTACATAATATGTGAGTATTGAAAGTTATATGATACTAGCGGACCCGACAGACGTTGTCCTGTCTACACGTCTTTAATTTGAAAATTTCAAACCTTTTGGACAAAATTGTGAATCTAAACCATTCCCAGATCCCCTTGAACACACACAAAAAATTTTATCAAAATCGGTCCAGTCGTTTGACAGAAGTTCAGTGACATACACACTCACAGAAGAATTATATATATAAAGATGTATAATGTATCAACTATCTGGTATCCATAACACAGGCCTCGTAGCTTACCATGGAACTAGATGGTACTATGTGTTAAGGTCCCAACATATTTATTTTTATATTTATTTGTATTCATCTTTTCTATTTGATATACCTTTACAGATAAACTCCTTAATCAAAGTAGATGAAATACGCAATCATCCATATAACTTGTAGTTTCTCCATCATATCTTTGGTTACCGCGAAGGGAAAAGTGCGAGAAATTGAAATATATTCATTTTGAATTTTATAGTTAACCATAATGTGCTACTTGCCTATTAACACATTCAACATATTTTTTAAATGCGCGGCTGAAATAACAAAAATCTCTAAATTCCAAACCAAATTCACAACGAGTTCCGTCAAAAATTCTAACTTTTATGTCTCTGTGGGATGTTGTTGGCATCGAAATTTTGTTCCTCTGTGAACACCATCTGCCTGTAAAATACTACATACATAGGCTATGGACAAGACAGATTTTAAAGTATTTACGAGTAACATAACAATTACTATTCCAAACTTTTCCTAAATATTTTTTTTTAAATTGTTCATATTGTTACTATAAAGTTGAAAAGAATATGTATATTTTGGTAGCATGTTCGTTTTGAACAGAGTTAGCTTAGTGTCATGTATATATTCAAACGCGACGTTAAAAATAATATCTGCAATATAATCTTTATCTGTGAAATAAACTATGAACGATTCAGCAGCACAAAGTAAGAAATGGTATTGTAGGTGTTTAAGCCCAGAATGAATAGCTACAAACACATTCAAGTTCCCTTATTAAATAAATATTCGATGTTAAACAAACTAAGCAAATCTATAGCCAATCACTTAATATAGACTATGTGAATATAAAACCATAATAGAGGACACGTTTGGCTCGGTTTGTGGTGAGCCTACTTACTGTGCCGGCGGTTGCGGGTTCGTGTCCCGCTGGTGGCATTCATTTGTGAGGTGAACATGAATGTTGGTACAAGTAAGTTACATAGAATTGGTCATTATCTTTTAACTTTTCCGGTAACTTTTAAGGTAACCGTTAATAAATTCTACAAAATTCTTCAAAATACCCTACAACATTTTATAACTATAGTTATAAAATGTTGTAGGGTGGCATAATTATCATCTATACTAATAAATGGAGAGCTGATTTTTTTGTTCGGTTATACTGCGATAGCTACTGAATCGATCGGAATAATAATCATACCATAAGATGCAGCGTGTTTCGGAGAAGGATTTAGTATATGATATGTTGGTGATTAAAGTGCTATGCGGGTGGAGCCGCAGGAAAATGCTAGCTTATTATAAATCAAAAGATATAACAGCTTTGTACGCTTAGTACATACGATATATGAAGTATTTATTTGATAAATAATAATGCCAGAAAAAATATTTCTAACAATCATATTTAATGTCTGAGGATAAGCTTTTCCACATGTATGCAGAACTTGAGCAATTGTAAAACACGTTAAGTCAAAAATTCCAATATCAACGCCAGTGTTTACTTTATAAGTTTGTTTTGTGAGCGGACGATGCTGGACGCTTGTCTCGATTGTACCACATGCTTACTTTTATTTATTTGACTAGCGATCTGGACTCACTTCATTTTGCCTCCCTACACCCTGTGCCAAAAAACCCATACAGCTTCTATCTCCGGCTACGGATACGGCATGAATCCTTTCTTTTTTCAGGACAATAGCCAATGTTATTTTGAACCAAATAGTAAAAATTTTGTTAAAACAGACTTGTCTTTCTCATTAGTGGCTTTTTTACTATGCTAGTCTATATAGTTTAGTTTAAATAGGACAACGCAATATAAAAACTGCCACCGAAAATATTTTAACTTTACATAAATATAAGTCCTGGAATTGAGTTCTACTTCTTCTTCTGAAAAATAAAAATATTTTTGTATGCACATTAAAATATACATAATTTATATAATAATTTTCTTAATGAAATCTATATTTAATTGGTACAAAGCGTCGGTTGACTTCATTTTATAGCCTGAATGGCAACTATAAATTATCTTTGGTACAGTAAGTTTCATACAGTAGTGAAATTAATTAAAGTTACATGTAAAAAAATGTTGGCCAATTTTCGATGTTAAATAATAAGTATTATATGTATGTAGTTTTAACATAACGTGTTCAAGTGATTACCATAATTTTGTTCCAATATAAAACTCTTATTGTAAACAATTTTCACAATTATAAATCCGTATTATTTTATGTTATTATTATTATATTATATATAATTATATGAGTATGGATGTTTGTTACTCTTTCACGTCAGAACGGCTGAACGGATCTGGATGAAATTTGGCACAGAGATAGATTATAGTCTGGAATAACACATAGACTACTTTTTATCCCGGAAAAATGTACGGTTCCTGTGGGATAGGTTTGTTTTTGTTTTCCTAGAGGCGAACAGCGAGTAAAGCGAGAGTAAGCCGCTAGTGAATAAATAAATTATTATTAATGTTTATTTATAGACAACGATTATTATAAAGCAGCTCATTCCGACACTAATACAATAAACAATATTTACAAATTGAAAAGCCTGTGGTTTTCAATGATATTCAAAATATTTACTTTCACGATTCCATCCATTCAAAAGCCATGAAATTTGATTAGATTCAAAGGTCACAATATACGAGACTATTTACCTTTGATATTGAATTAATTTGTCGCTCGTTTTTGGTCTTGTAATAAGATATTGTTAGAATACTCTTTATTTTATGTACACAAACTTTAACCTGTGAGCACATACGTATACATATTTGTGACATTTACTAAATTCTAAAGAAGAAAAATTTATACAAAGAAAGATATATAAAGATGACGACAAGATTGACGACACGTTTGGCTCAGTTTGTAGTGACCCTACTTGTTGTGCCAACGGTCGCGGGTTTGAGTCCCACTGGGGGCTTTCATTTATGAGATGAGCATAAATGTTTGTACTCCATACTTATCATATGTATGTATTTAAAGTTATATATGTGTCAACTATTTGGTATCCATAACACAAGCCTCGTAGCTTACCTTGGAACTAGATGGTGCTGTGTGTTAAATTCCCAACATATTTATATTTATTTAAAGATAACTAAATAACTAGATAAATTCTAAAATATTAGTGTATTGATTTTTTTACTCTTTTTAAAACCTTTTTTCGATATTATTTAAGTTAATTCCAAACATGCTGCAATTACAAATGTAAATATTTTGAGTACAACTGGAAATATACCCGTTACGTTCATTAAATGCAAATAAAGAGTTAATTTTTTAAACAAACTGACACGCAGTAAATTACCGCAATTCAATCTGTTAAATAAAATAAAATATATTATATAACAGTAATATATAAAAAGCTAGAAATATCAAAGATAAAAATAAATAAAAAGGTGCTTTAGAAGCTGTAGGCTTAGAAGTGTTAAAAGAGCTATTCGGTCGTCATCATCTTTTTCTTGTCACTTGTTACCAGTTCATTGAATATACACCTTTAATCCGACACACCCACACTAACACCTAATAGCGAGGTGTAAACTTCCTAATGCTACAAAAATGACTACTCGTCTCATTCCAATCCTCAGAACAAAAAATATATGGAATGGTTATTATTGTATTATAACTGGCGACTTCAGTCCATCCGTTTCAACAACAAACATATTTTTGATGAACGGACAGTTAGACAAAAATTTAAAAATTCTGTTTTTCTACAAACATACACTTCGATTTTATTTATCTGTATAAATATATATTATATTGATATTATATTACTAATTTTTGCCCGCTATATGTCGATGAGTTATTATTCTTGAGATTAACTGTTTTAAGCAAAAAAATAAATAACATAAAACTTTTTATAGTACTGTAGACTTACTTCCACGTGCAGTATGAAGATTCTTACTTTTACTTCACTAATTGTGAATTTCAGCAAAAGCACATTTCTCACGTGGTAAACACAAAATCATAAAAAATAGTCGCTTTTATTGCTTTTATTTCGTACCACTTCTAACCGACCATCTGGTCTGTGGTTTTAGGAATGTCATACACTGCCGTGATCCGCCATATCTAATTATTTATAAATCGTATATTATATTCCAATGACATTCTGATGAGATTTGATACCATAAAATTTACATTTAAATCGGTAGTAGGGAATATATCCAAATAAAGATCAGGATAAGCGGAAATAGACTGAATAAATGTGAGTCAAATTCTTTTTCTTAACAAATAACTTTAAACTCTTTTTAAAGAAAGACAAATACCTATATACAACAGTGTATGAGAAAACAGCTATGAAATAAACTTTCATCATCTTACGTATTATATTATATTCTTTTTCTATTTAGACCAGGAACCTTCGCAGATAGATAGAACGATTCACCAAAGTTTTATCACAATCGGATGAATGGATAAGGAATTTGTAGAGGACAAACGTTTAAAGAAACACATTTTATTTATACAGATATTTATATTATATTCTAAATGTAACAGATATGGAAAACAAATTTAGTATAATAATTGCTAATTAGTATAATAAAAAGTATCGTATCAAAATTGTTATAATTTTATGCCAGAAAGTCTATTTCAAGACTTGTTTTTGCCTTTTCACCGTATCGAATAATACATCCTTCGGTACCTCGAGTGTCTGTAAAATGGTAATCAATCACATTCAACGCCTTCCAGCTCGCTGACTTGATAATTTTCTCCTGTGTTTGTCTTATAAAGGATATATATATATATATATATATATATATATATATATATATATATATATATATATATATATATATATATATATATATATATATATATATATCGCTTACATTGTGACGATCACGTGCAAGTGATGAAAATGTTATACATTATATTGTTAAAATATTTCTTATCTATTAAATATTATGGACACGCCTAACAATAAAAGTTTCGGGTAGCAAGAAAAAATTTAACAAACCCACATTTATACATGTGTTTACGTGTATGTATACACCCGTGACATAACTCGCATTTGTACGAGACTTTGTATAATGTATACAATTTACATATACCATAATGAAAATCAAACTTTAGTAACTGAAAATGAAGTTTTAGCTTACGCAAAAAAACTTTGAATCGGTTCTCTATACCTTTATAAGTCCATTACTTTTAAAAAGCGCCTTGCTTTTGCCGGTCTTTTTTATACACAGATTTAATTTTAATCACTTTAGAACAGTCAATCAATTTATTCTTAATTTATTCTTTACATTTTGAGCCATGAAAACCAAACAAATATACTTACTTTCATATAATATAGATTTTCTTCTCCTAAATAAACGTCACCAGCTATGGTTCCACAAATACAACATGACATCACACCACCGTGATATCACCATACCAACATTCCCCTATCCAATCTCATTCTAAAAACATAATCGTAACATTTCAACGGCATGCTCCATTTAAGACGCCTTAACTAATCAAGTGTATCCAATTGAGCCCATCAACTCAATTGCTCCTAATACGGATTGCTCGTGGTCGAAATATGATGCGAAAATTCTTAATTACTACTCGACACTCGTATACACGAGAGCAATGGACGTGTTTAATTATAGACCGGTTTACTTTTAAAAAAAATATTTGTCGCAAGAATTATTTTATGGAGTCAATCTTGTTAAGTGGCAACATAGAAGATGTTTGTACTTCATACAGAAATAAAGCTTATATTAATGCTTTTGTTCGCGGTTTTTTTCGCATGTAACGTAAATAAAAAAAAGTCTTTGGCAAATACCGCAAATAAATTAAAACAAATCAATAACTAAATAAGTCATGTTATGCATATTACAGTCATATTTATTTCTATAAAATAATATATTTGTCATATACGGAAAGAATATAATATTATTTTATATCATTTGTCAGACAATAATAACGGTTAGCATGTCAACAATTATTCATAATGTTATTTATGTATTCTGTGTCATTCTCTCGCCGGCTTAATCCTATATATTTATGTGTTTGTCTCTTTCTAGTGTCGCATTTTCGTTTCATCGAGATACAAATAATAATTAAACATAACAATTTTAAAAAAGTTTCACTTAAAAAAAAACAGGAAGCAATTCACGTAATCGGATTAAAATGTATAATATAAAGTTTGTATGGGTGTGTATGTGTGTGTATGTTTATTACTTCTTCACAATGACTGCTGGACGGATTTGAATGAAATTTAATATACAGATTGACTATGACCTTGAGTAGCACATAGGCCTTCTACGTGGTACTTTAGGACTGCCTCAGAACGTAGCTGAACGAGGGCAAATCTCTAGGAATGAATACTTTTAAGCCGACTTCCTACTTGTTTCTAAATAATATTCACATAACTGGTAATAGCATATATTAATTATTTTTTCCAAATTTCCCTCTAAATCTTTATGTGTAGACGACTTTAAAATTTTACCTGTTATATGTTTTAAAATCCAACATCCATCCATTGTGTCAAAGAAATGGACTTATACATAGATAAATATATGAATGTACACACTAGTATATACATATATGCATTTGAAAATCATAACATTAATTCACGGTGCTAATAAAAATACAGTAAAAAAATCCTAATAAAAATACCTTACAAAACTATTTATTCGTAGTTACAAAACTAAATACGAAAAAAACTCTTTTCTATCCTAAGATAAAAAATAACACGTCACACTCGCTAGAACCTCTACCTACCTGTAAAAATCTACCTGTATAAATCTAGTTATAATTTTATCAGCTGTTCCTGAGATTAGTGGGTTTTAGCAGACAGGCAGACAATTTTATTTAATAATTGTTGACGCTGTTGCTTCGTAAAATAACCAGATAGCTCACTCAATACGTATATTATTTGGTTAATTGCATGAAAGTGCTTCTACTCCGCTTTGAAATCACAGACGAACACTTAATATAAATTCTGTCCAGGTTGAATGAAAGGATTCTTTACTGGTTCTGAGAACATAAAGAAGAAAAACACAATATTCATTATTCTTGGTACTCTTTTTTCAAAATGTCGATAAGCATTATTTTAGGATATTATACGTATAGAACGACTTTATTGCTACGTTATGTGATTTTATTATTATTTTTATTTATTATTAGGTGTTTCTCACATTAGGAACGTATTGTAAGGTACCTTCTGGAATATTCATAATCTATACATATAATAAAATTGTAACTAAGCCGAATCTGTACATTAAATATTTTTTGGAAAATCTTATTGAAATAGACATTATTATCGATACAGAGGTCGAATCTACAGTTTTTAGAATTTTTGTCTGTCTGTCTGTCTGTCTGTTACCGCATCACAGAAAAACCACTGGAGGGATTTTGATGAAATTTGGTATGATGATAGTTGGTTATCCGGGTCATTATATAGGATACTCTTTTACCGCAGGAAAATATCTCATTTTTAAGAAAAAATAAAAAAAACCTGCATTGTAAGAGTATACTAATATGTAAAACCTAAGAGTTTGGTTTTTGGTCATCTGAACGCGGGCGGAGCCGCGGGCAATGCTAGTTAGCTATACTATACGGTCACGCCAAGCCAGTTAAAGACGTTATTTAGCTTAAGCGAACAGAATAAGAATATTTAAGTTAGGATAAACTCAATTAACGACACGAGTTGACGACACCTTTGGCTCAGTTTGTAGTGACCCTCATGCTGTGCCAGCGGTCGCAGGTTTGAGTCCCGCTGGGGGCATTCATTTGTGTGATAAGCTCGAAAACAAAAAATGGTGCTGTGTGTTAATGTCCCAACATATTTTATTAATATTTAATTAAAGTTAAAAAATATTATGACAAGTTATATTAGCAAAGCTGAACGTCATAATATCTATTAGGGGATAGAGAAAGCCAGCAAACATTGTCAAGCGGATGTCAAACCAGATATTCTATTTAGACGATCGTCTATAACCTAAAGTGGTTACATTTATAACTCTCCTTTACCAAATATACAGAAAGAACATCCTTTAAAGAAGGCTCATTCCTTTCACTTTTTCCCTTTTACTATCAAGATAATAGTGGCTTAAGTAAAGTATCGATACGTACTCTTTATTTTACCAAAATAAACATCCATCTTGTGCGAGTTTCGAATCTCCGGTGCAGCAAAAATTGCAAGTCCTCTGTATGACGGTATCCGATCGATCTATATTTTTATATATGGAATACCAACGTGCGTGTGTTCGTAATTCTTCTCCTCATAAATGACTTGACTAATTTTGATGTTTTTTTCTTTATTTATGGGGTTACCTGGATGGTTATAGTTATAAATGTTGTTTCGTTAAGATCCAGTTTTTTTTGTCCCATTCCTTTTTATATATGTATTTTTTTTTTGGATTTTCTTCATACAAAATATAATAATTATCCTACATTTTTAGCCTCTCAGCGCGAGGATAACCTCTACTTCTCGGGTCCGCCAGTAGCCTATAAATAACAGGCAAGCCTTGTAAATTGGTTAATTAATTTGATAACCACCCAAATATAAAATACATTGAGATACGTTTGAGAAAATTATACTTTGAATTACTGAGACCACCCGTAGTTTTTGCCTTATCTTTTAGCTTTTGTTGAGTTGGAGTAGTAGACGCTCATTAAGTTAAAATCAAAAAGATATTTTTCTTAGCCCAAAATCGCTAACCTACGAATTTCATTAAAGAATTCTTCCTAACTCACCTATCTCAATAACCACTAAAGTATTTTTTAAATACGTCGGTATTCCCCGATTGTGATAAGGGTTTCGATCTGTGAAAGGAATGTTAATTAAATTTATTTCATTAAAAACATCCGATCAATCTTTATCTCAGATTTCTACAAATGAGTGAATAATTTAAATAACAACACTACTTAGCTATGTGTTTGTGCTAATTGTAGCCTAAATTTCAATTTATACACTAACCAGCGAGTCGCTCCGCTAGAGTTCGTCCCTAGGAACCTTTTAACGGTTAATATAGATTTCTAAGAGATAAGATTTTTTCCCGTAGTAAAAAGTATCCTATATGTTAACCTGGATGCTCAGCTATTATCATACCAAATTTAATCAAAATCAATCCAGTGGTTTTCTCGTGATACGTTCCCAGACAGACAAATAGACAAACAGACAAACAAAATCCTAAATACTATAGATTTGGCCTCTGTATCGATAATAATGACTATATAATTAAGATTTTCTAAAAAAATGTTTAATGTACAGACAGATTCGACTCAGTTAGAATTTTGTTATATGTATAGATTAGACGTATCTATGTGTACAACAAAAATTAAAAATTCCTAATTAAATACTCGTAGGTACGAGTATCTCAGCAATACATAATCTACTTCTACGAATTCCTATAATTTATTTAAATAATATTTTATTGGACCATAACAACTTACCTAAATGATACATATATAACTTTGTATAGCTTTTGATTTCAATGAACAATTTTAATGCTATGTCTTAAAGATACTCCAAACTAGTCTAACCCGATATACAAGTCGTTCATAAGAGTTGTGACACTGGTTGTAAAAATACAATGTGATATTTATATGTATATTAATTTCAATTGATCTGATATTACATGAATACAATTCTAGCTTAATGAAAATATAATTAATACTTTCTTAGATTTACGCGAATATTTGACATTCTAAATAACACTACTTTTTCGGATTTTTTCGCGGATCTATTTTGATTTTTGGTTCCCGACGTTTCGAATGCTTTACTGCAATCACGGTCACAGGAGATACTAAGGTTTTTAGACGTAACCACGGGAAGCATACATTTTTCCGGGGTAAAAAGTAGCCTATGTGCTATTCTGATGTACGAACTATATTATTGTAAAGTTTCATTAAAATCCATCTAGTAGTTTTTGCGTGAAAGAGTAACAAACATCCTTACATCTACACATTCAGACATCCAGACATCCATACATCTTCACAGACTTTTGCATTTATAATATTAGTAGAAGTAGGATGTAGGTATTTTTTTCTTTTTCTTTTAAAAAATATCCCACAAGAATGCAAAACCATGATTAAAGTGTTATATACATACATAAATATACGTACATACGTATGTTAGTCGAGGACATAGTCTATATATACGTACATATAGTCCTTTGTGCTAAGATTTAACTCAATTCAATCAACCATTATTTTGTTGTTGTTGTTTGTCTGTTATCCAACATTTGTTTGGATAACAGACATTATATAAATAGGAAAACCTAATTTTATTTACTCCTACTCTTTTTCTTCAACGCAAACGTAAATAAATAATAAGTAATAGTTGGTACAAGTTACGATTAGTTTAGTCTTAAATCACTCGAATACCATATTAATTGGCTAATCGTTAAATTTAATGATTTTTGTAAATTCTACAATCTATTCGCAACGAATCCTATACATATAATAAAATTGTAACTAAGCCGAATCTGTACATCAAATATTTTTTGGAAAATCTCATTGAAATAATCATTATAAAAAAACATATCTGAACCAAAGCATTGGCAAATCTTAACCTGTAGCCGGGTCATTAGTTACGTTAATAGAAACAAATGCATACATGATTTAATTTAAGTAATGATTTGTTTTTAACTTTTTTACTACTTAAGCCTTTAACAACTAGTTCTTCCTACTTCAGGAGGTCTAACGATTAATAATTATCTTATATAATAATTATAATTGTTGATCCTATAGGTAATTTTTTTCTTGATCTGTTTATTAACCGACTTCCAAAACAGAGGAGGATTCGTCGGAATCTTTTTTTTCATGTATTTTTTCACCGATTACTCGAAGACGCCTGAACCGATTTGGAATTTTTTTTGTTTAAAAGGGTATACCTACTTCCCAGGTGGTCCCATACAAATTTTATCGAAATCGGTCAAGCGGTTTTTATAAATCAACAAATAAACTATTTTTTTAAATAAATTGCTTAATCGAACATGTTATTAATAAACTTTCTTTTAACAAATTAGGTTTTTATAAATCAACAAATAAACTATTTTTTTAAATAAATTGTTTAATCGAACATGTTATTAATAAACTTTCTTTTAACAAATTACTTGCTTATTACGTTTACGCTACAAATGGACAAATAAAAACTTAAAAAAAACGACTTCCAGGCACTAAAATGTACAAAATAACTAAACGAGGGTTTTCATTTAGAATAGATACCTAATCAAATATTTTCGAAGTCGGTACCAGCCGATGCAAAGCCAATCTAATATATTTCGATACTGATTTTTAGTGTATTTATATCTAGTACCTATAGTATTTGGTTTTATTCCTATACTATTCTTTTGGTTGCGATGAAACATGAATGAATGCTTCTGGTAAAAGATCACCAATGTATGATACGTGATCGAGTTCTAAATATTAAATAATTTCTTAATTAATATTATATGCATATGTCTATATATATTCTTAATAGCAGAACTCACGGCTTCGCTCGCGCTAAAACTACAAAAAAAATCTCTAAAAAGGTAGGTTTCATACAAACTTTCATTCCCTATAATTTTACCCCCTTATAAGATGAATTTCGTAAAAATCATTTACTAAACTAAATACCATTAATACCAAGTTTGAACTAATTCTGATCGTAAATATTTTTTGTAATTGTATTTTAACGTTTTTTTCCGTGCGAATTAGATAATCTCCCGCGGTAAGAAGTAGCCTACAGCCCTCCCACTATCTCCACACAAAAAATCACGCCAATCTGTCACTCGATTTCGACGTGAAAGAAGGACAAACAAACAAACACACTTTAACATTTATAATATTAAGTATGGATGGATATATGTATGATGTGTGTATCACTTTTCCTTATAAATGTATTTCGGGTGAAACCAAAGCGGGTCGCTAGTTATCTATAAGTATTTAGAAGCAGATACAAGTAACCCTCGTGTACTTTTCATAAGTAACATAACGGCTTATTATAGACGCTAACATCTGGTTCGACTCGAGCTAGATAGAGGGCCACTATGCGCTTCCCACGATCATTGCAGCTTTTTATAAACAGTCAATTTCGTTCACATCTCATTATTTACAAGAATGAGAAACACCTGCTTATATACCGTTATATAAAATTACGCGGATACTGTGTAACATGTAATTATACATTGCAATTCGGATGTTGAACTAAATATTAGTTGTATCTAACACAAGCCTTTGAGACACTAGGTAAGAAAATAATTATAAGTAATAATAAATATTATATATTTATTAGTAGTCTAACACTTGCTTCGCTCGGGTGTATTTTTGTTATACATTGTATTAATTTTATCACTTTATTTCAAACAGTTTAAGCATAGTACATCCAAAAACGGGAACGGTACTGTACCTTTAACAAGCACATAGCCAAATATATGTCCATATGCCAAATATATATCCATATTAACATGTATTTTTATATAATACATTTAAAGCAGCAGTAAATATATATTTCGAAACGAAAGCTACATAATAAGCCCGAGCCCGTAATTAACGGCAACCACATAATATGAATAAGTCAACTGGATTTTGATGAAAACTTTTAATCTCTTGTTTGGTCATTTTCACGAGATAGCACATTAGTCCTTGATCACATTTAAATATCGCAATGGTAAAAGAAATATAGATAAATAGTTCGTCTAGCGGCTAGCGGGTACAGCAGCAGATCCGCAGGTCCTGAATACGAGTCCCATGTGTATTAATTATGTATTTTTGAAAGAAATTCTCTGTAACTTTATTTCCAGTAGTAAAATTAAAAACAATATATTTGCCCAAATTTATTATGTATATTTCAATATCTAACGTCCAGAATCAAATAAAAGGACTATGAACACACAAGTTAAACTACAAATAAATTATTTAACCGTTTATCTTTTTAAAACCGAGTTTATGCAAAACTTAAAACCTTAGGATATAATATCTTTAATTAATTAGGGTAGAATTTGGGACTAAGACAAAGTACTTACTATGTTATTATATTCTTTAATGACTTGTTTTACAAATAGGGGCGGGCCTGAATCTATGCTTTCACGGTTCCCTTACGACATGCTTCGCATGGTAGTGTAGGCGCAGGCCTACCCTACTGTCTCCTTCAGAGACGGTGGGGTGGCGTTGGTCTTGGGGGAGAGTGACGCTTTTGTCGCAAAGATCCCCAAGGCAAGTTCGGTGTACTATCCTTCACGAGGTTGCCAGCCCTGTTATTGGTCTAGTTCACTAGGAAATAGACGCAACAGAAAACACCGAGCGCTTGCTTTCATTTTTATTTATATATGTATGTTTATGTATGTTTATGTAAGTGTGTCTATGAAATATATATGTACGTATATGTATAGCTTTAGTTTAGAACCCAATCCAAGGTGTTATTCGTACCGTGCCGAGGGATGCGTGGCTGGGGGGGAGCTCAGTCGCTAACGGTGGCTATCCGACACCTGGACGAATCGGATAGTATTTTAAGTCCTCCCATCGACATGCGGGGCTCTGTCGGTGGGCATTTTTATTTCCCTAGCTGCTCGTGGGACCTATATGAGTAAGGACCAAAACAACAAAAATAGAAATGACGTTACCACGTCACAAACCCTGGACGAATTGTGCCAGGACCTCATGCCGCTGACAATGGGTGCGGATGAAACCGCCCAAATGTCAGCGCAACCAATGGAGGTGACTGCAGGCACCGAAATGGCGATAGGGGCTTCTACAAGCCCTGAATCACCTACTGGTAACCCTGCTGCCACCTCCTCTGATGCTGCCCGACCCAAACGTAAAAGATTGAGTGGGGCAGCCTTAATCCGACTTAAGGCTCTTAGGGGACAAGGAGTGGAGGCTGCAAAAGCCTACGAACTGTCCGCTAAAACCTTTGCGGAACTCAGGGCTATGGGGTATCGATTCGATGCTTCGAAACCCGAATCCGAGCGCTCCATCAAAAGGACCCGCTCGGAGGAGGAATCACCACAGGGACAACCAGTAAGGAAGTCCCAAAGGTCGAGCGAAGCACCGTCGGCCCCACCACCTCCAGCTGCCTATAGTGCGGCCTTATCTTCCTCCAAAGTTGGTGTGAGGGACTCCACTCCCATGACTGACGCACAGCTGCAGTCACTTTATAATGCAATCGTGGCGATAATCACCACTTCGGAGAAGGGTAAGGGACCTGCCTTTGGCGGGCTATCATTCAAGCCAGGCTGGCTGCTCATTACCTGTATTAACCAGCACGCCAGGGAATGGCTTGAAAATTGTATACCCACCCTACAGCCGTGGCCAGGAGCTAAGCTCGCTCTCATTAATGAGAGCGACTTGCCCAAACCAAAGGTTGGGGTAGTATACATCCCCGATCCGGAGTCCAAAGACGTCGACCAGGCGCTCTCCTGTCTCCGGTACAAAATGATGGCCTTAATACGGAGCTGTGGAAGGTTCTCAACAAAAAGGCGGAGAAGGGCGGAATCACACTCACCCTCTCCATCGACGACCAGTCTGTTGAGACCCTCCAAAAAACCGACCTGAAAGCCTACTTGGCCTTCAAGTCTGTTCAGTTCCGGATTAAGGGCATCAACCAGCCCACACCCAATCCTGGGACTTCTGCCTCTGGACCTGTGCCGTCTACCTCTCGTTCTGGGGCCGCGGCTGCTGGAGCGAGCGCCAACGCTGCTGCGCCTTCACCAGCTGGTACAGCTGCACCTGGCGTGGCTCCTGTAGCCGGGATCAGCGGAACGACTGGTACTCCGCACAGGTTTCCTAATACAGGGGGGCACACCAGGGGTGGACAAACCCCCAGAGGCAAGAGCCAGCGCCCCCATAAACAAAAGGGCCGCAGCAAGGGACGTGACAAGCGCAATGGGGCTCGTCCCCAGTAGCGCTACACACCAAACTGGCGATGCCCACACCAACATACTCCAGGCCAACCTACACCACGCTATCGCTGCCACAGCCGTGGCAGAAAACACCTTTAGAGCACATGGCATGGATATAGCGCTGGTTCAGGAACCATGGCTTAACGCCAAGTCCAAGATTTCAGGCTTAAGTGGAGTAGGTAAGATCCTAGCAAACGAAAATGGCACCAAGCCTAGGGCCTGTATCGTTTTTAAGAAAGGTATTAATTTCTTGCCTGTTCCAGAACTTTGCAGTGATGACATGGTCGCTGCAATCACCGTTCTCAGAGGGCGCGGTCAAACTAGAGCACTGGTGTGCTCGGCCTACCTGCCCGGAGAGAAAGCCAACCCCACCGAAGAACTGTCTAAAGTCGTCGACTACGCTCGAAAACACAAGACAGAATTAATTGTTGGCTGCGATGCTAATGCCCATCACACAATCTGGGGCAGTACTGGTACCAACAAAAGAGGTGAGTTACTTTTAGATTTCCTCCTAGCTAACGACTTACAAATACTCAATAAAGGCTGTAATCCAACCTTCGCTACCAAAGCTAGGCAGGAAGTTCTGGATATTACTTTTGCTACTGAACAAATCGCTAAACACATAAGTAAATGGCATGTCAGTAATGAAAACTCTTTGTCCGATCACAAACATATTGTCTTTAGCATACAAGGCTCAATAACTACTGAGCCTAAAAGGCTTAGAAATCCCAAAGCCACCTCGTGGGTAGACTTCAAAAACCTGCTCGCTGAGGCAACTAAGGATTTTCCAAAATCAATCAAGACACCCGACTCCCTTAACATTTTAAACAACTTATTAACGGATGGCATCTTAAATGCATAGGCATTGAAATAAATGGCATGAAAATAGCTGTCCTGTCAGGGAACTCAATGTTAACAACAATACTCCGTGGTGGAACAAAAAGCTAGAACGACTTAGAGTTTCCACACGTCGCTTATTTAATCAGGCCACTACACCGTATGGGTGGGAACGGTATAAGAAGGCTCTGACCAAATACCACAAAGAGATCAGAAAAGCTAAAAGAGCATCTTGGAAACGATTCTGTGAGAATATCGCCCAAGCACATAAAGGAGCGAGAATCCACAAGGTCCTTGCCAAGACACCAAACATCTTTCTCGGCTTTTTAAAAAAGCGAGACAATTCCTTCACGACCACAGAGATGGAGACGCTGGAACTTTTAAGAGCAACTCATTTCCCAGGATCGTACCCTGTCACCGGCAGTGAATCAAACCCAAAGGAAAACTACATCCACAGGGCAAATAGTTGCGACTGGAAGATGGCCAATACCATTTTTAGGCCTAACCAGATTAGATGGGCTTTGAAAAAATTCAAACCATTTAAATCAGCAGGGGAAGACGGAATTTTTCCAGCTCTGCTTCAACAGGGCATGGAACTCTTTATCCCGCATCTGGTAAAATTATTTAGAGCAAGCTTTGCTTGGGGCATTATACCAGAACAATGGACTAAGGTCAAGGTTACCTTTATACCGAAGATCGGTAAAAACGACTACTCTCAGCCCAAATCCTTTAGACCTATTAGTCTTACTTCTTTCCTACTAAAAACAATGGAAAAAGTAATCGACCAGCACATTAGAACTAGGTATCTTGTGGCTAGACCACTTTCCTGCAACCAACATGCTTACCAAAAGGGTAAATCCACAGAATCTGCCTTAGTAGCTCTGATCGACAAGGCAGAAAGGTCCCTAGAGGATAAGCAGACAGCTCTATGTGCATTTTTGGACATTGAGGGGGCCTTTGATAACACACCTACGGCAACCATCCTGAAAGGATTAAATGCAAAAGGTGTTGATATCACAACCACCAGATGGGTGGAATATATGCTCTCCAACCGGTGTGCGAAAGTTACGTTAAACGAACACTCGCACAACTTCTACACTACAAGAGGCTGTCCGCAAGGAGGAGTGCTTTCACCCCTATTATGGACACTAGCTGTAGACCTACTACTTGTAATCATGGCAGATCTTGACTACGATACACAGGGCTATGCAGATGACCTTGTTGTAGTAGTAAGAGGTCCCTGCCTGAACACAATTTCCACCAGGTTACAAGGAGCTCTCAATACCATCACAAGGTGGTGCAGAGAAAATGAATTATCAATAAACGCTGATAAAACAGTTATTGTACCATTTACCAGGAAAAGGAAGCTTGAAAGGCTGACTGAACTCAGACTCAATGGCAAAACCCTTAACCTATCAAATGAGGTAAAGTACCTTGGAGTCACTATTGATCAAAAGTTGACCTGGAACTCTCACCTCAACAACATTATAAAAAAAGCCAAAACGGCCCTCTGGATATGTTGTCGAATGGCTGGAGCCAAGTGGGGCCTCAAACCCAAAATGGCTCTCTGGATGTACACCGCCGTGGTAAGGCCGATTATAACATACGCCTCAGTCGTATGGTGTAACAAAACCAAACAAAAGACAACTATGAGTAAACTAGACAGCATACAACGGATGGCATGTCTAATCATCACGGGAGCCTTCCATTCGGCACCAGGCGACGCTCTAAATGCTTTGTTGGACATAGCTCCGCTATATCTCTACGTGCAAAAAGAAGCTAAATCTTGCCTCTACAGGCTCTGTACACAATCGAATGTAAAATTGCAATCGCAATATATGAACAAACTCAAAGAGTTGACATTCGAACACAAAACTCTGAAAATGCCAGTCGATGGTATGAATACAGAGTTTAACTTCGCAAAACAGTACCAAATAGATCTTCCCAACCGGGACATGTGGCTAAAAAACCAAGAGTCTCACAAAAAGGGCAGTCATGTTTGGTTTACAGATGGATCCAAGAAAGGATCTGATGTAGGGTGCGGTATCTATGGCCTTAAGCCTAGATTTGACATGAGTGTCAATCTGGGCAAGGAGGCCACCATCTTCCAAGCCGAGGTCTTCGCCATTAACAAATGTGCTGAAGTAATCCTGGAGAGAAAGCTTAGAAACCAAAATATCTACATCAACTCAGATAGCCAAGCAGCACTTCTGGCTATAGATTCTCTTGAGAACAACTCTAAGTTGGTCAAAGACTGTATGGATAATCTGAATGTCCTGGGCACATCCAACAGAGTTACCCTCAGATGGGTCCCGGGTCACTCAGGCATAGATGGGAACGAAAAGGCTGATGCATTGGCAAGAAGGGGCGCTGAAACCCCAGAATGTGGCCCAGAACCATTTTGTGGTATTGCAAAACAACATGCCTATTCAATTCTCAAAATTCACTGCAATCGCCAAGCACTTCAAGAGTGGCAATCCACTTCTGGACAAATACACTCTAAAGCGCTAATTAAGGGATATCGCAAAAAGTTTACAAAAGAGTTGCTTCAACTCAACAAGTATAAAACCAGTGCAGGAACCAGAATACTTACTGGTCACTGCAAACTCAATAAACATATGTTTACCCTCAGCCTCAGTCGGACCGCAATGTGCAGACTATGCCATGAGACAGAGGAAACTGCTATGCACATCCTCTGCTCGTGCGGTCCACTCATGCACCGCAGAAGTATCTATCTAGGGCAGCATATTATGCAACCGGAAGAGATACAGATGTTCCCCGCTCAGAAAATCTGGAAGTTCCTGGAGTCAACAGGACTAAGCGGAGAACTTTGAACTCACTATAAAGGGAGCTACAATGGACCTAAACTGGTCGACGTAGCTAGGGCCGACCTCGGCACCAAACCCAAAAAAAAAAAATAATAATAATAATTACAAATAATACAGAAACCAATGTGTACAAATATAGACTTGTCTTTGAAGGGATTTCTTCCGGTCATACTTTAGAAGTGAGAAAACGTGTTTTATAGCGGGCCAAAAATGCGCATTTAATACAAAGTATTTTTTTAAATAGTACCTATTCATATACTTAAATAAAATTAAAATTACATTTATACATTGGTACTATAATACCCTTATATACATACTATTATATAAATATATATTATGTAACTATGTATCTACTATACTTTAAATGCTAGAAATAAATACCTTAATAACAAAAACACACCAAAATAGACACCTATCAACACAATAAACGCATATTAAAAATTTATTATTCAATCGATGAAAAAATATTTTTTGTCTAAATATAGGTACTATTTCTATTATAACAAAATATGCATATTTTTTTATGAAATAAAGAAGATAAGAAGCCTAGAAGATAAAGAACATTTGAATATAAACAAAGAAGTACAAGAAGCAATTATACAGAAGCAATCTCAAGTTTTAAAATCAATACATAAATAACTTTATTGTAACTGAAACACTCCACCCATATAAAGTAAAATTTTGAAGGTAACCCCATCTTCTTCTTCTCCCTGCCCATTTCCCAATCACTTGGGGTCGGCGCAGCACATCTTCTGTACTGCTGATAGGATTTAGCAAAAGTTTCACGACCGGCCGCCTCACGCCTGCCTGACGTCAACACTCCTTGGGAATGCTATTGTCCCTCTTTGTCTGAATGGTTATTTTCGGATATATTTTAAAATAAATTTTGATTTAAAGGTAACCCCATAGTGTGTGATAAACCTTAAGGACAAGCAGAGGGATAACATGCAAATAAACTGTTAGTGCTACTAAGCCGGACCGTGCATTAACTGCCACGCACGCAAGTCTCGTGTTATCCACAGCTAACCCGATCTGCAATTTACATATTAGACAGGGACGGAATTGGTTCAACACAAACATTTGCAATCTAATTTTATGGTAACGTGAGCGGAAAGCATTAAAATATGTGTATAATATAGGAAAAGTTTTGATGTACTATGGATAGACTATTTTTTTTTAAGTTTTCACCTATTGAAGTAGTTTATAAAAGGTTTGCACCTCTATTATAATGTGATATTCATATGCGCAAAATTCAATAAAAAACAAGATCCATTACATAATTTAAATCGCGAAAGAAATTGTTTTTTCCCTTCCGCGGGTTGAATAATATATTTTTCTAATATTTGATTTATTACATAGAGATCAAAGGCCCTATCCGTAATACGAGTATAAATAATAAATTTCAAAAACTAATACAAACTGAAACGTATACCATTTTGTGTAAGAATAAAAATCCGTTAATGTTAGTTCTGAAGTAGTCATTTTAAAACTAATATTCCGCAAAAAGCTGAATAGATAAAGATTATTTAAATTGGGGAAAAATTATATGTAAATCAATATGAACACACCTTGTATATTATCGCAAATATTCGTATAATTATACTTTAAAACAAAAAGGTTAAATATGTATCTTCAAAATCATACTAATATTATAAATGAAAATGTTTGCAAGGATGGATGTTTGGATATTTGTTATTCTTTTACGCCAGAACGGCTGAACAGATCTGGATGAAATTTAACACAGAGATAGATTTTAGTCTGGAATAGCACATAAAGGTTACTTTTTTCCGAAAAAATTTACAGTCCCCGTGGGATAGATTGGTTAATGTCTTGGGACAAGCCCAAGGCGAAGCGAGGGTGAGTCGCTAGTATTATTGAATGGAATGCCACTTACGGTTTAATATTAATAAGCAAATAAATAGCTACGGTTTAATATCATCTCTATAATAACCATTTTTAATTAAAATGTTTATTTCAAGAATTTTTATTGTTAACGAAAATTTTAACCTGTTTTCATTATTTTATACTAAACTAGCTGAACCCCTGGCTTCGCTCGCGCTAAAACTACCAAAAACTCTAAAAATATAGTTTTCGTAACTTTCATGTCCTATTTTACCCCCTTATGGGATGAATTTCGAAATATGGTAAAACACGTATTTATTTAATTATCTTGAATTAAAACCAAGTTTCAAGTAATTCTGATCATAAATCTTTTTGATTTGTATTATAACGTATTTTCCTGTGGGAATGAGATGATCTCCCGCGATAAAAAGTATCCGTCACTCCGTTTCGACGTGAAAGAAAGACAAAAAAGCACAAACAAACAAACATACTTTCACATTTATAATATTAGTATGGATATGGATAACTGAAGCTTTAAATAGAATTCAGGAAAGCATAACGGTATTTAAATATACATTTTATTAGATAAAGATATGAATTTGTATTCAGCCGTCTCCCTGCTGGGAAATTGCATCACTCGGTTTCCCAAGCGAGCGTATTACCACTGGGCTACCACTGCCTAGATGGTATGGTAAATGTGAATTTATTCGCCTCAAATTAATCCTACATTTTGCCTACAATCACATTTCTTTTCCAGTTGTGATCTACACAAAGAGATTTTCATAAAAGAAAAAGATACAATAGATAATACAAAAAGATACAGCTAAAATATCTCATAAAATTCAAATCATGGCTTCATCTTTTAATAGGTACGAAGAGTATTTGTGTTTCCATAATATTTTACACAGCTTCAAAAACGCGTGCATAATATGATGAAATTAATAAAACTAACTTATTTACACTGGAAATATATTTGATACCCATACTTATAAAGTTTTGTAATAGTTTTTAAATAATCATACGTTATACTTTCTTAGATTTACGCGAATATTTGACATTTTAAATAAAACTGCCCCTGACGTTTCGAGTGCTTTACAGCAATCATGGTCACGGGAGAGACTTCCATCTCTCTCTCCCGTGTCTCAACCAAAACCAAAAATCAAAATAAATCCGCGAAAAAATTCAAAAAGATAGTTTTTTTTTAAATAATCGTACTTTATGTACCTATAGACTTACAGGCACTACATATGACAATTATTTATAGGATTGAAAAATTAAAGTTATGGGAAGTGAACTTTAGAATGTATTTTGCTCTCAGTACCCGTATTTGTTACCCAGATAACGGAGGTGAAGAATATCTTGGTTAAAATGCCCTGTATAAAGCTTATACATATTTAAAACTACTGAATATATTTTGACAAAACTTTACAGTAATATTATATAGATAGATAGATGATTTTAAGTATGACCTGTTTGTTTATTTTGATAGAATACTAATTTAAATAAATCAGTAATAATAGTAAATAAGCTATCAAACACTACTTACTCTAAAAGGTAGAAATGCTTTTACGTGATGTCTCTACATTGCAATTTACAGGGTGTCGAATAATGCCCTTGATCACGTTCTCCTGAAAGGGACAACCAACCTTTCTTTAGAAAGGTTTCGTTATAAGAAAGAAGTCATAACGTATTATGTACGTATTGTAATATGGAGAAGAAAATAAAATACCTATATTATAAAAAAATAAACTACTTCTACCGATACTAACGAAGATTTTTATCTTATTTTTTATCGTATTATGTATGTATGTATGTCTACATAATATTATAAATGCTAAAGTAAATTTTTGAATATACGAAATTTGTTCAATTACATTAATAATAAATAGCATTTAGAAATAAAGCTCACAATATTGAAATAGGAAAATGTTATTATTGATAACGGTGAAGGACACATTGTTCTATGTCATAAATAATAAGTATCTGCTATCTAGAACTCAGATAATTGTGAGAAGGTTTGAAACCCATTGTTAGTTTAGATTAAGCTTCTGACAATTTAGCGATATGACTTGTTACTTTAAAAAATATAGCTGCAGTATTTATTTCCATTAAAAATTGTCAATTTATTTCGGAGACACTATTTTGTACTACATTTGAATTCATATTTCATTTCGTCTTCTAGTTCAATATTGTCAAAAAAGAACTCAATATAAAAATCTTTGAGAAATACATCAAACGAAATATAATAATAGTAAGCTATGCGTAAGGAAGAGGCAAATCTATGTCAATTTAACAAATGTAATATACTTTTGTCAGCTTTTATGTAATCGTAGTACAACTGTCTCGGTGGTGTAGTGGCTAGCATGTACGGCTGCACACCCGGAGGTCCTGGGTTCGAGTCCCGGGTCGGGCCAAGTTTAGTTATTGAGTCTTTCTATATAAGTAAGCCTCAGTAACAGCCCGGAGTTGGGAAGTTGGCGGTGTTTCAACCCCGTGCCTCGGAGGGCACGTAAAGCCGTCGGTCCTGCGCCGACACTCTCACCGGTCGTGTCGAGTGGTCGTCCCACCGGAGTATGAGAGAGACAGGAATAGAGAGTGCCCTAGTGTCTGCGCGTACACTTGTGCACTATAATATCTCCTGCGCAGTTGTCTAGTCTCAATGAGATTGGCCGCCGTGGCCGAAATCGGTCAGGAGAACATCATCATCAATCGTAGTATAAGACGAATAATTATTATTAATAATAATTATTAATCTAGTTCGTCACACAAGGAAGAAGTGAAAAAAACTAAAATCTTACAATTTTACTTATATCTTTCTGTAGACTATTCATTTAAGATTCTTGTTTACTTATATTTTATCCATGTCTATACATATAATAAAATTCTAACTAAGCTGAATCTGTACATTAAATATGTTTTTGGAAAATCTTATTGAAATACACATTATTATCGACGTAGAGGCCGAATCTATAGTTTTTAGGATCTTTTACTGTCTGTCTGCCTGTCTGTGACGGCATCACGGAAAAAACATGGGAGAGATTTTGATGTAATTTGGTAGCATAATGGATGGTTATCCGGGTCAACATATGGGATACTTTTTACTGCGGAAAAATATTTCATCTCTGAGCTAAGCGTTAAAACGTATTATTTATAAGTCATTGCATTGGAACGGGCATGTCTAGAAAGCTCGAGGTTGAAAATATAAATGTTATTTTTCTAAAATCAGTTTTCAGACTCTATTTTATCTCTTTCAACTTTAGCTTCGCACTGAGCGTAAGGCACTGAATATAATACACATATCATATTGTATTATCATCGCAACCATTTTACGGGTCGTCAAACGTATTTACCGATTCAGTACGCAATTATTGTAAATAACAATGCGACAAAAACTACTGTTGTTAGACAAAGCGTACGAGCCGTGACGAGACAAGCCTTCCTGCTATTGTCTTCGCTACCGTGAACCATGCGAGTTTACTTACTTCACTAACATGTTAGTTCCCACGATATATGTAGGTTTTAGATTAAGATGTAGACTAAATTCTTGGAGATAAAAACTAATAAGATTGTAAAAATAAAAAACTTTTAGTTTAATAATTGAATTCATAAGTACATGAATTCAATTTGCTTCTTAATGTTTTCAAAATGCCAATGTCATACAGAAAGGAGAAACTTTAAGTAGATACCTCTGACACAATATGATCTTTAATTATTAAACTTCCAAAAATATCACAATTAAAAAAATTACATGACTAACGCTAGCTAATTATTATCTATATTATCGGATTAACATATTTCGTATACATATAGACTATGGCCTGAAGTTTGACAGATGTTTGGCACCTAGGAATGCTACCAAACAAAGCGACGGTAAGACGTTAGGTATGTGTTATAATAATTTACTCGAAACTAAAATCCTCCATTGAAAAAACTATATTTAAATCACTTCAATAATTTACATACAACTTAAATAATTTCAACTTTTAAATACATATTCAAATACATACTTAAATACGTAATTAGATACTTAATTTCATCAGTGTAAGCCTAAAATTGTTTTTCTCACGATGTTTTATAATAGAACATTGATTGCTTACATTAAGTAATTTTTTTATTGAGTAGCATATTATCAAAAAAAAAACTTAAACAGCTAAAGTTTTCACTCTGTTTTAGTTTTCAGTTAAATTTCATAAAATCCTCTGACTTGTTTTAACCTTTTTTATCGCAATCTTTTTAGACCATGTTTACGTACGTAAATATGCAAATCTTTTAGTATAAATCTATTTTACTCGTAGCAGCTGCTCCCAGCACTGTGCGCTTGGAATTTTCCCAGACACCAACGAAAATCTTGTCTTTCGTAATATCATAATTTCAAATCAAATTGGATGCCTTCAGGAGCAGAAAGATCTATCTTTTGTTATTAATAACTCTTTTTACTTTACGTTAAACGTGTTTTGGACCAAAAGAAGCTTATCTTGTATAGTGATATAACATTGGATTTTTGGCCAATTAGTCATATACTGTGTCCAGGTGTTCATACATTTTCCACATTAACATAATATATACAGATAAACATACATGCTCTAGAATGTCATTAAATTTATAGCCTATAAAATAAGTCGTAAATTTCATTAATAATCTTATCGAAAGAATTTAGACTAAAACTACATGATTAAATAAATTAAAATCAGTGACCTTTAAAATAAAATGCTGGGAAGAAAATAAAGCGAAGGTAATATGATAAATAACTATGTATAATGTATATACCTTAGTAACGTTTAGCTAAACTCACTTTATATTTCCGCAGGCAGCCAAAACTAAAACTGAAAATAATGCTATTTCCAGTTTCCGTTTCCGTTCCGTACTTATGCAAACAGGCTAATTTATATCATTTTTAATAAAACTACATATATATATATATATATATATATATATATATATATATATATATATATATATATATATATATAGTTTTGGATATATTTTGATTTTTAGTTCCCGATGTTTCGGATGATTGACAGCAATTATGATTACGGAAGGGGTCTCTCCCGAGAATCCGAGAAGTGTCAAATATTCACGTAAATCTATAGATCTATAGATACAGTAGAAAATCTAAAATTATGTCCTTTTCATTTCTATGCATTTTTCGATCTAGGGTAGAGCAGACTAAGAGAGAATTTTTAATACTCTATATTTATTCTCTTAGGACAATAATTACATATTAATACTGCTCTGTTCATTTTTCTAGCTAACAACTATTTAAACATACGTAAAGTAATGAAAACTGATTCTCTTTAGAAATACTTTTAGTTAAGTTAAAATAAATGAAAAAGTTTCGATACGAAAATATAAAATGTGTCACAATTTTGACCTACCGTAGGCATTATATTTAAATGCAACAAGGGCGTTGGAATACTTAACTCAAAATTTAACCTCTTCTGATGCATGCAAGCAAAAATACATCTTATTTCTTAACAATGAGACTTAATACACATTGCTTAACCAGAGAACCCCCAAAATTGTGAGTCACATTAAAAAGATAATTGTATAAAATTAGCTAAATAAAATTAAATCGTATAGTTCAGAAAATAAAGTTCATTATCATTTACAAACCTAAAAAGTGCTGGACAATAGCGACACGGGTTAGGGTGAACAAAAACACGATGTCAGCATATACTGTTGTGCATTGTACCATCGTGTCGTTCTAAAAGGGAAGTGAAATGTTAAGGCTACTCGATTCTTTGAGTTTCCTTCGCCCGTGTTATTCTTCCAACCTGGGAATACGTGTGCCTACGATCGTGATTGGATTGGGAGTTGGGGCTTGGAAAATCTTGTTTTACTTAACTTGTTTATTGAGACTTATATAGGTTTTCTCGTATTTATATTTTGGCTAAAAATATACGAGCTAGTTTTTGTTTTCTTATCTTTATTACATAGTATAAAATGAATTCGCTTCCGCTAGACAGCGGATCACATACAAGCGGATAAACAAATTAACGGATTTTAATGCAGTTTTCAGCAATAGATAGAGTCATTCAAGAGGAAGGTTTATACATATGCATAATATATGCATATTATAGTACAAAAAAGCCGAGGGACGAACCCGAGTGAAGTGAGGGTGAAACGCTAGTTGTAAATAATTCAGGTTATTGATTTAATGAAAAATATTATCATTTTAAATCGTGTAATGATGATCGCTATATAATGCAAGAGAAAATTTATCTAGCAAACGCAAAGTGGCTATAAAAAGCCATAAGGTCTTTCAGTAACATAGTCATCTAATTATTTTTGTAATTTAGTTAGTCTATTTAGTTCCGTTATATTAGTTACATAATAACGTTACCCGCGTATGGTCACGGGACATCATCGCATAGAAATTGGATATGGTAATTACGTCACTCACGATTTGTTAGGCTTTATGTTTGAAAAAAATAAAAATATTTAACTTTAGAAATATTTAGGAATCCTCAAATCTCGTTAGAAATATGCCGTATACCGAGAAATCTGTGCTACCTATTATCTATTACCTCTTATCGATTATTATTATCTCTTATCAATTTTGTATACCTAATACTCTTCCTTATATCGAAATATTTAACGTCAAATATTCAAAACTGGGTTTTATTTTTCTTCTGATAAAGTATATGTAATATTCAACTATACGTTTCAAATATCTTATTTTATTTTGAAAACGGTCTTATAATTAAAAATACCATATAAAATTCATATAAAACTAAAATGCTATTAAAAGCATACTGTTTTGCCACTCATTTACCTCTGTTTAACACAAACGTAACCTAATGAATAAAAGGGTCAAGAACTTAATTCAGCACTACAGTAAAAAATAATGTCCATCAAGTCATCTATTAAAATTCATATGACAGAATGCTGAATGTAAAAAACTAATTAAAATTCATCTCGGCTCAAAGGGACTACAGCAGAGCGATTGCTCAAAAACTTGATAATGGTCCTTCGACATCTGCACGAAATCACCTGCCAAAGGTTTATTCAATCTTTTAAATCATTTCATATACTCAGACTGATATACGCTTTTGTGTGTCTGAAGTAAGAATATTTAAATAGAGCGGTAATACGAGACGCACAATCGACGTTCTACTCGTCTGGACTCTTTTGTATAACAAATACTACGGAATGTATTTCTGTAGACTTAATAAAATAGAAGTAATTTTATGCTACAATGAGATCTTATTTAGAGAAAGTTTCTTGTATGTTGTTAGGTGTTCAATAATTCGTGTAGAAATTAATGTAAAAATTTCCTTTTAAATAAAAGATGACATGCTCGTAGTTTTTCCTCTGTTCTTAGTAATTATTAGAAATTTTTGCTGTATGTAAGATTTTAAGGAAACATTTTTACTATAATAATATCTTCCAATCTCATCATGCCAATCTCACTAACGTTAGACCTCTATCTGCGCCGAATATATTATAGTACACAAGTTCACTCTATTATTTTCATTCTCAAATCCCGATAAATTGCCAATTCAAAAGGACCGGTAAAAGATCAGGCGACGATTCAACGTACTCTCCGAGGCATGAGGGTGAAACACCGCCAACTTCCCAACGCCGAGCGGTTACTGAGACTTTCTTAACAGACAGTTTCAACACTAAACTTGTTCCAAACCGGGACTCGACCCCACGACCTCCAGATTTGCAGACCTCCGTACATACTAGCCGCTAGATCATCGAGGCAGTTTTGTATTATAATCAGAATTAAAAAAAAAGATCTAGCAGCGAATTTGTAATATATGGATTTTAAGATTATAAAAATACTCGTAATTTATTTTCCGTATAAGGAGCCCTCCAATTTAATACATTTTATAATGCACTATTTGATTTCTAAAATTAACTAAAAAAATTGAATTCTAAATATTAGAGTACAACTTTAAATATTTTTTTTTTTTATTTACGCTTTACGTGCGTCGTTGGGTTGTTATACTCATATCTGTTACAAAAGTTTAATTTTGTCCGTCTATTAAGATTAATGAGTTTTTGAAAAAATAAGCTTTGACTAACAAAGTGATAGACATGCACAAATGCATTGCACCATTATAGGGTCACTTATAAATAAACGCCGCTACCTACATATAATTATAGTAAAATTCTGTATTCAAATCAAGTAACATATTCCAAACAAGAAAAATATTCCAAAATATATAAATAGTCTAATGGGTCAATACCCTAGCCTATGATATTCATACCTACATATTATGTATATATATGTATATGTATATGTGTATGTATATATATATATATACATACACATATACATAATATATATATATATATATATATATATATATATATATATATATATGTGTAACTATAAGCTGCCGGTAATATCGGTCATCATTCTGCACTCGCACTATTATAGCCATCAAAAGTAAAGTGTACTGCAAAGTGCGGTATATACTCGTACCTACAATTATACAATTCCCGTAAGAGCAAAAAGGCAAGTCAATCATTATTTTAATTGCAAACTGGATACACGTTTGATCTTTAATTTGCAGTGTTTTTAGCTCGTAGTGTGTTCCAGTCTTTTAAAAATAACTTCATAACAAGTATAACGGTTACATTGTGTCGTCAGAAAAAATGTTATTGACTACATGTCCTGCGAATATCCTTGCTTCACTCAAGTGCGCCCCTAGGTGTCTTCTGTACTCATAATTTAATATATAGACAGCGCCACCATTTGGTAAATTTTATTTATAACAGTTTCTCACGTAACTCAATGTACATCCTTGTCGCGGTGGCAAAAAATGCACTGGTACCTGGTACCGTTGCTCCTGGTCTTTCTGGTAACAAAGTGGACTGCTGGTGCAACCCTAGGGTTGTTATGGGAAGCTTTTGCAGACCTGCCGTTTTCCAATAAAAGATGGTCATAGTCTATATGTACCTATTAACTTTCATCCAAATTTGTGTAGCCGTTGCAACATGAAAGACTAAAACCATACGAACACATACAAACAGACGCATTTAGAGTAGTATGTCATGTCATGTTTAAAATAATTGTATAGCAATTGTAGAAATTGCTATATAAATATGTAGATCATGTTATATGTTACCTTGCGGTGTAGACTAAAAAGATATATATTGATTCCGCTTTTGCCAATATTTATTATTATTTTGGAAGGCTAATACATGTGACTATGCATGACTTAAATTTAAAAACCGGTCCCGATAAAGCCATCATTTCATTATAAGATTATAAAGATTAAGATAAAATCTTTTAAAACCTTGAAAAATATTAGTTTATATGACCTTTTTAAATTTTCTATACAGCTGATAGTAAACTATATTTTACGACCAATATCAAGTTTTGCAACAAATTCCGGGATGTAGATTTCTCATATATTTCTCGTATAATTTATACAGAATTTGATATCCCAAAACGATAATTTAAAGATTAAAAAGCCATTATTTTATAAACCGCTCATCATTGACATTGAAGTCTCCTTGGGAACCAAATATACATACATACATATGTATATTATAATAAATCAGAACACTATGACAGTTAATCCTCAGTTATTATTTATCTAATTTACATATATTTTATGACGTTTTTTTGCAACAAAATATTCTACAGAAATCCCTCATACACCATTTTCTTGGAAATAACGATTTTGTTAAATCTTGTTTATAGGATACCCAAATGTCTATTCACGAATCACGTCGATGCTAAAATGGCGCATGAATAAAAAGATCCAACGAACAATCACACTTTCACATTTATACTAGTATTCAAAAATACATTTAATTTCTTGTGGTTTTAATTGGAGATCATAATGGAGAAAAGGTAGGTAGGTACATCTTACTCCATCGTGGACTTAAGGCCAGTAAAGATATTGCTTTAGCAAGCGGCTCTCAACATCGCGCTTTGTCTGAATCAGACCGAATCGTATACACCGTGTATCACGACAATTGCTTAAAAAATAAAATAAAAGTATTCCTTTTATTTAACACATTTTTGAATACCATTATAATGTTCTTAAGATCGATCTCGGCCACGGCTTCAAATCTCATCAACACTAGCCGCCTGCGCAAGAGATATTATAGTACACAAGACGTATGCGCGCAGACACAAGTCCATTTGCTATTCATATCACTCTCATACGCCGGTGGGATGACTATTAAATACGACCAGTGGACTTAAGGGTAAGACCGACGGTTTTACGTGTTTTCTGAGACACGGGGGTAAAACACCGCCAACTTCCCAGCTCTCCGGGCAGTTACTGAAAATTTCTTGACAGTAAAATTCAATAACTGCACTTGACCCGATCCGAGACTCGAACAGAGGACCCCCGGGTCTGCTACCATACATGCTAGCCACTAGACTACCGAGGCATTTAAGGTGAGGTGAGGTTTGATAACCATTTAAGAAATATTTAAATAATTATTTACGAAATATTATTTAAGTTAGATTATTTAAATATTTCTTAATAATTTATTAAGAAATATTTAAATAATCCTCTTTTCTTTCGACATGTTGAATGTCAGCCTGTGCCTCTTTATACAAGGAGTAGTATAGAATAAGTTTAGAATAGGTATACATACACTCGGAAAACATCACCCTCACCCTCCTTTTAGGGCTGTCGGATAATAACATGTCCTTTTTACAACATTTTATTATTAAACAACTCAGGTTTCATTACAGACCTCAGGCTGATAACTATATTTAAAAAGTTTTTAATATGTTAAAGGTAGAGAAACCACAACGAATACAGATATTACGAGTTGTTTATTTAAAAGACAAGTTTCAAGCACTCATCGGTCCACACTCCATGCTAACGGCCCGCTATTTATAAGCGTCGTTCACTTTTTTCACATCATCTCTGCACACCTGCTACCGTCCTTGTAGTCGATTGGACGAGTTGCTCGAGTCAATAACACTGAGGCCACCCCTCTTGTTTAACCCTTATCTTGTCTTAAATAACTTGTTATCTAATCACCCCCATTTAAATACACCGAAAACAGATGCAAAGACTTCTAACAGACCGCCTTGATTTTTGTTCAGTTTGATTATAATGGTAATGGAAATATTCTGGTTTAGATTTTGATGTAAAATAATAAAAGATCACCTCCATATATCATAATATAGGTAATTCTTAATACGATATTCGCTCAAGCTATATTAGAGTACAATATATAGTCCTTTCTGAGATCATAAAAAACAGTCTCTCACGTGATTTACTATTGACATTTTTACGTGTTTAATAATATTAGTATTAAAAAGTTGAGATCATTAGACGCAAAACGAATTAACCTTACTGTTCATTTTTCATACATACATATAAGGTATCTTATTTTGAATAATTATTTATATACATTAACTATACAGTGATTCATTCATATTAGATGTATTTCCGAGACGAGTCATCGAAGCCCCCTGTTACCATCAAAATGTCGCCTTATTAAATATTTTAAATGGTATATAAATTTTCTGATATAAATCTAAACCACCTTCACACGAGATATAAAACCAAGAACGTTTTGAGCTCTTAAGTAGTATGTAACATTGAAACATGTGTATAAATAGATAAGCCATAGAGGAAGACCGTTGAATTTAAACATTTTATTCCTCAAGCCATTAGTCATCGACTAATCGGTACATTCCATCTTATTAGAAGATCTTTTTGTATAAACACATGCATTAACACTTTGTTAATTAAGCACAGTGAGACTTTTTACTAAGGCTAATTAATAATCTAAACATATAATGAAATCGTAGTGGTCGATTCTGTATATAATAATTTGTTAATACTGATACTAAAAACAGCTCACTACCTTTTTCTCCTCGGTTTGTAAACCGATTTTCTTTATTTTTGTTTAGTAGTTATAATAATAATAAGCGTTTATTTCGGACAAGAAGTCCATAAAAATCATCAGTACTTTACATTAAGCATAGAACACAGAAAACTGAAATAAAATGCTACAAAATTATACAAAAATAAACAAAGGAAAATAAAAACATTTAACATTTAAACATATTTAACATTGAAATTGAATAAATCATATAAGGCATGTCATTCAGTCAATTTAAATTAATAATATTTAAATTACATTACATCAAAGGTTGAAATATTAGAAGTAAGTCATGGACGAGTTTTAGTGTTATCAATTTTTATCAATAACATCAGGAATAGTTAGTTTTCTTTTATATAAATAGCTTAATTCTATTCATATGTGTGTATATATTTTCCTCTTCAATAATGATTATGCTAGTATGTCGACCTCTGGACGAACACTAATATTATTGAAACTATTACCGGTATATTCTAGGTAATAAAATTTAAAATAATAATTAATTAAATTATTACGAACAGAGCTATAATATAAAATAAAAACTTTTTAACAAAAAAATAAAAACCGACTTCAAACAAAAGCACTAAAAAGTAACAAATAACTGATTGGTAGTTTTCATTTACTATACATACCTAATCAAATATTTTCGAAGTCGGTGTGCTTTGCTTTGTATGGGCTGGCACCGATTTCGAAAATATTTGATTAGGTATGTATTTAATAGGTAGGCTTTTATTACTTAGCCAAAGCACACCGACTTCGTAAATATTTGATTAGGTATGTATAGTAAATGAAAACTACCAATCAGTTATTTTTTACTTTTTAGTGCTTTTGTTTGAAGACGGTTTTTATTTTTTTGTTAAAAAGTTTTTATTTTTCCCTTTTGAGTGTAGACAGTAGTAGCAAAGTAAGGATTCTAACGTGTTAGGCTTGTCAAATCAAACAAAATAAGCCCAAACTCAAAGTATCTACTATTAGCCGTTGAAGAGTTCCACCTATCCACCTTCTGACCTTGCCATCAGATCAGGTCAACAACGCCGAACCACTGTACTATCAACGGAAATAGAAACACCTGCAAAGTTTCAAGTCAATATGACAATTAGAAGTAGGTTAAATTCATCATTAGTTGTTTTTCCACCCTTAGGGGTGGTATTTTTTTTTGAAATTTAAATGGGACCAATCTGGAAGTATACCCTTTCAAACAAAATAAAAATTGTCCAAATCGGTTAATAAATGACGGAGTTCTGAAGTAACAAACATAAAAAAAAAACATACAGTCGAATTGAGAACCTCCTCCTTTTTGAAGTCGGTTGATTATAAATAAATAAATATGTTGGGACAACACACCGCACTATCTAGTTCCATCGAAAGTTACGAGGCTTGTGTTATGAATACCAGATAGTTGGTACACTACACATATATAACTTTAAATACATAAATATTATAAATCTAAACACCCATGACTGGAATACAAAGGTTCGTAAGTAGAAAGGAAGTTCGTAAAGCCCCTAGTGGGACTCGAACCCGCGACTGCTGGCACAGCAAGTATGGTCACTACAAACTGAGCCAAACATGTCGTCAATTATATTTTTAACGGGATTCATAAAAGGAGGTATGCAGATTAGATATTTTTATTTTTGTGTGGTTGTTACTCGCTACATCTTTTCCAATTGTGAGCCAAAGTACAAGTATCCTTATTTACTGAAAAACTTAAATATCCAGGTGCATCCTGTACAATTACTTTATAAATTACTCTTTTTAGATTAAATAGTAAAAATTTCGGATTGTAAAGCCAGTTAACAATATATAAAATACTAGG
This sequence comes from Brenthis hecate, assembly GCA_951806755.1. Taxonomy (NCBI): domain Eukaryota; kingdom Metazoa; phylum Arthropoda; class Insecta; order Lepidoptera; family Nymphalidae; genus Brenthis; species Brenthis hecate. Next base: position 12,435,271 of record OX638258.1, on the reverse strand, counting down.
GTCTTATCCCTAGATGCTTTTCCATGTGTAATATTATATACGAGCATTTTTCATTCAAATCTGTCCGTCTGTTTCAGCATGAAGGAACAATAAATATACACACACATACAAACTTTCACATATAACTTAGTAGTGTGATTTACCACCACCATGAATGCAGACCAACAGAAATGCAGAACTACTAAAATAGACATGTATGAAATGCAGTGCAACAAGTAAACAATTTAAATCAGAAATATTTCTGGTTATTCAATGAGATGAAACGGCAAACATCAGAATGGAGAGCAAATTCATTAAATTTAATGTTACAGGCTCTTGCACTGCCATCGTCAGACGCATAAGAACGTAACGGTAAGTAAGACAGCTCTTGGAATACGTACCGAGATTGACAACCCCTGATAACATTTAGCTCCCTGTCTATAGACAATTAAACAAATGGACAGCCGTGAGCGAATTGATTGTTGTTATGATAAGTCGCTCTGACTTCTACATCTGAACATGTATGTATTATCGGACTTAAATCTTGATGATATTATACGAAATAGTAAAAGGATGAAAGATCATTAGGTAGGTAGTTGTTTTTGACTTAAATCGTCTGTATAAGTAAAACTTTCTTTGTGCTGTGTGGCATGTGTTTGATGCTCATGTCAAAAGATGGCTAGTTCGATAGTAAATAATATTTTTAATACAAATTTGTAAACCACTTTAAATTGAAGAAGTTTTTAGTTGTTAAAATTACGCGATATCGACCATTGTGTACTTAATAATTATTTTATATAAATATGTAAACTATCCCTAACGAAATTAAAAAAAAACACCTACATAGAATACTGATTTTAATGTGATTTCGTAACCGAGGTAACTTAAATCACAATTTCATTTCAATTTCAGCCAATAGTATCCTAAGAAACAAAATATTATTACAAAGAAACAAAATATTATTACAAATAAACAAAAAACTGGCATTAGAATTTAGAAGGCAGTTTTTGAAATGAAGAAGCGTTTATGAACCATCGAATGAAGTCTTCCGGTTTATTAAGATGGCAGCACACAGACGCCGCAACCTCAATCATCGATAGCATCAGTAAAACATTGGTATTCGAAGCACTCGATCGATCCCAGTAGCCTTTTAAAACCAATCGGAGCAATTAATAACGATCGTTAAACATAACGGGTAAATGCATTCGGCTATTTATATCGTTAGAAAAATATAAAAGAACTTCTTGTAATAGCTGACATTCATGTCTTCATTTGCCATTTACTTGTATCACGCCTACACAAGTGATAATAATTTACGAAATACCCGGTTTGGTAAAACGATACAAATATAATATGCTTCGATATTATCCATACATACCTATTATAAATGTGAAATTGTGTTTTTCAAAATTTATCCTATGAGGGGATAAAATAAGAGATGAAAGTTTGTATGAAACTACCTTTTTAGACATCTTTTGTAGTTTTAGCGCAAGCAAAGCCGCGGGTTCTGCTAGTAATGTATACGTTAAAGTTAAATAGTTAAATTTGCTAAATTGTTATCTGACTATTGATATGTCGCTTTTTTTTCGTAATTTGTAATCTTATATACATACTTACTTCAGCGTCCAACATTAAGGGCTGTTCTACACTATAGTACCAATCACAGCCCGCTCTCGGTTCGATACCGGTCTGGTAAAGTATTTTTACACAAGAAACATTGCTGGAGTGTGATTCGTTCGGGACTTGATTCTTACTAATAGTGAGATTGCACCATTGTTTCTTGTATAAAAATACTTTACCAGGCCGATATCGGACCGAGAATGAATTATGATTGGTACTGAGTATGGATCGGGCCTAATCGTTAAATAGTTTGCTCTGCCATGTTTAGATGTATCGATTCTGTAAAATCACTAAGGATTTCAGTGCACCAATCATAAAAAAGCTAGACAGAGCATGATCTAGCGTACTCAACGATTGAACTTCGACATATGCACTAAAATTATTTATTTATTATACCAGTTGCATTCATATTAAATGGTAAATTGTCAAAAACGATTCCCACGTACTATTTAAAAAGCCTTTGCATGTTCGCACACCTACTCACCAAAGTTTCATCACACCCTGATCAAATGATGTATCGAATACATAGTAAATATTTTACCATCTGTGTGAATACGTTGCTAATAGATAGAAGTTACAACACGTACATTTATTCTTTTTCGTGTAAGTATAGTAAATATGCATATAATATGATACCACAAGAAAAATAATTTTACTTCGACTTTAAAATAAGTTCCAAGTATTTTAACCCAGATTTAGTAAATGAAATGAACAAATGTCAATCTACACATATAATAAAATTCTGAGTCAAATCTGTACATTACATTTTTTTGGAAAATCTTATTGAAATAGTCATTATTATCGATACAGAGGCCGAATCTATATACCTATAGTTTTTAAAAATTTTGTCTGTCAGTCAGTCAGTCTAGGAACGCATCACGAGAAAATCACTGGACAGATTTTTAATAAAATTTGGTATAATGATAGCTGGTTGTCCCGGTCTACATATAGGATACTTTTACTGCGGGAAAATATCTCATCTCTGAGAAATCTATATTAACCTTTAAAACGTATCTAGAGACCAACCCGAGCGGAACAAGGGTGAGTCGCTAGTAGTAATTAAAAATCGAGTTAAAATGAACATTTCACAGTATCCTGCTACTCTTTGAATTTACGAAGATTGCTTAAAATTCACACATCAATAAAATATTGCAAATTGGATTCGAATCTCACGGTGACATAATTCATTTCGATTTCAAATACGTACATAATATGTATATATGGCCCATAAAACAAGGCGGCGCTTTAATCAGTAAACATAAAACATTTTATTTAAAAAAAAAACTCATATACTGAAACAAGCATCACTATGTATACAACTAATAGTACAGACATAAAACATGAAAAATATTACAGTAGAGAAAGTAAAAAGCATGAGTTCTACGATTTTTATGAAAATCAAGAATTAAAGATGGTAACTTTTGTATAAACATACATCGTGTTGATTCACATTAAATCTAAAACCTAGACGAAGAAGAAGATTAATATATACTAGTCTATGTATTGTACATGGCTAATATATTAGCGCACAAGCTTAAATTGTGGCTCCGCTATGCCCGGGATTGAATTTGCATTTAGACCACTAACACTACGTTACAACTTTAAATTTATGTAATGTTTTTAGTTGTACAATAAATAAATACAGTTAAGACACATAGAATAATTAAATCCCTAACAAGATAATACTATCTTAGATTTACTAGACTATTTGACTATATTAATACGTGAAGCAAAAACTTTGTACCTCTTTTTACGAAAATTGCGCATACGAAGGAGTATGAAAAATTCCCACATTTATAGTTTATATAGAGAAGGAGTGCAGAATCCTAATATTTTTTTAATTATGCATAAAAATACATTAAATCGATAAAAAACATTACAACACTGCCATGTATTTCACACAATATACGCATATATACTCTTTTGTTTATTGTTTTTAAGTCTGTGGTCAAATTGAGAATTATGTATTAATTAATACGTGAAGCAAAACCTCTGTATCCCTTTTTAAGAAAAATACGCGGACAGAATAATGTGAAATTTGACACAGTTAAAGTTTATATGGAGATGTAGCGTAGAAAGCTAATATTTTTTTATAAAATACCTTAGAAATACATAAGATTAAATAAAATTTTGTTTGTGAACCGATCTGTTTATTTTTTGTTTTAGTCTAATAGCTATTGACGAGCTTTAGTTTTATAAATAAAAAAATCAATAATAATCAAGGTCGAAGTTCGACCAATCTTTTGGTACTTTTATAATGTACCTAAGGTTTTATATATTATTATGTAAAATATAAGTCTTTGCGACGTCTAAAATCTTAGTCTCTCCCGTGGCCATAATTGATTGTAAATCATTCGAAACGTCGGGAATAAAAATCAAAATAAATCCACGAAAAATAATTTTATTGAAAACCCCTAAAAATATTTTGAATAAATTAGTAAATAAGACCCTTAAAAATTTAATTACAAATCGATGTATCTATAGGCTATAATATGTTGTATTAAGTAAACTTCTTCTTCATCTTCTCAATTCAACACCTGTGAATTGATTTAATAACTTTAAAGGCGCTAAGGTGGTAATATCAATAAAACTTTAGGAACACTCAGTCAACATTCAAAACATAGAGCCTATATTATAATTAATATAATTAATAATTAATAATAAGCTTCAAAGATAATGGAAAACGATAACTATAAAATGGTGTAGAAATAAATTGGGATTAATGTATTTTTCTACTAACAAAATATAACAATTATTATTTAAAGTTAAAAAAATATATACATATGTATGTAGGTAGATACGTTCAAATAACAGTGACCACACCAACGCGCAGATATCGAAATTGGCACAATGACCTTATGTTTTGATCCTGTGTATCTTTTTTTCTTATAGGTAAATTGTATAAATATTTCAATTTTACAAAAACTACTTAATAATATTTACACAAGTGACTGTTACTAAGTCAACTTTAAAGTATTTTAATCTTTCAATAAAGTTATTTAATATAATATGTAAAAATAATATTAAAGATTATATATACGAAATGTCAAAATTAAAAAAAAACTACAGATTATAAAAAACAAAATCTCATAAAATTATAGTTGTGAAAAATAGCATTTCTACACGAATCGGTACTCGCTAGCGCCGACGCGGGCGGGAGAGCGCATTCAATCATGTCTAGTGTCAATACCATTTCTAAAGATTCCGACTTTATTGTTTGCGGTCAGAAATCAATAAATCATGTCCCGCTACGGTGCTCTATCATTAGGTCTTATATTGTTTTCAAATACTCTATTGTCTTTTGTAATGAGATATCATCACAACACAACGATTTATCTGCCTGAGTGACGATAAAAGAAATTGAATGACGAAATTTTTTGTGCATACTTATAGAAAAAATGTCAATCGACACCACGTGTAATGTTATAGAAGTAGTTGACCTTTAATATTTTATTTTGATTTTGTTCATGCATTGCTTTGGATGACGATGATTGGATTGATTGATTTTTGTTAAAAAAAAAACTATAAAGAGTTTCTAGTCTTAAAAGAATTCTTATCCACATGGAAGATTTCTCTTCCACCTTTGCCCACGTTTGTCTCTGTACTATCTGTGTAACATACTTAATGTACAATAAAGAATATATATATGTACATACTAGCAGAACCCGCGGCTTCGCCCGCGTCAATCTACAAAAAACGTCTTTGGTTTTATGTTATACAGGACTCACCCTCGCTTCGCTCGAGCTCGTCGCTATGTATTTATATCATATAATCATTATTAAAAATAGTGGTCGGTGGTAGAAGGGTGAAATTTTAGGATTGTATGTATTTTTAACGCCGAGTCATAAAAAATTAAAATAAAAAAATTATCACTATGGTATGACAAATATATATAGATAGGTAGGGTATTACAAATTGTTTACATCCTATTCTCAGACCTACAGAATACACACACCATCCCCATTTTTTAATCGATTTTAGTATTTTTGTATAAACAAAATGACATAAAGCCAAAGAGTTTATTTTGTAGATTGAACGAGGGCGTAGTCGCGGCTTAATTAATCTATTACACTTGTATATAAATTAAGAGATAAACATATTTACATCGTGATCTTTTTTAATTTTAAACTCTGTGAAGAGTGTTAAATAAAACTTTAATATCTGATAATTTCAATTTTCCCTGACTCAACCAATAAAGGTAGTCTGACCGCCCCTGTATTCTTTATAACTCATAAATAACTCGCAAAATTGCTTTCTTAATTAGACACAAAACCGGTATCAAAAACCAGTCTCCGTAATACATTTTTTACAGCTTTAATAAATATTATCATTTTCGAGTACTTAATACTTAAAAATTATAATTATTACCTTTAAATTGATATCTTACTTACAACCAATTTTAAGTTGAGAGTTGAAGATTTGCTACATAAATTAGAGTGTACGAATTCATCGTATAACTTACAAAAAATTTCGACAAGTGTGAAGCTTTTTAAATACATATACCTATCTTTTCAGATTTTTCGCGGAATTATTTTGATTTTCGGTTCCCGACGTTTCGAATACTATTGTGCATCAATCATGAGAGAGACTAAGGTTTTAGACTTAGGGTTTTTTAGGCATCTTCCCACAAAAAATATACATTTGGAAGAAATGAAAATTGGCACTGATGTACCTGCCTCATAATTTTAAAAAAGAAATAAAAAAATCTAATATGTATGTATCTATTGCTAAAGAAATAATTAATAAAAATTTAAATTAATTATGAAACTATTTTCATTAATCTTTTTGTATTAAACTATACATGGGAACATCAATAAACACCATAAAAATGGTTCCATATTTAAAAAAAACTTATGACTAGGGTGGAATAATTAATATATTTTAAAGAAATATTGTAGTTATTTATCTTTTTAGTTTTTTCTTTCCATTCAAAATTATTTAATTTCATATTAAATTATATGTTAATTTGTAATAAAAGAGATAGGTATAGATAGATTCCCATATTTTTATCTTTTAGAAAAAACTCTTAGAACAATATTCATGACACAAAACTTTTTAGATTTTAACTTTTTAGTATACTCGCCGTCAAAAATATTGTTAATTGTTTTTATAGTGACCAATTTAAAAAAAACATAATATAGCAATTACAAAAAAGAAATATAATATTACTTCCCTAAGTGTCATTCGTCACACGTACTTTATTTTATAGTGACCACAAAAAATATCATAGTTAACAAGCCACAAAAAATGTCAATGTTAAAGTTAAAATAAATTTGTTTTTAATTTAGGGTATTATTTTATGTTAATATGTTTTATGTGTCACAATAATAGTATTTAATTACTAATTCTCTTTAGCTAAGACCACAATAACGGTAAACAATAGGATGCCTCTAAGACACACAAGTACCCAAGTAAAGCTAAAACACATCTAGTTTTATACGTAAGCCATATTTAAAAATGTTTTACTAATTCGTTGACTAAATAAGAAATGTGAATATTTGTTAATAGCTGTCTACCTTCGTTAGGTAGTCAACGTGGGCGCCAAATGCTAATCTACGTATACTTTAATGGTCACCATAAAATACCGTTTCTTATGACAAAAAGCTTTTTGCGGCTTCGTAGAGATCCGTACCTAAAGGGTCCATTCGTCTATCCTGCCTCTTTGAAGCTGTATTTATTCCAATTGTAATAGTCCGTTGACAGTTTTATAATTTTAGTTTTATTCAAAATTACACTGAATTAGTCACTAAAAAAGTAGTAAAAAAGGTAGAGTAGTAGTGGGTAGGAGTGGATTTTTTCAATTTATATGGGACTGCCATGTAAGTCGATTTACAATCGTCGGAGAATCCTCCATCCTCATTTTTGACATCCTTCAAATTATATAATGACTGATATCTGAAAAAAATATATGTTATTTTTTAAACATTATAACATAAAATAAAATTATTATTTGAGTGTTTTTAAAATAAACAATGTAAAACATGCATGGGTTTCTTATTTAAAATATTCGTCCAGGTTCAATTTTCAACCAACTATTTTAAAATATCTCAAGAATCGATGAACCGACAAACTCGGCGCGTGACAGCTCGCGGGTGCATTTCGCGCCTATCTCCTACGACTACCAGAAATGATAAAAACTACCTGTACACTTTATATGAAAATTTGAACTTTGTGATTCTTATTTTTAAGTTTTATTTTGCCTGGCTTATAATAAAAGCTATTAAATTTATTTTGCTGAAACGTCTCGGGTTCGTTCGACCGTTTTTTCCAAGTTGATTCTTTTGACTACCAAAATAGCGTACGGTTTTTTGTCATCGACAATTTTATTTTGGTGTGACGAAATGTTGGGACCTCGTCTATAATAAAAAGACGCATTGAATGGTCAAAGTGTCTCGTGCCACGATTTTTGTTAGCCGGTCGGTGCGCAGCACGTTGTTTTTTGCTAGTTAATAGCATTTTTTCTATACTGCAATCAAAAGCTGCAGTGAGAGCATGTAAAAACCAAATTAAGGTATTTTGTTATTATTTATTTTAGTTACCGTAAAACGAAATTTTGTTCCTAAAAAGTTTCTATGGGATACAAAACTTACAATTGACATTATTTCTTAAAAAATATTTAAAACAGTATTTCAAAATGCTAAACTACTATTAAACAAAACATTTCCTAGTAATTTACATAAAATTTGTATTGTGTAATACATCATTACAGTGTATTTTAAAGTAATTAACTATAGCACAGAGGCCGCTTATTTTCCACAATATCACAGTGTTTTATTTCACCGAGCTAACTTGTAAGCAACAAGAGTCCAGGACAGAGATGAAATTTGCATTTGCGTGCTAGCCAGTTGCCAGCCTGATTTAAATAGAACGAGATAGGGTTACCATTTAAAAGATTTTTTTAATTACATGGACGACCGATATAGCGAAGTAAGGTATGCACTAGCACTTTCAACTACACCACGCCAGTTTATATTACAAACAAGAAAAACGGTTTGAAAAAATATATTTTAGGTAAATAATTGGACAAATCACTTTCACATCTTGAATCTCACGTAAGTTCATCAATTTATAAATCTTCTATGATTAAGATTAGGATGTTTAAATTTAAAATTTTGACTGCAAGATGAATGGAATTCATGAGTTGTGTATGTATGTACAGTCATGTACATATTTTTCGTGCCTTCACTTCTACAAGGATAACACCAAAAAGCTGCTATTACGAAAGTAAAATTGTAAAGAATATTTGACATATAAATTCAAATTCTTACCCAACCCTAATCCATAAAACGATAGTTGGCAGATCAGTACGAAATAGTTTAATAACATTGGAGGAACAATTTAACACATTAACTAGGTATATTTTCTACTTGACACCTAACGGTCAACAAATATAATTAAGCTCTATAAGTTAGAGAAGTGACACAAGGCCGTATGTCTGTTTACAAAGTGGAAACCTCATAAGCTTATACTGATATATTAAACCTTGGTTTGAAAGAGAAACTTCTATGTGTTTAATTGATAGAGATATTTAACTAAACGAACCAGTTATGAAATACACTGGCGTGCAAAAAAATCGGGCCACCTAGAGAAAATGGACAAACTTAAGATATGATATTTTTTTATTAATTTTGTTATTATATATGGGTAGCTGTATACCCTAATCGTTGAATAATTTAAATAAAAATTATTGCTCGAAAATAGAGGAAAATCAAATTTAATGATTTTTCGCGATTTTTGGTATAAAACTGTAAGCCGCAAATTAATGGGAAAATTAAAAGATTTCGATTAGTTTTATGATTTTTAATAATGCGTGTTACCGCCTCTATTTTTAATTACAGCTTTTAATCGGTTTTTCAGAGATTTGACACACTTTTTTAGATAATCTTGTGTAATAGACTCCCATTCTTCCAATAAGGCGCTTTTTAATTCTTGAATGTTGCTCGGGACTACTACGCGACTTCTAACTTTTCTTTTGAGATGGTCCGATACATGCTCTATCGGATTGAGGTCAGGGCTTCGCGCTGGCCAGGCAATAGTAGACACTCCGACCTCTTGAAGATACTGCCTTACTGATGTAGCAGTGTGTGGGCGAGCATTATCTTGTAGAAGTAGAAAATCTTCTCCAATGAACCCAGTAAAAGGCATCACATAATCTTCTAAAACCTCTGTTATATACCTAGCGGCTGTAAGGGATCCATTTTCTATGAATATAAGCTCGGTTTTCGCTTCGTAACAGAATCCTGCCCAAAACATAATTGAGCCCCCTCCATATGACACTGTTTCCCGCATAGTGCATGGTGCATATCTTTCACCTGGTCGCCGGTAAACAAAATTACGGCCGTCGGCACCATGCAAACACATTCTGCTTTCGTCAGTAATAAGAACCTTCTTCCACTGCTCCAAATTCCAATTCACGTGATCTCGGGCAAAAAGTAATCTTGCAATTCGATGTGCAGGGGTGAGTTTGGGGCCAGTTGCGGACTTGCATGGCGTCAGGGAAGCGGCTCTAAGTCGGCGCCTTACTGTCCACTCGCTAACATTAACACCTCTCACTTCTCTCAGGAGATTTCGAACGTCAACCCCTGTGCGATGACGATTTCTTAGAGCTGATGACACAATAAATCGATCATCACGCTCTGATGTGGCTCTTGGTCGGCCTGAACCATGTCGTCGTACAAAGCCACCAGTCTCTATGTATCGCTTGTACACTCTCTGGACCGTAGAACGGCTCACAGAAAAAGCTTGAGCCACTTGACGTTGACTTTGTTCTTGACGTTGACCAGTTTCAAGCAAAGTCACAATTCGAGATGATTCAGCCTCGGTCAGATCCATCTTGCAGTATTTCTAATAATCGCAGATCAAAGAAGAAGTGTCTTGTTCAATAATTGGAACTCAACTAAGCTTCTAAAATAACAAAAAACAGTATTTGTGGCTTCAATCCATATTATGCAAATATTCACTAATTTCTGCTAATTGACTATAATTAAGCGCACACGTGCATGTCCAGGAATTTTATGACTTTTTTGAAGGAAACAAAGGCGTCTAATCTCCTTAATTACCTTTGCGGTATTTTTTTTTCACCAAACAATTGTCAACAAAAAATTATGCTTAAAGTTAAGGGTGGCCCGATTTTTTTGCACGACAGTGTAGTTTACATAATCTTCCCTTAAATGTGAGTTAAGAGATCCTAACATACTTATTTATCTACGAGTATTAGTATTTAAAAGACATCTAAGAAATTGTAAGTGACATGAATATCTTATGTCTTTATAAAAAACTACTCTCCCGCCACACGTACATACAAGACTTGTAATTATTACTTCTAATAGCGACTCACCCTCGCTTCGCTCAGTTTATTTATTTTTTTCATTTTTTTTCGCAAATTTTTTCAAAAAAATCGGTCCAGCAGTTCTGGTTATAATATTAGTATAGATAGATTGTACCTTTCTAAACCTAAACAAATTAATTCTTCAAACTGAAGCAAAAACATGTAATCCATCACTATAATATTATAATACATATATACATTATCTTTTTTAAATAAATACACGATTTATAAATTATAACTAAATCAGTTTATAAATTTAAATCAGTTTATAAATTTCAACAAACAAAATCACGTTTAACTGAGATCAACACAAAGTAACCAAAGGTACAGATAGGACAAGATTGCTGTATATTTAACTCCTGCACCTGCGACCGTCTATAATTTAGCGTTAACAAGCAACAGCTGCTATCAAACACCTTTCTATTAGAAACTTCAGGGCTCTGTTATAGCATACTACAGTATTTTAAGTTAAAATTAACTTACTGTATGTTATTGTAGGGTTAAGCAATTTATGAAAGCTTAATATGCATATTTCATTTTAATATGACGACACGTTTGGCTCAGTTTGTAGTGACCCTACTTGCTGTGCCAGCGATCGCGGGTTCGAGTCCCACGGGGGGCATTCATTTGTGTGTTGAGCATGAATGTTTGTACTCCAGTCATGGGTGTTTATATAATATGTATGTATTTAAAGTTATATATGTGTAGTGTATCAATTATCTGGTATCCATAACACAAGCCTCATAGCTTACCATGGAACTATTACTAGATGGTGCTGTGTGTTAATGTCTCAACATATTTATTTATTTATTTTAATGTTTTGTTACGGCTAGTATATATTGTGTGGTTTTTGTATTACGAGACAGTCGCTCGCTAGCCATGGTATTAAATAGACAATAAAAATTAATTATAATAATTGGACTTCAATATCTTTTATTGCCCGCACAAACATAGTTCCTAATATTATATCCGTAGATTTTGTTCCTAACATAGGACAAAATAACACAAATTGTTTTAAATGTAGAAATATTAGAACGTATATGTTTGTACATACATTAAAATTTAATCAATTCTGGTTTAGGTTTCTGACGTTACATTTTTTTGATTCACGCATATGTTTGATACTTTGATATAAAACTACTTTAAGGAACTTTTCGCGTTTTATTTTGATTTTCGATTCCCTACACTTAACTACTGCAATTATGACTTCAAAAACCCTAATCCTTTAAATATTATATAGGTACCATTGAATATCTAAATATAATGGACTTTATTGCTTAAAAATAATACCTACCTCATGGTTTATTTAAAATTTTGCTAATATTTATATAGCTTTTAAAATATTCATACAATTTTTTAGGTCGATGTAGATATATAAACTTAGAGATCTCTACTACGATCTCTAAGAATCAGTAAGAGTTATTTTAAAGAATTGCTTGAGCCTTAACATTATACTGAACATACGCCCTAAATGGGGTAGCGACTTTAAAATAACAGACAATTCCATTTTATTTATAAGTATAAATTTTAATATAACATTCAAAAACAAAATAAGATCTAAATATCTATGTATTTACTCAAAATAGATTACATTAATTCAGCTTAAGCCAATCTATCGGTAACCTACAAACGATGCGTCCTTCGTTCAAAGCTAGCAAATCCCCGACTCATCTCGAGTCTTAATTAAAATCGCCATCAATTATTGGATCGACTTAATTACTTCCATAGACTGTTGTCTCTAAGGAACCTATTATTTATTAAAGGTAGAAGAAGAAAACAGAAGTAGTAGGATTAAGCGCCTTAAAATGTATCTTAATATTTTTAGTTAGAAACATTTTAAATTCACTTAATCTTTCTTAAGATTTTAATCGGATAACTGAAACATAATACAGTAAAATAAAAATACTCACAAAAGTTTGCTGCATTGATAATTTTCATAGATTAAGGACATAAGAAATATTTTACTTACAAGATAAAAAATTTGATAAATCTATACCGCTTCGCTCAGTTTCGCCTACAGGGAAGCAATAACAAATCTATCCAACGGGAACCGTTCATTTTTCTGGAATAAAAAGTAGCCTATGTTTTATTCTAATGTAGGAGCTATAGTATGGTAAAGTTTTACTAAAATCCACTCAGTAGTTTTTACCTGAAAGAGTAACAAACATCTATACATCCAGACATCCATACATCCTCACACACTTTCGCATTTATAATATTAGTAGGATGTGTTGTATTAGTTAATTGTATAATTTTTAGATATTATTTATAAGAGTTACTAGTTGTTAACTAAAACAATTAAATTGTGCTATAATTTGCTGTCTGCAAAGACTTATTATTTTTATTCGACTTTCTTAGGTTTATTGACATTTTAAACCATACTTTTTTTTCGTTTTTTTCGCGGATTTGTTCTGATTTTTGGTTCTCACACCAATTTTGGATTATCGGTTTGGGGAACCAAAAATCAAAGTAAATCTGCGAAAAAGAGTTTTCTTTCAAATCTTATTCGACTTTGTAAATCTCAATTCTTACGTTAAAAATATAAAGTCCTACTCGGATCATGATGGGTCGGAACAGAGGCATAACTATGGCTTTTTTTAGCATTATCTTAAAACATATTATAGTATATATGTAATAATAATAAACAAACAAAAGAACTGACGTCAATTTTATTCATATATTAGTATATAATTATGTATTATAAACTATTATAATTAGGAACAAAAAACATTTATTTCAATTTCTACTAGATGCCAGAACTGTTTATATAAGCGGAACCACAATATTTTTTCTTAAAATATATAGTATAATAGAATGAACAATATAAAAGTCGATACATTGTGATAAAAATAATGCTTAACGAGGAAAAAATGCTACGCTAAGTGAATCACTGTACCGTGAGCTTAGCAGTGTAGCGTATTGAACATGCCTATTGGCTAGAGCTATATCTGGCTATAAAAGACTCTATAGATGTAGAGTAAATGGCCAAGGGTTGCACGCACTTTAGCATAAAATACCTATAAAGCGAAACAACGCTTTAGTGGGCTTGGGTATATAAATAGAATGAGCGGAAATAAACACATAATAGAAAAATACATGGTGTCACATGATGAAAAACTATTTATTTTGTACATACATACATATATTTTCAATATTTATAATTATATTAGATATCCTCGTTTGTCTATTTGCTCGCTTGTTAGCAGGTCAGCCTAAATTATTAATTATAAGACCAAAAAAACCATTGAAGGTATTATAAATGTGAATGTGTATTTGTTTGTCCTTCTTGCACGTGGAAATCAAGCAACGAATTGATGTAATTTTTATATGGAGATAGTTGGAGGGTTCAAGAGCTATTACTTTGGATAAAAGTGACATAAGCTAATTTTTATGGCGGAAAAATATATTATTTCCACGGGAAAACATGTCAAGATAAAACTCATACACAGGAAATGTCGTGATACTAGAGTGACAGGGGGATGCTTTTGTTTACCAAAGGTGAACGTGAAGCGAGGGTACATCACTAGCATTATACAAAAAGAAGAAATTTTGGTGACCTTTCTCTGGGTTCTCGTTTTGAATTTAGAGAAATATAAATATATATATACAAGTCAAATACATAACCCTCTTTTGGGCTTCGCCGCAGTCGGGTAAAAAGGGCTTTATACATCTAATTCTTGCAATTAGTTCTTAATAAATGATCTATGATATAAACTTACGCTTTTAACATTACCTACTATTATGAATTATTGATTATGTTTTATCAAAACTTTAATTACTATTGAAGGTTGGCTATCGACTTCATTAAAAGTTAATGAATGCTCCCGAAATTTTTGTTTATTTTACTTCACAAACGAAAGTCAGAATATAGATTTCACCGTACACTTGAGTATTATTTACTTTGTATTTTTATTTTTTCTAAAAATATTTTTGTGTAATATAAATCTACTAATTCTAATACTACTTACTACATACTATTCTATACAGATGAATAAAATTGAAGTGCCTGTTTGTAATGTCAAAAAAGCTTTCGACTAAATGCATATGAAAATATGGTACTTAGAAGAAAACCACAATATTTAAATTTTTGTCTGTCTGTTTATTTTTTCCGACTAATCACCCATACGGCTGGACTGATTTTGACGGGACTTTCACTGGCAGATAGCTGATGTTATAAGGAGTAACTTAGGCTACTTTTATTATAGAAAAAGAATTAGGGTTCCACTCAAAAAAATTAAAACGTACCTATAAGGGACGCACCCGAGCGAAGCAAGGGTAAGTCGCTAGTTATAATAATAACTAGTGTTAACCCAAAGGTGAAAAGTTGACCATAATAATTATTAAAATTAAAATTTGAGAAACACATATGTGTATAGAATATACTTATCTAGAATATACTTATCTACTGTTCTACTTCTTAGTATTGTTGCATGATTTTAAATAATATAATAATCTTCCTAAATAAGGAAGCTACAATATTGTAGATGTATTTTTTATTTGACCTAAAAATACTCAATTCTACCATAAAACCCTTCAATATGTTAACCATAAGTACTTTTCTTCTTATCAGCTATAAATTTTTTGCACAGTCGATATTTTTAAAACTTGTATATTACGTTTGCTCATTTCATACTTCCTCATCCCCTACTAAGGTTATAAGGGAATAATTTTCTGATAATTCCTTTAAAGAAATTTTCACATAATGTAATTAAATGAGTTTCATATTTTTTCTTTATATCTGGACAAAATTATTATCTCTTTAGTGTTATACGTTTAAAATATTTTTAAAATATACGCATATTATTCGTGAAAATATGAAAAATATTAAGTCTTATCCATAATAATAAATCGAAATCTGGTCCGGAATACTGTGATTAATTAATTAATAGTTCAGATAACGTTTTATATATAACGAGTAAATATATTTCATTTTATTTAAACCGAAGGTGCAATCTGTAGAACAAATAATGAATTTGTTAGTAGTAAAAATATTATTTTTACTCTTGGTTGCATTTGCGACTGGGAAATCCAGTAAGTTCCATTTTATTATATTATATTGTAATAAATTTTCTATTGTCGTCATTGTATTTATTAGTGTACTAGCGGCTCACCATCGTTTCGCTCGGGTTCGCCGGAAACAAAAACAAACCTATCCCACGGGAACCGTATATTTTTCCGGGACAAAAAGTAGCCTATGTGTTATTCCAGACTATAATCTATATCTGTGCCCAATTTTATCCAAATCCGTTTAGTCGTTCTGGCGTGAAAGAGTAACAAACATCCATACATCCGTACTCACAAACTTTCAAATTTATAATATTAGTGTAGGTGGCTAGGGTGCTACAGGTTAGGGGCCTTACATTAGCCTATGTACCTATCAGTGTACTAAATTTCATCTAAACCCATCCAGCCGCTCAGCCATACACACCAATACAAATTTTCCCATTTATAATAGTAGGCCAATAATGTTAATTACATAAAAATAATATATTCAAAGTATAATCTTCTAATATATAAATATCTCGTGTCACGGTGTCTGTGGTCACACTCCTCCGGAACAGCTCGACCGATTTTAATGATTTTTTTTCTATATTTGGTAGGTTGAGAATCGGTTGTAAAGTATTTTTCACCCTTCTACCCCCACCCATTTTTTAAGTAACTAGGGGCGAACCCGAGCGAAGCGTGGGTAAATCGCTAGTAAAGTTATAATACATATTATGTTTTAACAGTGTGTGCATATTGTACACATTTTAAAATTTGGTTTAAATAGATAAAACTGTATTTTTTATTTTGTTTATATCGTATTTTGTACTATACGAATAACTCTTGTCTGTTGATTGAAAAAATCCGCTCCCAAAGAGATACAATAACAATGCCTGTGTACTGAATGATAAAAAGTTATTTTTGATCTGCATCTTCAATTTGTGCAAAGCACGTGTTTGGATTCAACCTATGCATATCAGTCTAGACAACGTTGATAACTATTATCCGATATATCCAGGTTGAAATTTGAAAATGAAATGTTAACTCGCTACGATCAATTATCTAATATAATTAAACGAGCAATTCTTGTATATTTATTTATCCCGGCGATCCTATCCTGAAATTTGATATGTACCACACACCACATACATTTCGGGGGCAAAAAATCGGTCTAGATTAGTCTTATGTCTGGAAAAACGCGTGTTTTCGAGTTATCGTGGTCAAGCGTCCGGGTTCGAACCCCGGTCGGATACAAAGTTTTTACTTTTGTTTATTTTTTATTTTTTTAAATATTCATTTTTTTAATTATTTTTTTAATTTAAAAAACACAATATAACAAAAAAGAACTCCGAGCGAAGCTCATGGCAATGTGTATTTCTATTTCTAAAATATTTATATGAATTGTTTTCTTTAAAAACAACACAATGGACAAAAACAATTTAAATATAGGTACTCATATATTTCATAATAAAACAGCTAGACTATATTATTATAAATATTTAATGTTAATATATTTTAACATTCTTGTTTTAACGCGAAACGAAAGAACGTAAACTTTTTAAGCTCACAATAGCCAAATAACTTTAAAGAGAAAACTTTGCAGTTCGGGATGAAGACCCTCCAGCATTAAAATGGCAGAAAAAATATACGTTGGATGCGACGAAGTTACATCTTAGTTCTGGGTTAATAGAAGACGTCAAATACTGGTATAAAAATAACACTTTTTTGTTCTATATTTATATTCAGTATACACTTGCTTAGATAAGTTAATATTTTCTTAGATTTACGCGAAAATTTGATATTTTAAATAACATTTTAAAGGTCGTATTTTAAAGTAGTTCA
This sequence comes from Brenthis hecate, assembly GCA_951806755.1. NCBI lineage: Eukaryota > Metazoa > Arthropoda > Insecta > Lepidoptera > Nymphalidae > Brenthis > Brenthis hecate. The sequence goes on along the minus strand of OX638258.1, from coordinate 12,417,519 downwards.
TACCATTTGTAATAACTACATATTATTATTAAAACGTTAAAACCTAAATCTCTTCTGTGATTTTGTTTGCTTTAAGCATTCGAAAGACAGTGGTAGCCCAGTGGTAACGCGCTCGCTTGGGAAACCGAGTGAAGCAGGTTCAAATCCCGGGTCTCGCACCTCTGATATTTTCATGTGCGAATTATTTCTAACATGATTACCATTTGCGTTACGGTGAAGGAAAAACATCGTGAGGAAACCTGCATGTCTGAGAGAACCTAGCAAGTTTTCGAAAGACATGTGAAGTCCGCCAACCCGCACTTGACCAGCGTGGTGGACTATGGCCTGATCCCCCTAGTATTGAAGGGAGGCCCGTGCCCAGCAGTGGGACGTTAAAAAGGGCTGAATACACATACACAATACACAAGCATTCGAAACGTCGGATAAAAAAGCAAACTAGAAAAGAAGAAAATCTTAGAAATTGTTTTATTTAAAATATTATATTAGATTAGTTTTTTTTTAATAATTTAATTTATGACTAGAAAATATGAATATTAAATTGTATTCCCTCCACGAGCGCGTACACGCCGGCGTGTCAGTTAACAATAGATTTCTTAGAATTTTAATTAATTTCTTAGAAATTTACCTAGAGGTGTTAATTTCCATTAAAAAAGAAAAATATTTTTCCTATACATATTGTTTTGATAATGTTTACCAAATGTACCAATACCAGTGTATTTAAATTATTGGAATAATCTATTAAACTCCAAACATCATGTTCCTTAAGGCGTTCAGGTAGAAAATCTAGGGTGGACTACAATCATGGCGCTGTAAAATCAATCTCGATTGCTGGCAAAAGGAAGAGTTTACAGTTTGGAATGAAATATACGGTAAAAATAACCATATTATTTTCAATATTTATACTAATAATAAAAAAACACAAAAATAATAAGTTAAAACAAGTTGTTTAAAAATTCTAATAAATTATTTTTGTACAGCAATATACAGTTAAAAAAATTAAGTATATATCACCTTTTTCAGTGCATTCATCCAAATTGCGACATTTACACATTATACTCGTAGCTGCTTCTCTATAATATAGTACTATCAAATAAAATGGTCGAAACGTGATTTTTAACCGACTTCTAAAAAAGTGGAGGTTCACCGTTTTCTCGGAGACGGCTTGACCGATTTTGCTTCTTTAAATGGTATTGTATTTAAGGTAAATTCCTAGGTGATACCATAAAATTTTCTTTAACGTAGACTGTAGATTATACCATTTTCGAGAAAATCAGAAAAAAAAAGAATTTTGAAGTAAGTTATTTGGTATCATCGAGCTGATTTGATGGTGAAGCCAGAGGGTGGATAACGGAACTCTTCAACGGCTACTTGTAAATACTTAAGAGTTTAAGTTTGTTTAATTTCATTTGACAAGCCCAATACTATTAAATTGGATTTTAAAGCCTGATTTTTAATGTTACTAATAAAAGTGAGTTTTTTAGTTTCTTACCTTCATATAAAATTTGACAGCATACTAACTTAAATGGCTTAATCAAATATGTTATTAAAAACGTTTACACTAAAAATAAAAACTTAAGAAAACACGTCTTCCAGGCACTAAAAAATAAAAAATAACTGTACAGGGCATTGATTTCATTTACTATACTCGTAGATACCTGATCAGATATTTTCGAAGTCGGTATAAGTTTTTATTAACCTCCGACGCAAAAAGAGGGGTGTTAGAAGTTTGACGTCGATGTCTGTCTGTGTGTGTGTGTGTGTCTGCTGTGGCATCGTAGCACTCAAACGGATGGACCGATTTCGATGCGGTTTTTTTCATTTGAAAGCGAGTTTCCTTACGGTGGTTCTTAGCTATGTTTGGTTAATATCGGTCCAGCAGTGTAAGAATATCAGCTCTTCTCCAAAATGATGTAAGGCATCTTGGCGTATGATTACTCGATTAAGTGTTTCACGCGTGCCAATGTAATCGTTAAATGACAATTAATTGGCGTAGGAGGTTTTTTAAATTATTAATTTATAATTATAATACGTCCGTTCACGTAAAATTATCATAGATATATATTTTACCTAAAAGTTACCATGATATACATATTTGAATTATTGATTATAGTTTTTTTTTTTTAATTTTAATACAGATTTTTCCCGTAACAACAGAGGAGTATGATAACAAAATCGTTTGTCTTTCTGTCAATGGCACTATAGGACATATAATCCAAGTCGAAGATATTTTACCATCGGCATGGTTTTTCGAAGGTGGTTTCGTTGGTTAGTAAAAAATTTTATATTATAATGTTCTAGGAACGTATTTTTTAATCTAGTTTTAATAATATAACTTTAAATTCTATTTTAAGAATTTTTTATCATAATGGAGAAGTTTCATGATGTTCTTAATATTAATGTTATTCTTAATTCTAATTATAATTAATTCATTCACAAAATGGAAACTTCTCCGTTACTTATTTTTTTTAAATATTAAAATTATGACTTTTATATTTTTTAGGCAAAGATATATTAGAAACAGGTGAAGTTTATAAGTTTGCTAGTACCGACAAAGACGATTATGAAAACACTGAAGAAAGGACATATGTGTGGGCTATGTTAGATAGGGACAATAAGTCTTGGATACCTGTAAAGTATGTATAATATAGAAATCTAAATGCTAGAAGCGAGTGATCCCCTAGTTTTCTTAGAATATACTGTTTACAACTTTGAATTAGAATAATTGTAGTTGATTTCCAAGTGCAGTCAATGTAACTTCGAAAATAATGGATTTTCACTTAAACTTCGATGCTCTTTTCTTGAAACCTCTTTTTTTCAACCGACTTCAAAAAGGAGGAGGTTCTCAATTCGACTGTATTTTTTTTTATGTTTGTTTCCTCAAAACTCCGTCAATTATTAACCGATTTGGACAATTTTTATGTTGTTTGAAAGTGTATACTTCCAGATTGGTCCCATTTAATTTTCAAAAAAAAAATACCACCCCTAAGGGTGGAAAAATAGCTAATGATGAATTTAACCTACTTCTAATTGTCATATTGACTTGAAACTTTGCAAGTGTTTCTATTTCCGTTAGTAGTACAGTGGTTCGGTATTGTTGACCTGATCTGATGGTGAGGCCAGAAGGTGGACAGGTGGAACTCTTCAACGGCTAATAGTAGATACTTTGAGTTTGGGCTTATTTTGTTTGATTTGACAAGCCTAACACGTTAGAATTCTTACTTTGCTACTACTGTCTACACTAAAAAGGGAAAAATAAAAAAATTTTAACAAAAAAATAAAAACCGACTTCAAACAAAAGCACTAAAAAGTAAAAAATAACTGATTGGTAGTTTTCATTTACTATACATACCTAATCAAATATTTTCGAAGTCGGTGTGCTTTGGTTAAGTAATTAAAGCCTACCTATTAAATACATACCTAATCAAATATTTTCGAAATCGGTGCCAGCTCATACAAAGCAAAGCACACCGACTTCGAAAATATTTGATTAGGTATGTATAGCAAATGAAAACTACCAATCAGTTATTTTTTACTTATTAGTGCTTTTGTTTGAAGTCGGTTTTTATTTTTTTGTTAAAAAGTTTTTATTTTGTTTATTTTTTTTTTTTACTTTATGTATTTTCTCAATGTATTCAATGCAAAATTAACTCCTACGACGTTTTCAGAATCGAAGAAATGAAATTCAACACGTGGGTGGGAAGTGCTAAGGATCACTATATATGGAATATCATCAACTATGAAGCGGATTTCGAAGATAGTGTCTTTGATGTTGATCAATGTAAGTATCTTAAGAATATTAGTAAACTTCAATTACATATATTATGTAAAAAAACTAATATGCTATATAAAAATAAATAACTTTAAAGATGTAAAATAATTGACTTATTACATACATAACTAAATTACTTTAAAAATTTTAAAAACCCCCGACATGTAACTCGCCATTTTGTGGTGACGGCCATCATGGATTTGAAATTTATTATAGTGTAAAGTATTCTACTAGTCAAGGCCTTTCATATGATACCTATATTGAGGGAGTTGCGAAAAAGTATTTAATCCGCCATTTTGTGGCTTGGACCGATTTTCATCAAACATGACTAATAACACTCCCGACTAATTCACCTTTCCAACCAGAAAAACAAAATCGAAATCGGTTCATCTATTCGGGAGCTACGATGCCACAAACAGACACACACACAGAGACACGTCAAACTTATAACACCCCGTCGTTTTTGCGTTGGGGGTTAAAAAGAAAACAATTCTGTAAAAACACATTTTTTAATTTTTAATGTGAAACATCTATTGACGAGCCAAACCGACTCGTGGTGTGACGATAAACAGTGGTGTGACTCTAACATACCATCATGCCCCTTCGATGCCACCGCTATCCGCCTTCTTGTGGACACCCACTCGAATACTATACACACACTTCTTCTCCCTGCCCATTTCCCAATCACTTGGGGTCGGCGCAGTACATCTTCAGTACTGCTGATAGAATTTGGCAAAAGTTTTACGACCGGCCGCCTCACGCCTGTCTGACGTCAACACTCCTTGGGAATACTATACACACACGTTCATAGTAAAACAGTTACTATTGAAAATACATAGATATTTTCTATTCTATTTATGAATATTTTTATAATATATTTGAATATTATTATAATTAAAATTATAAAAAAATAAATTAATTTTATTAACGAAACTCTATTTTTTTTCTTTATTTTACTCCAAATTTCGTTATAGGTTTTTATTAATTATGAATTCTAATATTAATATAGATGTTTCACATCTGCCGGGCATCGCGTGACGGCAATTTTTTTAAATATGAACTTTATATACCTATATATTTATTAATGAACATGTTTTTAGATAATTGTACCGAATCTGAACCAGAGGATAATAATCTAAAAACTCACATTGACAGTGAGAATCACGTAGACCGCGAATTTAAAAGGTAAACAATGATATTCATATATATATATATATATATATATATATATATATATATATATATATATATATATATATATATATATATATATATATATATATATATATATATATATATATATATATATATATATATATATATATATATATATATATATATATTTCTTTTGCTAAAACATAATCCCACTTATAACATAATTCTGTTTTTTTTAATATTTAAAGTTTTTTATAATAAGTATTTTAAACTATAATGCAAACAGAATTTTTATTATGTCGACATTCATTAAAGTAAAATATTTTAATGGCTACGTATACTATTTCATATGAAACTGAAATCTCTTTGTATAAATTTATTGATAATTAATTATACAAAATACTCAGCGCCATTAGCGATTGATAACAATTATTATCTCATTGTTATAATAAAATATATTATTTATACACAAAACTAAGTCTGCAGATTTTTGTTGTTTGTGTCATGTTTTCTATAATTAATGATTTCATATATTATTGAAAAAGGTTTGTAGCTGAACACGGAAGGCAATACAACGACCAAACTGAACATGAAATGAGAAAGAATATTTTCGCTGAAAACCTAAGGTAATCATTTTATTTTTAGGTTGCTTCTCCATTCAAACTTTCACCCCCATTTTCACGCCCTTAAGGAATGGTTTTCGAGATAAAAACTATCCTATATCATTGCCATGGTCTCAAACTATCTTCTTATCAAATTTCATCTAAATCGGTACAGTATTTTTGGAACCTATTCGATACAAACAAACAAAACAAATGTATCCTCTTTATAATATTAGAATACATACTTTATATTACAGATTTGAATACATTAAATGTAGAAATAATAAAAAGGTTCTATATTTTATTATATACTTTGCAATATTTTATTATAGACGTGTCCAAGATCATAATCGTAAAAACACTTCGTTTAAACTTGGTATCAACAAATTTTCTGATCGTACACCTGAAGAAATGAAGAAAATGAAAGGACTGCGCAGAAGGAAAGAGGGGCAGATAGGAACAGTTCCATTTCCATACAGTAAAACTGAAATTGCTGACATATCTAAGGACCTACCAAAAGAATTCGACTTGAGGATGTTAGGTGTTATAACGCCTGTTAAAGGTAATAATAATTTTTATTAAGAAAATTTATATAAAATGTTCAAAAAACTTAGTATAAACGACCTTATAATGTGAATAAAAATTAGTAACCCGCACTATTTCCATTTAGATACGTTTTTAGGCTACTTTTCGCAATAGAATATTATTCCACGGAGACCACTTATTGTTCCTGAATGAAAAGTAGCCTATATCATTCCTGCCCATATTATATTGGCACATGTACAAAAAAACGAGTCGTCACTCTATTACTGTATGAAACAAAGCGACAAAAACACTTTCAAATTTCTTAGTTGGTATGTTTGTATGGGTCTTATCTTGCAAGCTGAATTTAAACCACATACTCTTATCCTACAGAATTGAAATTTGGAATGTTGGTTCAGTTCCGATGAGAATGACTTCTTATGACAATTATGACCTGACTCTCCATCTACGATTGGCTAGAAACGAAACAAATAATTAAAAAGTGCACCCACACCATGACCTGTAAACTAAAATATTAGATAGTTTTAATGCGCTAAAATGAAGAAAATAATCCTATAAAATCTTGTTATTAAATTTAATAAAATGTTTTTTTACTATTAATTTATTATTTACCATTTTAGATCAAGATATGTGTGGCTCGTGTTGGACGTTTGGTACAACAAGTGCTGTAGAAGGAGCTCTAGCACGTCAAAATGGAGGCAGGCTTTTAAGATTAGCGAACCAGGCTCTAATTGATTGCGCTTGGGGGTATGTATCTTCATACATTTTCTTATTTTTTTTTTAAATTATGTTTTAAAGAGCATTCGGAAAGGCGGGAATCACAAATGAAAACAAATCCGCAAAAAAATCCGAATAGATGTTTTATTCAAAATGTCAAATATTCACTTAAATCTAACAAAGTATCATGCATAATAAAAATGATTGAATTTATTATTAATATTTTTTGGATAAAAATTTACATGAAATAAACTTACAATTTTTTCCACCGATAAAAATATACTATAACTAATTTGAAAATATGTTATAGATTCCACGCAGCAGGTTGTGACGGAGGCTCTGATACCGCTGCCTATCACTGGATGATGAAATATGGCTTACCAACAGAAGAAGAATACGGCCCTTACTCTAACAAAGTAATTAAATTAAGTTCTTTTCAAAGTTAAACCAACGTACATATACTAACGCGACAATTACAAAAAAAGTACTGAAAAGAAAAAAATAGGTTTACCAAAAATGATTACAAAATATTCTTTAATATAAAATTGTTATTAATTTTCAGGATGGTTTTTGTCGAATTAAAAATATGACTCAACTTTACCCAATAAAAGGCTTTACTGACGTCACTCCTTTCAGCGTGGAAGCTCTCAAGGTAACAATAATAACAAATTCAGTAACCATTTTCTCTTTCTCTCTCTCTCTCTCTCTCTCTCTCTCTCACACACACACACACACACACACACACACACTCATATTTTCTTCTTTCTTTTTTATACATAAAATTTAAATATCTGATTCTAAAAAGAGTTTCCATATTATCTTTACATTGCTAACATAAATGCTTCGATCAACTTATTTTTGATTAAAGTATAAATGACAAGAGCTCACTCCTAAAGTTGTTTGCATTTTTCGATTTGTTTATTGACATACTTCAAAAATTAACTACTTAATTCCCAAACGAAGGTATGTTCATATGACATACATACATACATACATGTTTTTTACTGGCTGCGAGTCTCGCTATGTGTACATATGTATGTATGTAAGTGACTGAATAATACTATGTTGTACCTTTGAAAACTTGTTCCCATCATTTGAGTTCGTTTTTTACGCAGTCGGGGTTTTTATCTTTATAATTTATATGTATATTACTACATTTGTTGTATGTATTTATGAACCTGTTTTTATTATTCATATTTCAATAAACAATATTTAATTTCATTTAATTAATTTGCAATACTAGCGACTTGACTAATTAATAATAATTGCGAATCAATCATTTTTCTCGTGTTATTTTAGGTAGCCTTAGTTAATCATGGACCACTGTCTGTATCTATTGACGCCACAACCGCACTCACTCTCTACTCTAGCGGTATTATGTTCGATAGTGAGTGGTAAGTGAAATGCACTTTTTATTTAATATTTTTTTTAATACACATCTTTTAAATATAACATTCTTAATTATTATAAAACTACAAAACTTAGAATTTCTTGAAGTGATTTTGCACAAATGTCTAAGGAAGCTGTAACTAAACCAGTCTAAACATGAACCCGCTACCCTCAAACAATTAAAATTAAAAATAAACAACACACTCTTGATATGGAAAAATTATTCTGCAAGCATATTTTGTTTAAAAATTACAGAGTCTTTAAAGTCATAAAAATCTTTAGAAACAAGAAACCTAAATCCAAATTTTTATTTAAATCTTTAAAAGAATCAATGTTTTTAAACTAATTTAAGCAAATTAATTGACTTTAATAATTATTCATTTTAGTGACAAAACAGTGCTCAATCACGAAGTTACTTTAGTAGGATACGGTGTACGTGATGGTGAAGAATACTGGATCGTTAAGAACTCATGGGGCAGAACTTGGGGTATCGATGGATATTTCCATATATCTACACGCAACACTGACTGTGGAATTACTACTGAACCTACCTATGTTGTTTTATAAACTTTCTAGGAGAATGAAAATTAAAGAAATATATCCTTGACGTATGCTTGTAAAATGGTGAATGAAAATTGTATTGATATCCGTAATAGTTTAAGCAAATAGCATGTGGTTGCACGTTAAATTTTATTAGGGTTTTTATTTGCGCTAGTAATAAAGTGGTTTAAAATGTATATTTCTTTCCTTTTACCATAAAATTATACACCAGGACACCAAGTAATATAAAATAAAATTGAATACGAGTAATTAATAACAACATAGTAACTTAATAGGATATACTTTTTATTAATATTATTATTAATCAATATTAACAGTCACTAATTTAGATATTATCTGTCTATTCAAATACTTAATTTTCTACAAAATATATTTTTTCATATATTTTATATACTCGTAAATAAAAAAACCTCAATGTTCCTACAGGCATTAGAACATGTTTGAAATTGCTAATAATTTTTCTAAATTACATAGTACCGTTACTAGAACATATGCACACAACAGACAAGACAGTCGCATGAACTAAATTAAATTTGAATTACATAGATCATTACTACTAAATGAATGTAATAATGAAAATATTATAGAAATTGTCAAATATGTAGTATAATCATTCATCTAATAGTATACAAGGGTTTCGCCAGTTCTTCTCAGGTCTAAGGTTTCTTCTTTCCGAACTGGTAGTAGACTCATGAAATCAAATATGAAAATCTGAATCTGAAAATATATTTTTTTCTATATTTACGAAAAAAGAAATGGTTTTTACAAACCTTAAATATTATAAATCAATTAATTTTATAAAGTAACTGCAAAAATAAAATGCATAGACAAAAAAATGTTATAAAAGTACAATTTCTACGAATACGTGCGCATGCATACATATTAGGACGTTGCGTGAGTATACCAATTTCATCTAATCACACACAATTTACTATACCATCTGTTTACACTGAGCTATAAACTTATATGGTATTCGTATCATATTTAGCATGTTTTTGAAATGTATGACAATATTACACGTGTTGTTTCTTATACTCTTTTGTAATAAAGCCAATGATTAGTTTTTATAGCTTTCCAATTTTTACTTTTTTTAACCTTATATCTCAATGGTGTAGTGGCTAGCTTGTACGGCTGCACATGCCTGGGTCGAGTCCTAGGTCGGGCTAAGTTTATTATTGAGTCTTTCTGTTTAGTAAGCCTCAGTAACAGCCAGGAGTAGAGAAGTTAGCGGTGTTTCACCCCCGTGCCTCGGAGAGCACGTAAAGCCGCCGACACCCTCACCGGTCGTGTCGATCAGTCGTCCCACCGAAGTATGAGAGTGACAGGAATAGAGAGTGCACTTGTATCTGAGCGTGCACTCTCGGGTATATCTCCTACGCAGATAACTATTCTGAATGAGATTGGCCGCTGTAGCCGAAATCGGTTGGGAAGACATCATTATTATTAATTTTTACTACTTTATAATATATGAAATGAGTTATATTAGCAAGATGACTAAAAAATAGGTAAAATCCAATCAAAATAAAACATATTACTATAGAATCTAGTTTTATACATTATGTATATCTCACTTTCACAGCATTCTATTTGAGATCAGTAGGAAGTGATTAGACCTATTAGTGATTCGTTGCGTGTGAATTTTCCTTTCTCATCAACTAAGTGTATAGAAAAGTTCTTGGACCGCTTCCCGTGCTTATATCATAGCTGTATGCGTGTTACGATTACATGTAAAAGACGAACAAGTTTTGTTCCATTTTTTGCCAAGCAGAAAATTGATGGTCTAAAAATGCAAACTGTTCAAATCAAATGCGTATATTAGTTTAGAGGAAGCATTGGATATGAAGCCGAATAAAAAGTAGGTACGTACGAGTTGTGGCTATGGGATCACAAATTCAAGATGATCATTTGCAATACATGTAGATTTTTTATTTATTTTAGAATAATAATAACAATTTTTGCTTGGCTATTTTTTATTTAATTGGTTATAGCTACCCTAGTCACCTAGAAGAACAAAATTGTAAAACAAAAATATAAATAATAATAATAGTATTTCAGGTATACTTACCGGACATCGATAGTCAAGTGGTTAATTCAGTCCCGGAGTATTCCAATATTAGTTCTACTATCACTTCGCTTCACTTCACTTTTCAAGTCTGTCTCTGTGAAAATTCAGAACCGAACTCGTATTGACCACTCAAGAAACTACCTCTTGTATGTATGTATGTACGTATGTGTGTGTGTATGTATGTATGTATGTATGTATGTATGTATGTATGTATGTATGTATGTATGTATGTATGTATGTATGTATGTATGTATGTATGTATGTATGTATGTATGTATGTATGTATGTATGTATGTATGTATGTATGTATGTATGTATGTATGTATGTATGTATGTATGTATGTATGTATGTATGTATGTATGTATATATGTATGTATGTATGTATGTATGTATGTATGTATGTATGTATGTATGTATGTATGTATGTATGTATGTATGTATGTATGTATGTATGTATGTATGTATGTATGTATGTATGTATGTATGTATGTATGTATGTATGTATGTATGTATGTATGTATGTATGTATGTATGTATGTATGTATGTATGTATGTATGTATGTATGTATGTATGTATGTATGTATGTATGTATGTATGTATGAATATATGCATGCATGTATGTATGTATGTATGTATGTATGTATGTATGTATGTATGTATGTATGTATGTATGTGTGTGTGTGTGTATATATGTATGTATGTATGTATGTACATAAAACAAAAAACATTGTCGTAACAGAAATTCAGAAAACGTTCTGCTAATATATTACGCCATTATAACATAAACGTTTTCTAACCCTGTATGCATTTGTACTTTATAGCAATTTTCGACCAATAAGCTTTTTCCATGCAGTAAAACACGTCCATATGTTACTCCCTCGCTGTTTAAAAGATGGACCTACCGACAAAACTACTTTTAAATTTATAACATCAATAATTTTATCGACCTTTTACTACCACGTACTATTTTACGAAATATATTTAATTTATATACCTATCAATTTTTATTCATAATAATTTTACTAAAAATCTATACATATATTCTTTAGGCCAAGGGCCAAAAAAGAAATAATCGTAATACTATTATAAGTGTGTATGTATACTGCTATAATTATGCTCTTAATTTATTTTACAATTCTTCAAATAAACGGGAGCCCTTCTTTCTACAATACAATAGAAATGTACATAAAATTACTTATCCTGATTGATTTGTCAACGCCCAGGCAGCTAAGTACTAAGAAATGGACTTTTTCAAATTCAATTCCACAAAAAATTAAAGGGAGTGAATATATTTGTATAAGAAAAATTATTTTTCGACCGACGAAGGCAATCCAGGCTGCTATTATAAAAAAATTTGAAAACTCATTTCTTTAATAGGATAATAAGAAAGTATTTAAAAAGTTTTATTTAATTCATCTCTTCCTGAGCTCAAAAGTGGTGATGGCTTTTAAGGAAAATATTATTCTTCAGATGTAAAGCTGAGACAGTTTGCTAGTATGTTATATAATTTACGTGCATTTAATATTATCTCATTTCATGTCTACGTGCGTAAACCATCTGAGCACACTTTCATTTTCTGATGTCACGTTTCCTTAATATACTCGTACCTACATCTTATCATTACTTTTCATATCTAATTCAACACATTTCCAACGTCTGTTACCTTTTGAAGCTTTTATTGTGACATATTGTCTTACTTTTATATAACGACAAAGTTAAAGAAATTTATGACATCTTGATTATTAGGGCTATTAAAATTAATGCATAAAAGTAAAGCATCCTAGCTTTTTAAACAAATGCCTTGGCTGAAGTCAGTCGTCATAGACAAATATTATAGTTTAGATGTAGCCGCAAGCGCGTAAATATTATTTGACACATACCTATTAGCTTTGAGTTGCTCGAGCTTTCAGCATTAATTGCTCCCCTAGGCATCGTTCTCTACACCTAGCGTACAAAATACAGTTGTAATAAACTGTTGAATTTAATTTCTATGGTTTTGCCTTGATCGTTATTGATATTATAGAAATATTCCTTACTTACATGCTATTTTTATCTATTTTTGATATAATTTTCTCAAAAGCTATACAATTAAGTCATCAAAAGTTTACATTATATAGCTATCAGTATTTAGAGTTTATACTCTATATCGTCATCTCGTCTTATGGTGATCTTATACTTTATGTACTATATACAGAATATTAGAGCCTCTTGTGACCGATCATATAGTATTTAAAAAAATCTAGATATATTTTAAAGTATTTAATTATTTTTTAGCCCTCACTCTATATTTCATCACCTTTCCGTCTTGGCTAAAAAACTGAGTGTGATGACTAATTCCCAAGTCTACTACGCAGAGTTAACTGCGTTCCACTCTATGTAATTTTATATATTTAATATATAAACAAATTTTATATTATAATATTAAGTAAACTAATTACTGCATATATTATAAGCAATAATAGCTAAACACATTAAGCTTTCACGTCCGCATCTGACTGACGTAGCCCCGCCTCTCCAATGTTGATTTAGGCCCTACGGCGCTTAGATATTCTAAAGAGCAAGAGGCATCACTGATCTGTAATTAAACTTGCATAATCTCTTATGTGATATTTATGTAATAAATGGATATATTTTATTCTTTGAAGAAAATTGATTTGCTTTGTCTTGTGAAGTAAATAAAGGTAACACAGTAACTTCTCCATTCGTATTTCTTTAAATGGGTGGTAATTTAGTTTCATAGGAATTTACAATGCTCTTGCTAAAGCATATCATGGATTTTTTAAGGTTAATGTAAATGTTCGTCCTTTGCATTAAGCCGCGAACTCTGCAGCTATTTGCTGATTGCAAATCAGCAGCAGTCCAATATACGCCATATTGTTTATATATACATATAGGAAGAGAAGATATTATGACGGAATTGTTAAAAAGAGCTCAGTCTCCTCATACGATAACTTTTGCAACCATTTAGACACTTTTATTTTGACACAAAATTTGTATGAAAAACATCAATATTATCGCATTTCCGTTTCATTTCCGTTTCATCGAGTTTCAAATCACAATGATTCTAAAGAAGTTTCACTTCAAAAATAACCTTAACCTACCGAGCTGAAAAGTTATTCTTTTAGATTCCAATGTTTTTTTATAGAAACCTAAAAATAGTCGCAGTCGCAATATAACACACACCAACAACAGTCGGACTAATTATATATATTTTTTATTCATCCGATTATAGGACGAACAGACACCCGAAATATTATATTATTATTTTTAAATCTAATATCGGCGTAAACATGTGTACACACTTACAAACGGACCACGCAATTTAAACGATTGAATCAATGTTACGAATATACATACATATGTATTAAATGCAGTGACCAGGGTCGCATTAGCTCGCAGTGGGTCATTTGGCGTATAGCCAATGTGATTGTGATCTCGGCAAACGAACGTCGATAGCCTAGTTAGTTTAGAAGTGCTTCAATAGCTTGTCCATTGATTATCCCTTTAGTCTTTTTAAAAGCTTAAAATTCTATAGGATTAGAAAAGGTAAATATGTTATTTTTTATCTACATATACATATTTCGATAATATATTATATCAAATCATCTATCGGAATATGAATCATAGCACTTTACAGATTAATTTATTAAAGATTTTTTTTTAATATCCTGACGAGTATCAGAAAAACCTACAATAACTACATAATATAATAAAATTATAACTAAGTCGAATCAGTACATCAAATATTTTTTGGAAAATCTTATTGAAACAAAAATTATTATCGATACATAGGCCTAATCTATAGTTTTTAGAATTTTTGTCTGTCTGTCTGTCTGTTACCGCATCACAGAAAAACCACTGGAGGGATTTTGATGAAATTTGGTATGGTGATTTCCGCCGGTTATCCGGGTCAACATATAGAATACTTTTTACCGAGGAAAATGTCTGATTTCTGAGAAAAAATATAAAAACTGCAATGTAAGAGTATACTAATATGTAAAACCTAAGAATTTTTTGGCGGGCTCCGACTATCTATATATTCTTTAGTTTGAGGTTTTTTCATAATAGCTGAAAAAAATCACTTGCGCTTATTCATTCCAGTCTCATGTATTTAACAGCGATGAATAAACATTAGTAATAAAGTTGAGATCATCCCGCCGTTAAACACTTCCACTCATTGACGTAAGTGTCACAAACAACAACACATCTCGAAGTTCTACATAACCATGGAATTGTGGGAATATCATTTAACTTAATAGAACGCTGTTAAAACCAAATGTGAAGCATCATTTATTTTTATGCATTACATTTTATCATTTTGTCCAAGCTTATCTATCAAATGACTGTCACGACTTTAATAAAACATTGTCATTACTGTAACAAAATATAACTATGACAAAATATCGACGCATTCGTGGCAAAGTGGATACCTAATGGTTTGACTAGCATTACGTGTTTTGCAGGTTCAAATCCTGCATGGGTTAAATATTTGTAATAATGCTACATTTCTTTATTTATGATAAAAAAACTTCTCTTATCTCTTCGTCTATATACTAAACAAATAATACATAGAAAAACAGTATAGGTAATAAAAATACATGGAAATAAACCGTATTAAAAATATCTAAGTCTCTTGTACAATGTACATATATAACAACCTTGGAAAGAAACATTTGTTTTGTAGTTAAAAAAGGCAAATAAGCAGACGATCCACCTGATAGTAAATTATTGTCGTCATCATAGAATCTGATAATATGAGGTGTTGTGAAAGTGTTGCCAGCCTACATACCCAACTCTGGAATAACCGCAAATTACTCTCATTTTATATTCTCTGTGATGAAAAAAACACGACTTTTTATGTTTCTCATGCAATTAATTAAAAATGTTGTGAATTTTAGAATGTACATAAAAATAATTATATGATAAATGTAATGTAAAATGCATTAACTACATAGTATCTATTGAAAAACTAACGCGATATGGTTTGGAAAAATCTGGACAGATTTTGCAACATTACCAAGTTCCATTATAACTAAATTTAATTTAAAATTTATAAAAACCCCGACGATTTTGGACAGATTTCTATCAAACATAGCTAAGAACACTCCCGACTAATTCATTCACCTTTCAAACGAAAAAAAAATCAAAATCGGTTCATCCGTTCGGAAGCTACGATGCCACAGGCAGACACACACATACAGACATGTCAAACTTATAACACCCCGTAGTTTTGCGTCGGGGGTTAAAAATGATTTCATCCAAATATTCTTGAGGTTTCCTTGAAATGTAATTTTTTAAAGGTAAAAATTTAAATTTCCTTAAAAAGTATTCCTTCACATAAAAAATGGGTCATCTTCAGTAAGTTTCAACTAAATCAAGATGGACTTGACTAGAAAATCAGATAAAGAGTTCACTATTAAAATTGAGAATAATTAAAATCCAAATCTAAACTATATGTATATAATAATATAAACATACTGTTAAGAACAAAAAACACAATCGCTGTAATTATTACTAGGTATCCATCGTAAAACGTCAGGCATACACGGCACATATTAACTCTACGACTCCTAAACGGTTCCAGACAATTGAGCGCATACAATAGGTCCACTTGTTGGTACTAACAATAAAAAGTTGAATTGTGGTCACCAAGTTCTGAGTAACCAGTTACGGTTAACCAACTCACATATTGTAGAATGTTTAACGAATCATATTACTTATGCCATTTCCATAATGAATCGTGGTATTGTTTTTATTTTAAAATCTTGTTGAGACAAAATATAAGGATAAAAATATGAGAATTTCTGTTTTACAGACAAATTTTAAGTTAAATAAGTACACACACGTACCTACCTAAAAACAATATAAAATATACATTCCAAAACAAAGTTCAAGTTTTATTTCATAATCAAAGTGATATTATGACATGAAAAGGCAATTTTAAAATATGTATTTCAAAACGTATGAAGTTACAATATATGTTGAACAAATAATAATCATAAACGCAGCATTCAGAAACAAATAAAACTACTTTAATGCCAGCAATTACATACTATTTTTTTTTTAATTTTGTCGTAAAACAGCAAGAGCATGTGAATTTATTGTACTAAATGCATTCAGACAATTGAGTACTTTCAATTTTACATGTTATTACCAATAAAGATATAAATTGTGGTCACCGCACAGTAAGTGGTAACTATTAGGGCCATCAACTTTTGTTGGACTCCTAAAAAAATACAAAAACTGGTTAGAATAAAAACGATGATACTATATACATTTTAGCAACTTAACTTACTAAACATGACAAAAACTATTAAAAATAGCTAATTTTGAAAAAGTATATCAATAGCACTATTTTATTCATTAAAAAAGTTATTTTAATGAATATTCATTTTTGTATTATTTAGTTATTTCAATTTGTCAATAGACGTCGCCATGTGTCTTTAAAATACGTAGTTTTAATTCCAAAAAATTGAATGTACAAATTAGACCCTTCTATGATTTTATTAGAATTACTACTAAATTATCCGCGGCCCCGCCCGTGTTTAAATATCAAAAAACAATCTTTTTGGCTTTATAAATTAGTTACATCTATAGAATATAGATACCTTAAAATTTAATTAAGCCGTATCTGTACTTTAAATATTTTTTGGAAAATCTTGTTGAAATTCAGATTATTATCGCTAACAGAGGCCGAGCCTATAGTTTTAAGAATTTCTGTCTGTCTGTCTATGACCGCATTAAAATTTGGTAATAGCTGGTTATCCGGCTCAACTAATATACTAATAGGAGTGTATTAATATGTAAAACCTAAAAATTCGGTTTTGGTCATATGAACGCAGGTGGAGCCGCGGGCAATGCAAGTATATATATATATATATATATATATATATATATATATATATATATATATATATATATATATATATATAATATACAGTTACGTGAACTCGTACATACTGTTAATTATAGTTGTTCAGTTGATTCTTGTTAATTATAGTATCTCATTTGATTATTATTCATTATTTATAGATCATACAAATTCTTCATATGTTGTTAGTTATAATTTTAATTTAACATATACTCATAGTACCTATGTAAAATTATATTTAGAAAATAGGTAAGTAAGAAAAATAGTGTTATTATTATGAAGTACGAGCATATTTAAGTACCTTGCAAATAAAATATGTGTTGTATGGTGTTTACCTCAGTCAAAGATGTCTACGCGGTATTTAAAACTACCAACCAACTGCAATTCTTTGTAAATTGGAAAATTGGGTAGTAAATCATATTGTTTTATAAAGCCCCTCTATACACACTATTATTTATTTGTAAACGTATAATATAATACTTCAAAATAAATCATCTCCACCGTAAAAGCCATCTAGAAAGTTTCAAATACCAATTTATTACCCTTAAAGTAATAGGGACCTTAACAAATAGCACTTATATTTCACAAGCGCTGTCAATTTACGAGAGCCATTTTTAAAAGTCCCCTTCGTTGTCCTTTTAACACGATCCGGAACATTGGTGTCGTTACGGAAACTTAGTTTACGTTATCGTGGGAAATATAAATTTAATTTTAGTTATACTAAAAGCCTTTTTAAATACTAGATTTGGCTGTTACTTCACATCCATTGTTGCAGATATATCGATAAAATTTAGTCTATAAGTTATTACAGATATAAATTATTTTCATTCTGTGTTTCATTCATTCACACAATTTCCCTCATAACTTATATTCAGCCTTTTTTAACGAGCCACGGCTGGACACGGGCCTCCGTTCAATGCGAGAGGGATCAGGCCATAGTGCATTTGCTAGATTCTTTTAGACATACAGGTTTCCTCACAATATTTTTCTTCCAACTTCTTCCTTCCGTAAGACAGATGACAAGTGTTGTAAATGATTCGCACATGAAAATATCAGCAGTGCGAGACCCGGGATTTTAACCCGCTTCACTCGGTTTCTTCAGCGAGCACTCGATTTCAATCCTAAATAGTCATTTCTACTGGACCGACAAGCCTTTTATATGATAAAGACTGAAAATAAATCAAATACTATTACAACTCACACAGTACTATTACAACACACAACTTGACTAACAAATACATATTATTTAGCAGCTCACTCTCGCTTCGCTCAGGTTCGCCTCTAAAAAACAGAAACAAATCTATCCCACAGGAATCGTACTTTTTCCGGGATAAAAGTAGCCTATGTGCTATTCCAAACTATAATCTATCTCCGTGTCAAATTTCATCCAGATCCGTTCAGCCGTTCCGACGTGATTTAGTAACAAACATCCAAACACCTAAATTTTCACATTTATAATATTAGTAAGATAAATCACAAAAAACAAGCACATATTATTTATAAAATCACAAGCGTATTGAATAACAATTTTTTATATTCACTTAAAATTTTAAAGTCACTTAAAATTGAAAAATACGAGTAAATATTTTTTCCTCTTAATTTCATCCCCTATCTAATACTAGCGACCCAGTTCCACATAAACTAAATTATACTGCCAATGACATTGGCTAAAAGCTGAGCTCGCTTTATAAGCATGACTCAACTCAAGGCAAAATCCAAATTAAGACGTAACTTTTATATAGGTATTATCATTTAGTATTTTTGAAATAAAATAATAAATTATAATTAATAAAATTGATTAGTAAATTCTATCCTGCACATATATTCTATGTATTAAAGATTATTATCAGTATAAACGAATACTTTCATCTATTTGTATATTGTGATGTTCCGTGCGGAAATCGAATTCATGATCCAGCAAAAAAAATCCAGTTGTACTTGAACAATACCTACTACTCCAAACATTTTATTAAAGACTATTAAACTTTAAAAACAAGCAAATCGAATTCTCATTTCCAAAAGGTACTCAGTGTTTTAGCAATTGTAGTATGTTTAAAGCATAAAAACAAAATTGGGAATGGAATCGGTTGCGCCCCCGCCGTCAACATAAAAGATTCTCATCACGTCTCAGAGAAATGTATTGTTGGACTGTGTTGCTCGAAACGTATTTCATTTTCAAAACAATAGTACAACTCAACATTGTAAAATCAGTCAACTTTGGCCAACAGTTGCCGAAAAAATGGCTTATCTTATACCTTTTAAATCTATACAAAACAGTTAAATTTTGAAATACAATCACTTTTGTGTCATCTTTTAACAAAATTGATAAATATCAATGTATCATCTCACATACAAATAAGTAATTCTCATTTAACAATAATTTTTGTTTTTGTATTAAGCATATTATTACATTTCCATAAACAAAACCTATAGTAAGGCTCTTCAGTAAGGTAGAGTTCTTGATTATTTCTTTGCTGTTATAACTCTATTATATTTCAATGCAATTTTGTCCAAATCTGTTTGGTGCAGTGCAGTAGTTACGTCGTGAGTTAATTCTCAGTGAGTCCATATCAGCTATTGGTCTCGGCTTAAGTAAGAGTTATGTTGCATAATGTCATTGTATATACATTGTATTATAATTTATATTAAAATTTAAATATTAATATTATTATATTTATATTAAAGTAAATTAATTTATTTTAAAATAAATATAATAATATTAAAATTTCTATAAATATAATTTTAAATGTATATTTCTGTGTCCTCTGTATCTGAACCATAAAGTTAGTAATCTTAAATTCATTTGTATGTAGAATACATATTCTACTTACAGGTGCTCTATTTATTGTTAAAAATTCTGTATTAAATAAGTATGTCCGTTGTAAAGAATATTTTTTTTTATATTTATTTTTATTACAAAAGAGTAAAACATTACAATCTTGAAATGCAATTTTCAAAAATGCATCGAGGCATAAGTGACTTATTTAAAACGCAACGTTGCCGATGCTTTACAAGCACAGCTTGTCTTGTGATAACCATGCTTTATTCATGAAATGCAGGAATTTCGATTTTTTTCTTCCATTATTTAACATTTTTATCTCAAAAGTTTCTTTATAAGAATAATTGATAATAATTTCATAAAATATTAAATGATAAAACTACAGAAATAAAATAAAAAGGTTTCTCAAATAGATAATATATAATTTATTCAGTTATTTAAATCAAACTAATCGTAATAATTTGAACTTAAAGTTGATTATTATTAGAAACTTTATCAATATATGAAGTATACATACCTAGTATTATTTCAAACCAAGTGAACTGCGAAGATAAGTCGGTCGTATAGTTGTTATATAACCATATTCGAGTTTCCGAACTATGAGCAACCAATAATAGTGTCCCTATATCGCCATAGACAATCTAAAACAATTTCATTACATTAGTTATGAAAGTACAGTTAGAGCATACAAGCGACTGAGCTTCGAAGATAACAGCTATAGTATTTATATCAAAGGATTGCAGCGGTCTGACCAGCTGCGGGCGGCAGACGCTCTAATTCTAGTCCATCATTCACTCACAGTTATAATAGTCGCTTTAGTTATTGTTCGAAATGAAAACTGTCTTCAATGATTCATTATGCATTTGAGAGATACGATGGACTAAAGTGAATAATTCTGTTAAAATATTCAAGTTTCAGTAAATTTATTTCCATACTTAACTGTGTTCCAGGACAAGTGGCATTGACGATAACAGCCACGGTTTAGCTCGTATCGTGAATCGTTCTAACCCTCCAGCGTAGAGCTTAGCGTAATAATGCCAACAAATTACTTTCGTAAGATCAAGCAGAATATATTATACGATTAAAATGGACTATTTACACTACATTTTACTCGAATCCTCCGCATTTATATTAAGTCGGTATTTATACTTATAAGAGAAAATGCTTCATAGGAAAAATTTGTATCCATTTCACTACATTTCACTTGACGACACGTTTGGCTCAGTTTGTAGTGTTGTACTTGCTGTGCTAGCGGTCACGGGTTCGTGTTCCGCTGAGGGCAGTCATTTGTGTGATAAACAGGAATGTTTGTACTCCAGTCATGGGTGTTTATATTTATAATATGTGCAATTTAAGTTATATATGTGTAGTGTATCAACTATCTGGTATCCATATCACAAGCCTCGTAGCTTACCATGGAACTAGATGGTGCTGTGTGTTAATGTCCCTAACATATTTATTTATTTTATTATTTATTTCATTTAAAATCTGCTTTTTTTATATAAAAAAAGCGTAAAGGCATGATAAGTGGAAGTTAATGGCAGTAATGTGGGTACTTTGCACGTAAGAAAGGCATGAAGATATTTTCTTAACACATTAGTGCCTAATTAACGCCAACGGCCAGCGCGAGCCGACATCAAGGAAGCCTACATTTTGAGCTACGACGTGAGAGTCACCGACTCATTAAAACAAAAGCCTACAGCGAGACAAACAGACTTTACTTAACTTTACGGTTGACCTCGTTATTTTTTATTATTTACCCTTTTCCATCTTTTTATCTTTTAAGGACACAATGGTGGAATTGTTTTTCTGCTATTTCATTAAGTGAGCTATGCTTCATTTTTTGTTTAATAAAAGTTATCTCTTTTAAATTTAATCGCTCACTCGAGTATTCACTGCGAAGCGGTAAAGGTCCATTAAGATATTTCTTTTAATGAATATACAAAAAATTTTTATTAAATAATAATTTTGAATTAATAAATGTATGTAAATATGCCTTTCGACATTGATTATTTTTATTACGTTATTTTTTCAACCGACTTCAAAAAGGTTCTCAATTCGACTGTATTTTTTTTATGTTTGTTACCTCAGAACTCCGTCATTTATTATGACTTTGGCTAAGTAATAAAAGCCTACCTATTAAATACATACCTAATCAAATATTTTCGAAATCGGTGCCAGCCCATACAAAGCAAAGCACACCGACTTCGAAAATATTTGACTAGGTATGTATAGTAAATGAAATCTACCAATCAGTTATTTTTTACTTTTTAGTGCTTTTGTTTGAAGTCGGTTTTTATTTTTTTGTTAAAAAGTTTTTATTACATCTGATTTTTAATAAATGGTAAAATTTCCCATGCAAAGCTGCTCCTAGTAACAATGAGTTGAAATGTCCAATAACAAAATGAACAAAACGCACACGACCATTGTCAATCGTAACTCTCGCGATATGAACCCTTGACGAGTTGTAACATTGTCAGTACACCGTGTGATCGAGCATATTCAATCTTAATTACAATCGTATACATACAGGCAACTCTCACTAATATTATAAATGCAAAAGTATGTTCGTTCGTCGCTCTTTTACATAAAAACGTAGAAACTAATCGACGCTTTTTTCATACAGATAGTTTATGAACCTGAGTGTGACAAAAACCAATTTATAAGAAGGCAAATTAATTCCCATGGGATATTGATAGCAAAACATTGTTTATGGTAAACAATGGAGTCTTGTCTTGAGTTTACGTCTTTTATGAGTACATCTATTCTCTCGTTTTTTGCCTTTGCCGGTGAAAAGGGAGATAGCTCATATTGTTAGACCAAAAATCGGCATTGTGATCGCTCTTGCAACTATTCCAAAGTGAGCATGACTTGTAAATTAATTCTATGTAAGTATATGTCGCAGCGAACTCTAAATATCCTTTAGATATTGAGATCCCTTAAATTATAATTTCCCTAAGTAAATTCAGTGATATCGTCAATCAATAAAAATTTGACAATTTCAAAAGGAAACGACTTACAATACTCCGGGAATTGCAATTTCGCTAGTGAAATTATAATTGAACGGATCTTAAAATTTCCATACGACATATACATATTTCATTGTTATTTTAACTTATAGAATATGAACATTTTCAGACATAAGCTAAAAATAAAGTAATTTAAATAAAAAATCTAATTTCATACAAAAAATATTTTCTATTATTTCATCATATTATTCACAAAAATTCTCACGGTTAAATAACGACGGTCGTACCCAACAATGAGTCAAAATTGAACAAAGGGCACGCGTTCATTGTCAAACGTTCCCGCACTGCCGTCGATCCGAATCCGTAATGCGAATGAAAATGGTATCAATCATACTATAGTCGAATTAGCCTAGTCCTGTCTCTATAGCAGCTATTTTATTTTAAGGCTTCAAAAGTTTACGAACTCAGTTTTAAACGTGTTTAAAAAATATTTACTTTATCTATACTAATATTATAAAGAGGTAAAGTTTGTGAGTTTTATGTGAATTTGTGAGCTTGTGACGTTGTAGGGGGTAATCTCTGGATCTATTAAACCGATTTAGATGAAATTTGGCAGACATTATTATCTAATATACAGAGTCCGAATCTATAGTTTTTAGAATTTTTGTCTGTCTGTCTGATACCGCATCAGGAGAAAACCACTGGACAGATTTTGATGAAATTCGGTATGATGATAGCTGGTTACCCGGGTCAACATATAGGATCCTTTTTACCGCGGGAAAATATCTCATTTTTGAGAAAAATACAAAAACTGCATTGTAAGAGTTTAAAACCTAAGAATTTGGTTTTAAGTCATCTGAACACAGGCGAAGCCGCGGGCAATGCTAGTTGTTACTAAATATTTTAGACATCTAAAAATCTTTACTTAACAACTGCAGTAATATTGAATAATAGTAATTAGTAAAAAATATGA